>CM077094.1:73051448-73410467 GCA_039513925.1 Platanthera zijinensis | reverse complement strand
GGGTTTTCTGTGCCTTCTCGAGTGAAATTTTGCCTCATCTCGAGTGAAATTGTTTGCTGGCTCTAGTTTATGCTGGAAACTCTTCGATGGTTATGTAACGCCCCGTCTTTTCAGCGATTATTTTTTTCTCGTTTGCGTTACGATGACGCGTTTTCGTGGCTTGTGCCATGTGTGGAGTATGGCTTAGCTCCTTAGAACTGAGTGCCCTGTTTGGTAGCCTGTTGCAAGATCTCCCTAGCAAACCAGTCGTTTTGTGACCCCGGTGTGGCCTCTCGGGGGGATGTTTGTTTGGCTTGTTTGGGTATAACTCGAGTTCTGTTCGTCGAAAGTTAATTTCGACTTCGCCGTTGTGTTCGTAGCGTGGGTATTTAGCTACGGTGCGAATTTCGTCGAATTCCGAGGTAGTTCGGTTTCGCGTCGATTTGGTGCTTTTATATGTAATTTTGTAAAATATTATAATTATATAATATATTAATATAATATTAATGAATAGGGCCGATCTTCATCTTCTTCACGAAAAACACCGCCGGCCCCTTGTACGAGAGAAACGTAACCGCCGAGCCTTGCCTTCGGACGCCGATTCCCGGAGCGTTTGTGGACGGAATTCGATTCCGAGAGTGGATTCGGATTGCTCTCGTCGAGACCTTCATTCCTGCGGTAAGAAATTCGATTTTCGTGGAGTTTTGGAAGGATTGGAATTTTCAGTTTTGGAAGTTTTCCGCCATTAATGGCGAGTCTTTGTTCTAGGTGTTGCGGCCGTCTTGATCCGTGCGAAGAGGAGGAAAGCAGTCCAAAGCTTCGCTGAGATTGAGGCAAGTGGTATTCTTGCCCTTGCCAAGTGTTTCCTTTGATTTTATTTGCTGAAATTGAAATCCCGGTTAGCCCAGGTTAGAGGCCTTGTTGTTATTCTCATTTTCTTGCTAACTATAGGGCTTAGTTCTTCCTACTGAAACCCCCCCCCTTGTGATGTTTGGAATCCAAATTGTCGGCGTGAAGCCGTTGTTTTCCTTCATTTTTGATTGTTGCTCTGGTTCGGGCGTAGCCGAGGGGGAGAGTTAGGAGGGGGGTGTGGTTGCCAATTTCCTCGTTAAGGATTATTCGAATGGTTAGGCATAGTTTGAATGGTAGTAGCGTGAGACGTTGATAGTTGTCTACTGCTACTGCAGTGGCGTGAGTCGTGTGCGCGTTCCGGTGTCGTTCGGAAATTCCCAACGGTACAGGTTTGCCGCGCACGGTCATCAACCTTTAGGGCGCACGACCCTGGTCGTGTGCCTCTGTTCGTGCGCGTATAAATTTCAGTTTCCAAAGTTCTGTCTCGGGCAATCGCACGAGCGCTGGCAACAGTGCGCACGACCACTGATCGTGCGACACTGATCGTGCGCAGTTGCTAGGTTTTCTGTCAGGTTTCCAGGTTCGTTTCGCACGATCATCAGCCGATGAGTGCGCACGACCACTGATCGTGCGTCACTGATCGTGCGCTTGTATATTTTTCTTTTGCTAGGCGAATTTAGCTGGTTTCGAGTGCGGGAGTTTAGATACTCAAGTGGCAGGCAATTACTCGAGTTCTGGATCTTCTGCCTTGGTCGTTCGACTGTCGTCGAGCTCCGTTTTCTTTAGTGGTTTGTGGGTAGTAACTTATATTTTGGCGGCGAGTGAGGCTAGCTCACTCAACGCCAAAGTTTAGGTAGGCACTGAGTGGGTTTCACTCAACGCCTAGTCGTGTTGGTTTATTTCAACACTCTTCCTTTACCTTGTATTTCGTTTCCGAGTGGATTTTCAGTTGTATTTCTGGGTTTTCCTTGTCGGCCGTTTTCTTTATTTTCCTAAAGGCCGAATCGTGGGTCGTGGATAGTAGTGGTGGTTGTAGCTCTTTATGGGGGTGGAGTTGTGTGATATAGCCAAGCCACCCATGGATTTCTTGCTCCAGGTACGGGCTGGGCATGTCGGGTGGAAGGTCCCTTGTGTGTTCACGTGTTGACCCTCGAGCTTTTGACTTGGACATGGTGGATTGGGGGACTGCGTTTGCCTTCGATCCGGTTCCTCGTTGTTGTTTTTGCTACTATCACTTCCCACAGTTTAGGGTGTTAGAAGTTTCTTCTTTGGTAGTTTTGCAGCATTTTGGCTCTTGGTAGCCTAGTAGGCCCTGCAGGATGTGGTTCCTGGGCTGGGTCGTTGCTGTTTCTTTGCACGTTGTGCATTTCTTGTGGTCCTGTTTTGGACAGTTGTGACTCTTTCTACTGCATGTTTCCTGTTATTTTGTCCTTTTGGTTGACTCTTTCATGCAGTTTTACCTTGATTTTAGCTTGCTGAGGTATTCTGTTTTCTTTTGGAATACCCCAGGTTCTGAGCTGTAGCCAGTCTGGTGGCTAGTTGGAGGTGGTGTTGTTGGTGGACTTCCGGACTTTGGAGTTTTGTTTACCTTGTTTGTGAGGTTGTTTTCAGTACTTTCTTACAGACATATATGTGTGCTGGTGGGTTCGTGTCAGGTTGTTGGCGCCCACTAGTAGTTTTTACCTTGTACTAGATATATACTATTGCTGCTACCATTTATTTTTCTGGAGATAGTCTACTTGCTTTGAGAAGGTTTTATGCTAGGTTGCTAGTTATTTTTAAACTATAAATACTATTATAAATGAAGCTCATGATCAGCATGTTTTTTATAAACTTAATCACTATTTTCCAAATCACGTACGAAAACCGTTTTCTTATATATACTATATAAACTAAGTGTAGTGTCTTGCATAGCATGAGTGGTTCTCTTGGGACCCTTATGCGCTCTTTAGGGTGTAAAACCTAATCAAAGTATTTTTCCGCAGCGTTTAAATATAGTTTTCTTTTGTGGACTAGATGATCCACTGAGCCGAAGGATACGGACTCTAAACATAACTGATTTTCTATTTCATTAAGCACATGATTTTTCTTGCATAAAGATTGTAGTTGGATTTGCCTGAGCGTCAGCAGTTATCCCCTGCTTGACGTGGCATCATGACGCGTGTTTTCTCTTACTCTGATAATTCTTAATTCGGAGAAAATGCGGGTTGTGACAGTTGGTATCAGAGGGAGGTTGCTTGACAAGTTAGTTGGGCAACCTTCCTTGGATGCTTTTAGTAGTTCAGCATCATGTCATTCACACACCGATATGTCATCAGCACGTCTTGGCAAAAGCACGAACACTACACTCATAGCATAACATGAAGTATACGGGGCATATTATGTAGTATGGGATGCATAATATGTGTTCGTATATGGATCCACCATAGGGGCTACATGTGAGGGTTATGTAGTATGGGATGCATAACCTCACCACATGACTGCGACTAGCACGTTTCTTTTTCGTTGCATGGAAATGTTATGTAGTATGGGATGCATAACATTTTCATGTGTACGCCGCTCATATCATGCATTAGGGCCTTTTTTTAGAATGCATAGCACAATCATGCATATCATAACATTGCATAAGCACAACGCGCCGAGCTAAAGATTTGCAGGATGACATATGTACACACATAAGTTTTCAAACTAACATAAGTTCATGCATCCGATCTAGGCACAAGAGTTAGTGAGGTGGTGGTTAACCATCCTAGGATAGGGCATATCATCTAATTATTGTGAAGAAGATAAACTCTCAGAGCAAGTTTAGCAGCTTTAAGTCTATATCTACATATGTATTGTCTGTACTGGTAGTCGGTTCTAGTCGTGGGATTTGGGTCTGATTTGCGTTGTATTGATTTTTTTTTTTAGGATGGCTAGGCGTCCTGCGACTCGATCGACTCCCCTGTCTGAGGGTGAATCTTCTGGAGCTCAGAACGATGCGGTGATCGAGGGTCTGCGTCAGAGTAGCGAAGCTATGGGAGGCAGTTGGAGGAGGTGCAAGCCCAGATTCAGTCTTTGGTGGCAGTTGTGGCAGGGCAGGCTCAGGTGCGTAAGTTCCTGCTGGGGGGTTATATGTTCCTCGCTCCTCCTCACCCCCCCCCCCCTTGAGACCTCCAGTGGTGGTGCCAGCAGAGATGGCCTTCATCTCGCAGATTTCAGAGGATGTGCCACTCCCACTTATGATGGGAAGGCAGATTTCATGGTGATAGTCGACTGGCTGATCTACATGGAGGAGGATGTTCTCGTATTCTGGGAGTTTTCAGATGATCAGAGGGTGATGATAGCTGCATATCAGCTTAAAGGTTTGGCTAAGAGTTGGTGGCTGAGAGAGAAGGAGAGCATGGTAGTCCCGGTTTGCTCTTGGGAAGTGTTCAAGGAGATGCTGTTGAGGAAGTTTCTTACCCTTCGGTCGAGCGTGACCAGCCTAATGAATGATTTCCTCTATCTGAAGCATAGGCAGCTCACGTGGTAGATGGTATGAGATAGATTTTAGTAAGTTGAAGCCGTTTTGCACATGGGATTGGTCAGCGTTGAGGCTGATCGTGTTAAGCGATTCTCGGTGGTTTGAGGAGTGAGGTGCAGCAGTTGGCCAGTGCTTTTGGGTCAGTGACTTATGCTGGAGTTGAGAGGCTGCTCTTAAGGTTGAGGACATTGAGGCGGCGAAGTGCAGAGGCAAAGCAGTTGAAGTAGGATAAGAGGAAGTTGGTAGAGGAGAAGAAAACCTGGTACCCGATGCTTTGTCTCCGGGAAAGAGGAGCAGGGTGGTGTGCAGTTTCTGTGGCGGTCAGGCCATCCTGTTGAGAGGTGTTTCAAGAAGGCGGCCAGCTCAGAAGTAAGGAGCAGGTTCATGCGATTCAGGGTGCTACTAGGAGAGATGTCTCCTGTTCAGTTTGCAAGCGATCCGGGCATGATGCAGCCCAGAGTGTTGGTCCAGAGATAGAGTCTACTTTCAGTTGGGCAGAAGTAGGGACACATAAGTCGACGGTGTCCCTCAGGTCCAGTCAGCTCTTGTGCAGTTCCGTTACAGGCTTTACCTCAACTCGCGTGTGGACAAGGGAAAAGGGAAGCTGAACGTGTTTTCTTCGTGGAGGCTCAGACTTCGTCCCAGGTGATCTCAGGTTAGTAGTTTGTCGTTTTTCTTTCTAGCCTGGTAGTTTAGTGGCTAGATTGTTTGCAGGTACTGTTGTGCTAGTTCCTGTGTTTTTGTGCGTTCCTATAGGGAAATTTAAGGGAAGAACGTTGGGCGCGTGTTCTGTTTGACTCCGGCGCTACCCATCGTTCGTGGCTAGAGCCTTTGTGGGGCGCAGCGGTTGTTGTCTCTAGATCGGTTCGGGATTCCTTCCGTGTCTAAGGTTTCCCTCTGGTGAAATCTGTGTTGTCAGATTGGGTATTTGGATTGCCCGGTTTTGTTGGGGGATTTCTTGCGATAGGCGGACCTGAAGATGATTGTTTATAGAGGACCTTTCGATGTCATTTGGGCATGGTACTGGCTCTCTCGGTTGATGACGGTTCATTCAGTGCAAAGGAAAGCGTTGGACTTCATCAGGGACGACGGTCAGACCGCTGAGTGTATGCTGATCCGTGTCAGGATTCTCCTGTTCTCTCTGCGGTATGTGTTAGAGTTGTTTCTTTCTGATAGTTGTGTTTGTTTAGTATCGGCGGTTGGAACCGTTGTTAGAGGGCCACGCTTGAGGAGATCCTATTGTTCGTGGTTTCGCCGATGTTTTTCCTGATGATCTTCCTGGTATCCCTCCTGAGCGGGATGTGGAGTTTATTATTGATTTGGAGCCGGGTACGCGTCCTATTGCTAAGGCGCCGTAACGAATGGCCCCTCGCGAGTTAGAGGAGTTGCGAATTCAGTTAGATGAGTTGTTGGCTAAAGGTTTTATCAGGCAGAGTTCGTCGCCTTGGGGTGCTACTGTTTGTTCGTAAGAAGAAAGATGGGTCGATGCGGCTTTGCATTGACTATAGAGAGTTGAACAAGGTCACTATCAAGAACAGGTAACCTCTGCGAGGGATCGATGATTTATTTGACCAGTTGCGTGTTGCACGGTGTTCTCAAGATCGATCTTCGTTCGGGCTATCATCAGCTCAGGATCCGTGAGGCAGATATTCCACGGACTGCGTTTAGGTCGAGGCATGGACACTTCGAGTTTTTGGGTGATGTCGTTTGGTCTGACCAACGCACCATCAGCCTTCATGGATATGATGAACAGGGTGTTCAAGGATTTCCTAGACAAGTTCGTTGTGGTCTTCATTGATGACGTGTTGGTTTTATTCTCGCAGTGCTGAGGAGCATGAGCAGCATTTGCGTTTGGTCCTATCAGAGTTGAGGAACCACAAGTTATTCGCCAAGTTGGAGCAAGTGCAGAATTTTGTTGCCTCAGTTTCTTTTCTAGGCCACGTGGTGAACAAGGATGGGATTTCGGTTGTACCTAGAAAAGATTGCAGCAGTGACGGATTGGACTAGGCTGAATACTCCTAAGGAGATCAGAAGTTTCTTAGGGTTGGCTGGCTATTACAGGAGATCGTGGAGGGTTTCTCTTTATAGCAGCACCTTTGACCAAGCTAACTCAGAAGAATGTGGCTTTTTGTTTGGAGTGAGAAGTGCGTAGAAGCTTTTCAGGAGTTAAAGAGGAGATTGTGTACTGCTCCTGTTCTGACCCTTCCTACAGAGGGCATGGATTATGATGTGTATGTAGATGCTTCAACATATAGGTCTGGGATGCGTATTAACTGCAGGATGGAAAAGTAATTGCTTATGGTCAAGGCAGTTGAAAACTCATGAGCGGAATTATCCTACGCATTGACCGTGAGTTTGCAGCGGTTATCTATGCGTGGAGTTGTGGAGGCACTTATCTTTATGGGGCTCAGTGCAAGATTTTTACGGACCATAAGTGCCTGAAGTACGTGTTCACAGCAGAAGGAGTTGAATCTGCGTCAGCGGCGGTGCTCGAGTATGTGGCGGATTATGATGTGGAAATCAAAGTATCATCCGGGCAAAGGCCAACGTGGGTGGCCGACGCCCTGAGCCGAAAGACGGGAAAGATCTTTAAACCTCTTCGCCGATCGTTTTAGTTGAGGAGTTCCTCCTTATGGATATTTCAGTGGGATGCTGTAGTTTGCTGAAATAGCTTATAGTGGGAAGAGCCGTACTGGATTTCTTTGACTAGACTGCATCAGAAGGACGATCCGGATCTGTTGCACCTTTTTACCAGGACAAGAAGGGAGAGTTGCCAGATTTTTCTTTGATTGATGCGGGTACCTTGAAGTACCGCGGCAGGTTTTGCGTTCCCGCTGTTTGGGACATTAGGAGTAGGATTTGCAGTGAGGCTCATGGTTCCAGCGTTGCCTACCATCCAGGATTACGAAGATGTTACCGTGACTTAGGCAAATTGCTTGGTGGTATGGTATGAAAGGAAGATTAGACCGATATGTTGCTGAGTGTCACACTTGCAAGCGTGTGAAGGCCGATCATGGAGGCCTGGTGGTTAAGTTGACTCCGCTAGATATCCCGACTTGGAAGTGGGAGAGTATATCTATGGACTTCATTACGGGTTTGCCAAAAATCCCGAGAGGATTTGATTCTGTTTGGGTATATAGTGGATAGATTGACAAAGTGTGATCAATTTGTGCCATATAAGATTGATTACCCGATGAAGAAGATAGCGGAGTTGTACTTGAACGAAGTCATCCAACTCCACGGTGTCCGGTTAGCATCATTTCAGATCGAGACTAACCGGTTTACTTCTCGTTTTTGGCAGAGTCTGCAGGAGGGTTTGGGTTCGGATCTGAGGTATTCTACTGCGTACCACCCTCAGACCATGGGCAAAACGAGGAGCGGGCAATCAGATTGTTGAGGATATGATCGGTGCTATATTTTAGACCACGGTGGAGCGTGGGTATGAGCGTCTGCGGACTCATGGAATTTGCTTACAATAACAGTTATCAGGAAAGCTTGCAGATGGCTTCCGTTCGAAGCGTTGTATGGGAGGCGCTGTAGGACTCCGTTGTTTTGGGCTGAGGCTGGTGACGAAGCCTTTGTTGGGTCCTGATGCTCTGGAAGAGATGGAAGTTGCCGTGAAGCTTATTCGGGAGAGATTCGCTTAGCCCAGAGAGGTAGGTATGAAAGGAACGCCAATCGGCGTAGGTCTGCTTTGGAGTTTTAGTAGGGGATCATGTATACCTCAAGGTTTCTCCAATGGTTGGTGTAAAGAGATTTGGTAAAAATCGGAAATTGGACCAAGATATGTGGGCCGTTCGAGGTCTTGGAGCGGATTGGTGTGTCTGCATATAGATTGGATCTGCCAGCGAACTTCCTGGTGTTCAAATGTCTTTCATGTTAGCCAATTGCGGAAATGTTTGCGCAGCAGTGGGCAACTTTTGGATGTTGTGCCCCAGTTAGAGCCCAACCTCTCCTTTGTTGAGGTGCCAGTTCGTATTTTGGATACTCAGGAGCGTGTGCTGCGAAGAAGTCCATACCGATGGTGAAAGTTCTATGGAAAAATCAGGATTTGGAGAGCGCGACTTGGAGCTAGAGTCGGCCATGAGGAGGGCGTACCTCGCCTGTTTTTCTATGATTTGATCGGTATGTTTCCCTTTGTAACTTCTATTTGTTACTTTTCCTTCTTTAGTAGGAGGGCTGTGCGTAAAGTTTCGGGACGAAACTTTCTTTTAGGGGGAGTGACTGTAACGCCCCGTCTTTTCAGCGATTATTTTTATTCTCGTTTGGCGTTACGATGACGCGTTTTCGTGGCTTGTGCCATGTGTGGAGTGTGCTTAGCTCCTTAGAACTGAGTGCCCTGTTTGGTAGCCTGTTGGCAAGATCTCCCTAGCAAACCGAGTCGTTTGGTGACCCGGTGTGGCCTCTCGGGGGATGTTTGTGTTTGGCTTTGTTTGGGTATAACTCGAGTTCTGTTCATCGAAAGTTAATTTCGACTTCGCCGTTGTGTTCGTAGCGTGGGCATTTAGCTACGGTGCGAATTTCGTCGAATTCCGAGGTAGTTCGGTTTTCGCGTCGATTTAGTGCTTTAGGTAATTTTGTAATTAATTATATAATTATATAATTATATATATATATATAGATGAATAGGGCCGATCTTCATCTTCTTCACGTAAGAAACCGCCGGCCCCTTGTACGAGAGAAACGTAACCGCCGAGCCTTGCCTTCGGACGCCGATTCCCGGAGCGTTTGTGGACGGAATTCGATTCCGAGAGTGGATACGGATTGCTCTCGCCGGACCTTCATTCCTGCGGTAAGAAATTCGATTTTCGTGGAGTTTTGGAAGGATTGGAATTTTCAGTTTTGGAAGTTTTCCGCATTAATGGCCGAGTCTTTGTTCTAGGTGTTGCGGCCGTCTTGATCCGTGCGAAGAGGAGGAAAGCAGTCCAAAGCTTCGCTGAGATTTGAGGCAAGTGGTATTCTTGCCCTTGCCAAGTGTTTCCTTTGATTTTATTTGCTGAAATTGAACTCCCGGTTAGCCTAGGTTAGAGGCCTTGTTATTCTCATTTTTTCTTGCTAACTATAGGGCTTAGTTCTTCCTACTGAAACCCCCCCCTATGTGGTGATGTTTGGAATCCAAATTGTCGGCGTGAAGCCGTTGTTTTCCCTTCATTTTTTGATTGTTGCTCCGGTTCGGGCGTAGCCGAGGGGAGAGTTAGGAGGGGGTGTGGTTGCCAATTTCCCTCGTTAAGATATTATTCGAGTGGTTAGGCATAGTTTGAATGGTAGTAGCGTGAGACGTTGATAGTTGTCTACTGCTACTGCAGTGGCGTGAGTCGTGTGCGCGTTTCGGTGTCGTTCGGAAAATTCCAAACGGTACAGGTTTGCCGCGCACGGTCATCAGCCTTTAGGGCGCACGACCACTGGTCGTGTGCATCTGTTCGTGCGCGTATAAATTTCTTTTTCCAAAGTTCTGTCTCAGGCAATCGCACGAGCGCTGGCAACAGTGCGCACGACCAGTGATCGTGCGACAGTGATCGTGCGCAGTTGCTAGGTTTTCTGTCAGGTTTCCAGGTTCGTTTCGCACGATCATCAGCCAATGAGTGCGCACGACCACTGACCGTGCGCCACTGACCGTGCGTTTTGTATATTTCCTTTTGCTAGGCGTATTTAGCTGATTTCGAGTGCGGGAGTTTAGATACTCAAGTAACAGGAAATTTACTCGAGTTCTGGATCGCCTTCTGCCTTGGTCGTTCGACTACCGTCGAGCTCCGTTTTCTTTAGTGGGTTTGTGGGTAGTAACTTTATTTTGGCGGCGAGTGAGACTAGCTCACTCAACGCCAAGGTTTAGGTAGGCACTGAGTGGGTTTCACTCAACGCCTAGTCGTGTTGGTTTATTTCAACACTCTTCCTTTACCTTGTATTTCGTTTCCGAGTGGATTTTCCAGTTGTATTTCTGGGTTTTCCTTGTCGGCCGTTTTCTTTATTTTCCTAAAGGCCGAATCGTGCGTCGTGGATAGTAGTGTGGGTTGTAGCTCTTTATGGGGGTGGAGTTTTGTGATATAGCCAAGGCCACCCATGGATTTCTTGCTCCAGGTACGGGCTGGGCATGTCGGGTGGAAGGTCCCTTGTGTGTTCACGTATTGACCCTCGAGCTTTTGACTTGGACATGGTGGATTGGGGGACTGCGTTTGCCTTCGATCCGGTTCCTCGTTGTTGTTTTTGCTACTATCACTTCCCACAGTTTAGGGTGTTAGAAGTTTCTTCCGTGGTAGTTTTGCAGCATTTTGGCTCTTGGCAGCCTAGTAGGCCCTGCAGGATGTGGTTCCTGGGCTGGGTCGTTGCTGTTTCTTTGCACGTTGTGCATTTCTTGTGGTCCTGTTTTGGACATTTGTGACTCTTTCTACTACATGTTTCCTGTTATTTTCGTCCTTTTGGTTGACTCTTTCATGCAGTTTTATCTTGATTTTAGCTTGCTGAGGTATTCTGTTTTCTTTTGGAATACCCCAGGTTCTGAGCTGTAGCCAGTCTGGTGGCTAGTTGGAGGTGGTGTTGTTGGTGGACTTCCGGACTTTAGAGTTTTGTTTACCTTGTTTGTGAGGTTGTTTTCAGTACTTTCTTACAGACATATATGTGTGCTGGTGGGTTCGTGTCAGGTTGTTGGCGCCCACTAGTAGTTTTTACCTTGTACTAGATATACACTATTGCTGCTACCATTTATTTTTCTGGAGATAGTCTACTTGCTTTGAGAAGGTTTTATGCTAGGTTGCTAGTTATTTTTAAACTATAAATACTATTATAAATGAAGCTCATGATCAGCATGTTTTTATAAACTTAATCACTACTTTCCAAATCACGTACGAAAACCGTTTTCTTATATATATTATATAAACTGAGTGTAGTGTCTTGCATAGTATGAGTGGTTCTCTTGGGACCCTTATGCGCTCTTTAGGGTGTAAAACCTAATCAAAGTATTTTTCCGCAGCGTTTAAATATAGTTTCTTTTGTGGACTAGATGATCCACTGAGCCGAGGGATACGGACTCTAAACATAACTAATTTTCTATTTCATTAAGCACATGATTTTTCTTGCATAAAGATTGTAGTTGGATTTGCCTGAGCGTCAGCAGTTATCCCCTGCTTGACGTGGCATCATGACGCGTGTTTTCTCTTACTCTGATAATTCTTAATTCGGAGAAAATGCGGGTTGTGACAGTTATGCTGGAACTCGAGTGGTTTATGATGCCATTCAAGTAGTCTGTTCCTGTCAGTGTTCGGGCGCTCTTTTTAGGGTCAAAACGATGTTGTATCAAAAAATGATAAACATAAAATTTGCTCATCTCGATGAGATCTACAACTTTCATGTTGAACACTTTTGGATTTGAAGTCATCTTGAGCCACTATTTTTTTTCTGCTGCTACTCGAGTGATTTTGGCTGCTACTCGAGTGGGTTTTGCTGCTACTCGAGTAGTCTGTTTCTATCTGTGTTCAGGCAAATTTTTGAGGGTCAAAACTATGTTGTATCAAAAAATAGATAACATTAAATTTGTTCATCTCGACGAGACCTACGTTTTTTATGTTGAACACCTTTTGATTTGAAGCCATCTTAAGCCCCTATTTTCATTTTCCGTGCGCCCGCACCTAAATCGTCCGTTTCTTCCTATTTAGACAAAAATATTTTGTCTGTGTTCGGGCGCCATTGTGAGATTCAAAACGGTATCGTATCAAAAAATGTTTAACATGAAGTTTGTTCGTCTTGACGAGATCTACAACTTTCATGTTGAACACTTTTTGATTTGAAGTCATATTGAGCTCCTATTTTCATTTTTTCTGCTTATACTCGAGTGATTTTTGCTGCTACTCGAGTTGGTTTTGCTGCTACTCGAGTAGTCCATTCTTGTCTGTGTTCGGGCACCGTTTTGAGGGTCAAAACGGTGTCGTATCAAAAAATAGATAACTTGAAATTTGTTCTTCTCGACGAGATCTACAACTTTCATGCTGAGCACTGTTTTATTTGAAGCCATCTTAAGCCCCTATTTTTGTTTTCCGTGCGACCGCACTAAAATCGTCCGTTTCATCCTATTTAGACACATATATATATATATATATATATATATATATATATATATATATATATATATAATACTAATATACTTAGAATTAGAACCGACCCACTCCTTTCTTTAGGACTGTTTTCCTTCTTTTTCGTCAAGCCAGACCAGAACTGAAGAAATAAAATGAAAGCACAGCGATGGCGGAGCATGAGATTTCGTGACCTTCCAGTCGCCGCCGACGGAGCTTCGGTGCTCGAAATCTTCGTCCGGGCATAGATTCGGAAAGATCTCGACTAGATCTACGCAATCATAGTAAACTTTTCCCGTTTCGTGAATGTTTTTCGTTAGGGATTTTTGTCCCTAACTTCTATTTCGTCCACTCTTCTTTAGATTTCGACATCTCTCGTCTCCCTTAGTCCCGATCTGCGATGAGGTGTCATTTGGAGACTTTCTCTGGTAACACCAAGGCAAGTGGCTCCTTTCCTCCTTTTTTTCTCCTTAAGTTCTCATGGTAAGAATTTCATCATATATTATTGTCCATGTTTCTTTAGAGTATAAGATGTTAAATCCTTTAGGTTTGCGCTTAGGGTAAAGTTTTCGACGCCGCAGAGTGTAGTACACGTTGAGCTTAGTTTTAGGTCGATTGTAGGTTTGGTCTTCGAGTTAGTGTTGAAATCCTTAGGTCTTGTGCTGATTTTGGATGATGATGTTGGGGATGTGAGGGTTGGTGTGGATAATAGCCCACCCAATCGGGAGCCCCTTGTTTCTGTGGATCATCACAGTGGGGGTATGCTTTAGTTCTCCTATTCTGGATTGTTGGGACTGCTTAGCCCGGTTTGGCCATGTTGTTGACCACCATACCGCTGGTGAGATATTTGAGAATCTGGAGTTGGGCTTTTGGGCGCTTGAGGTCGTCGCCCTCTCCGTCCTGCAATGTAGTCATACCACGTGTTGATGATCCACCCTCTTCCAAGCCATTTGTGCTCAGTTGGTTCCTAGTGGATTATGACACAATTTGCTAAATCTTGATGTATATGCTCAGACTTGTTCATTTTTGCACTTAGTGAATTTTAAT
The DNA here is from genome assembly GCA_039513925.1 of Platanthera zijinensis. NCBI lineage: Eukaryota > Viridiplantae > Streptophyta > Magnoliopsida > Asparagales > Orchidaceae > Platanthera > Platanthera zijinensis. Next base: position 73,397,024 of record CM077094.1, on the reverse strand, counting down.
TCAGATGTATTTTATTAGTTAACCTTTCTCTACTTGATCAAATTTGGCTAATTGTTGCTGTAGTTTTTTTTTCAGTTTTCTGTTTCCATTGGGTTGGGTTTGGTACACCCTCCTTTGTTAAATTATTTTCATACTTGTTTACTTGTACTCTTGCCACTTGTACTTTTGCTTGCTGAGGTGTTCTTCTTTTGAATGCCTCGGGTGTAGGGTTGTAGCCGGTGGTGCGGCTTAGTGGTATTGTCGTTGTGTGTGCCTCGTGCTTGCGAGGTTACTTTTGGTACTCTTGTTGTTTGGTTCAGACTTGAGAACTTTTAGTAGGTTCGTGTCAGGTATTTGACGCCCATTGATTGTTTATTATTGTTCTTGGATATTTTGCTAATTGCTAGTATCTACTTTTATGGTAGTATTTCTTGCTCTCTGGGAAGTATTTATGCAAAGATGTCTATAGATATTTTCAAATATAAAACAAACTTATATTATTTCATGCATAAAACAATTTAAAACTCTAAGTCACTATGTTTAATAACGTACCAACTACTTCGATATTATTATTATAAATTTAGAGTACTGCATGCCATGAGTTTTCCTTTTTAGGTTGTTAGACTCATGTAGGATGTCTACTTTGATTGATATAGTATTTTTCTGCTGTGTTAAACTACTTTCTCCCAGGTGAAATAGTGAGCCACAAAGCCGAGGGATACGGCTGATTGTCTAACCCAAACTAAACTTCTTCAATTGATTATTTAAATCTTATGTTTGTGTTGATTTGGAGTGTTGCCTGAGCGTCTGCAGTTATCCCCTACTGATGTGGCATCATGACGCGCATTTTCCCTTACTCTAATATTTTGCCATTGTGGGAGATATGCGGGTTGTGACAAGCGGCTTCATAAAAATATCTGCAACCTGCTTATCTGTCGGGACATAGCTGAGGTTGATGTACTTGTTCTCCATGTACAACCCAATATTCACAGAGTGGGCCCCTCCAGCAAGTTCAGGGCATTGTATGACATTCAGGTCCAAGAGTTTCAAAGTAGGCGAGTGGGGCGGGCAGAGCCGCACTCGCCCCTAAGGACAAAAGGGCTCCCGCCCATAGCAGGCAAATAACTCTCACCAATATAGGTGAGTGGCTTGTTGATCTCGCATCCGCACTTGTAGTAGGCTGTCGAGGTGAATGCCTGGCTCATCCCTCTTTTGCCTCATCAGCCGAGTGGTTCCCTTATAGACAACTCGCCTATTAGGGTCCAAAGGCAGAATTACCTGGATGCCCTTAAAGGTCTGCAGGTAGCCTTTCTGAACAACGGAGTTACGCTGTTGGAAGACCCAATTGTGCTGCATTTAGTACTTCTGGACAGCAGATTTACGTTATTAGCAATCCAAGTTTAGAAATCTATAAACACAACTGAGGGGGCCTATTTGGAGAGATAGATTGACAGTTTCTCTTACTCACTTCTTCTTTTATCTCTCTTTAAGGTGCCCAAGCTCAGCATTGGCGTGGGAGGGAAAACGCTCTTAGATCTTCCAGGTGTGTGGTAGGACATTCTCGCTAGGATCTCAGTTCTATCCGAGGTTTTTAAGACTTTGGTCTTGTGTGCTAGTTAGAGGGAAATAAGTCTGAGGCCATACCCTTTTGGGACACCCGAACTCCACAAAGACCGATTTTTGATTTCAACACTTTTGTATGGTGAGCGTGGAGAGTGGCCAGCACAGAAGAACCTAAGCTAGTTCCATAGTCGGAGACGAAGGACAAGGATCTGGCCGGGAGAAATCACCACCCCCTCCGAGTTTAGCGACGGTAGGCATGTTCGAGGAGTTAAGAAAGGAGGTCATGTAGACCTTATGTCGCTGGCTTAGCGCCACTCGTAGAGAGTGTGTAACGCCCCTAATTTTTTCAGGGTTTATTTAAAATCCCTTTAGTGACGTATTTTGACGTCAGGGCGTTACGTTGACACGTAGTTGGTGGGTACCTTTGTCAGAGCATGGCTTTTACTCATTGGTATCCGAGGTTTTGGTTTGGGAGTATTATCTTTGCTAATTTCTCCTATGTTTTGGTATTCCCTTGCGAGTCGAGGTTCGTTTTGGAACATGGCGAAGAATTTTTGGGATATTTGATGTTTAGACTTCGGGGAGTGTTTAATCGAGTTTGGTTTGTTGGATTTTGATTACGACTTCGCCATTGGATTCGTAGCGTTGATATTTTGCTACGTTGCGATTTTCGTAGAAATCCAAGTTAGTGCGAGTTTGGTCATTCAGATGTTTTAATTATAATAATAATATATTATATTATTTATTCCATATAAATAGCCTTGTGATAAGATGAAAAACCTATTCATTAACTTCTTCCCCAAACCGTTAGAATGTATTGCGGAAGACGAGAGCGGCGGACCTTGAGAAGCCTTCGGCCGTTGATTGTTGGAGCTCCAGTGCACAAAATCGTCATCGGAGAGTAGATCCATTTAGCTCTCACCAAGATCTACATTTCTACGGTGAGTTTTTCCCATTTCTTTGATTTTTAGAGATTAAGGTATGCGGTTTTGACCTTCTCTACTCTCAAAAGTTTCAGGTTTTTCTTCTTAGGTGTTTTTGCTGCCATATCCGTGAGGAGGAGTGGTGGTGCGGCCGGATTCCAACAAGATCGAGGCAAGTAGTGATTTCTTCCCCTTGCCAAGCTTTCATTCCTTACATTCACTGTTATTGCCGCTTTTTACTTCTTAATATTTAGGAATAGGGTAGGTTATGACCAGGTTCTACCTGCTACATAGGTTAGATCCTTGTTCTGGTGGTGTGTATATCCGTCAAGTATATGTTAGTAAGCCCTAGTTTTGTTCGTCGTGTATGACAGTGAGGGGATTCGTCGGTTTTGAAAATTATCTTAGGATAATGTCTTCTTATATTACTGATTAGTTTATTAAAATAGTCGATTTTGACAAAAGTCAAAATCCCTGAAAAATAATTTGGAGCTAAGGAAAAAGCATTAACTGCACTAAATGAACTCAATGCGACATTGAGTGAAGTTCACTTGGAGTTGAGTGGTCTGTGAGGATACGGCAAAAGCATTGAGTGCGCTAAATGCACTCAACGCAGCGTTGAGTGAAGTTCATTTAGCGTTGAGTGGTCTGTGAGGCTAAGGCAAAAGCGTTGAGTGTGCTGAATGCACTCAACGCGACGTTGAGTGAAGTTCACTTGGCGTTGAGTGGTCTGTGAGGCTAAGGAAAAAGTGTTGAGTGCGCTTAATGCACTCAACGCGGCGTTGAGTGAAGTTCACTTGGCATTTATGGGTCTGTGGGGCTAAGGCAAAAGCGTTGAGATCGCTGAATGCACTCAACACGGTATTGAGTGAGTTCACTTGGTGTTGAGTGGTCTGTGAGGCTAAGGCAAAAGCGTTTAGTGCGTTGAATGCACTTAACGCGGCGTTGAGTGGACTCAACGCGGCGTTGAGTGGACTCAATGCGGCATTGAGTGGACTCAACGCGGAGTTGAGTGAAGGTTATTTCGCTGAGTAAAACTGTTTGGCATTGTGTGTGCTGAATGCACTCAACGCAACATTGAGTGTAGGCCAGGAGTCGAGTTCACTAGCCGCTTTTCCCGTGACTTGGAATTTTTTTCGCTGATTCGTCGTATATCATATTGATGATTATTGTTAAGTGGAAATCATCATGTGTCTACTGATTTGTCGAGTATACCCGACAAATCAGTGTGGGCTTAGAAATTTTTCGTCGGATTAAGTTGAATTCGTCGAGTATTGACTTATAATGGCTATCACTTGGGAATTTTCTTCCTTTATGTCAAGGAGAGTTTCTGTATTCTGCTTGAGGTTATAGGGGTTTATGGATGTTATGTATGGCCCTTGGTTGGTAGTGGATAAAGGACACCAGACCTAGTGACAAATTGTGAATCATTACACTACTGGGCTTATTTTTGGTCTGTGTGTTGAGTTGGATAATGTTGCCACCACCATAACACCTTGTTTATATATAATTTGATTGTTGGGTTGAGTTGAACAATGTTTCCACCACCCTAGTGTCATGTTGAGACAATTGGACTATCGGGTCATGTTGGACAATGTTTCCACCACTACAGTACCTTCTTGGAATATGTTGGATCTTTAAGTTTAGGTTGGACAATGTGGCCACTAACTCAGGACCATTTCATACCAGTGTTATTGATTCATATGAGTTGAGTTATTAAGTCCCTTTGCTCATATTATACATATATATGTTATTCTGATTACTTTTATAGATATTCTCAAAGCATGGCTTCATTTCGCACTTGGTGCAAGTTTCTTACTTATGAACTCAGTAAGTAAATCTTTTACCATTTCCATACGATTAATTGTTGAGATTTGACAGCTTCCTTAAGTTTTGGTTAGTAACCCTTTATTCCTTTTTGATTTATTGCTAACCTTTTGATCTTTGATCTCCACTTATATTTTCATTCTTGCTGAGGTGTTCTTTCTTTAAATGCCTCAGGTTTGGAGAAGTAGCCGGTTGAGCTGCTAGGGTTGGTTTTTGGCTGGTACTCTGTAGCTATCATTTTCTCACCAACTATGAGGTAGTTGTTGTTTGTTTTCTTTTAGTTCAGACATACATATCTTTTAGTGAGTTCATGTCAGGTTTTTGATGCCCACTAGATATTTTTTTTGTTTAATATTAAGTACTTCCTAACTGCTAAGCCTTTTTATATGTTGGTTTGGATTTACTCTCTCTCTGGGAAGGTTTTAAGCTAGGTTTCATGTTAGATATTTTAAAGTATAAATGTATTACCTCTATTACCTCATGCATGGCATTTTTTGAAGCTAAAGTCACTATATCTTATTGAACGTATTAAGTAATTTCTATACTTATACTAAATATAGAGTCATGCATGACATGCGTTGTCCTATGGGGACGTTTATGCTCATATAGGATGTTAACCATTGTAAACAAACTATTTCCGCAACATATACTTATATTTTTAGTCGTGGACTAGTTGATCTACTGAGCCGGGTGATATAGTCATCAAATCTTAACTTGAAACATGTTTTTCTCACATCATAACTCAGTATTTTCATAAACTGTGTTAGGATTGGGGTTTGCCTGAACGTCTGTAGTTATCCCCTGCACGATGTGGCATCACGACGTGTGTTTTCCCTTACTCTGATATACATTTAAAATCAGAGAAAATACGGGATATGACAGTTGATATCAGACAAATAGGTTATTTGTAAATTGGTCGAACAATAATCTCAAGTTAGTTTTAGTTTTCTTGTTCCATTGCATACACACACCGATGTGTCATCAGTGCATCTTGGCTGAAGCATAAACACTACACTCATAAGCATGACAAGAAGTACACAGGGCATATTATGTAGTATGGGATGCATAATAAGTGTTTGTATATGTATCATCATTGGGAGCAACATGTTAATGTTATGTAGTATGGGATGCAACAATCTTCACATGAATGCACTGTAGATTTTACTTATCGTTGAATACGATATTATGTATTATGGGATGCATAATATTTCATATATACATCGCTCATAACATGCACTAAGGCTTTTAGTAGATTGCATAACACAACATACATGTTATAGCATTGTATTAATATACGTGTCAAGCTAAAGAGTTACATGATGTCATATGTACACACATGGTTTAAGTCAAAAAGAAATAAAAATTCATGCATTCATAGTCTATGGACATGAGTCAGTGGGATGATGGTATATTATTATAAGTATAAGCATGGTATCATTAATGAAATTCCCAGAGCAAGTCAGCAGCTTGAGCAAGTATTTGTACATGTATTGTCAGAACTAAGTTGTGTAGATCTAGCGGTAAGCTCGGTTTGATTAGTTGCTTATTGTGTTATTAGAATGCCACTAAAGCGACCTGCGACAAGGTCGACTCCCTAGTCTGATTGCGAGTCGTCTGGGGCGCAGAGTGAGGCAGTGATCGAAGGACTGCAACAGATCAAAGAGTCTCTGTCCAAGAAAATGTTGGAGATGCAGTCACAGATCCAAGCTTCGTTATTTATTGTTTCCAGACAACCGATTAGAGTGCAAGACCCTACTGTGGGTCAAGATATTCCTGTTCCCCCTTCTCCTCTGGTGCCTTAAGTTTTGTTTCCACCAGAGATGAACTTTATCTCGCATTTCCAGCGATTAGGACCTCCTACCTACGATGGTAGAGCGGATTTCATGGCCTTGGACGACTTGATTATAGCGATCGAGGAGATGTTCTCATACTCAGGGATTTCTACTGACCAGAGAGTGATGGTCGCTTATTATCAATTGAAGGGTCTGGCAAAGAGCTGGTGGTTAGGTGAAAAGGAGAACATGAAGGACGGATGTTCGTGGGAAGCATTCAAGGAGTTATTGCTGAGGAAGTTTCTGCCATCGGTCGAAATAGATCGCTTGATGAATAATTTTCTGCATTTGAAGTAAAAGCAACTAACAGTGAGTGAGTATGAAGTGGAGTTCAGTAAATTGAGTCAGTTTGCCCCGGATCATGTATCCTCGGAATCTAGAAGAGTTAAGCACTTTTGGGTGGTCTGAGGAATGAAATCTAGCAATTGGCCAATGCTTATGGGTCTGGAAGAATTGCTAATGTTTTAGAAGCCGTCTTAAAGCTCGAAGCGATTGATAATGCAAAGAATCGATGCCAGCAGATGAGGAAAGATAAGTGGAAGTCTGATGAAGGTAAAAACTCTAAGGAATCTGTTCCTACTTCAAGGAAGAGAAGTAAGGAGGTGTGCAGTTTCTGTGGCTAGTCGGGCAACCCATTAAAGAAATGTTTCAAGAGATTGGGAGCTCAGAAACTGCAGTAGGTGCATGCCATTCAGAGCGCTCCCAAAGGAGAACTTGTTTGTGCTTTGTGCAAATGAAGGGGTCACGATGCTGCCCATTGTTGGTATGAGGAAAAGGTCTTCTTCTAGTGTGGACAAAAATGGCATGTAAAGTCAAAGTGCCTGCAGTCTCAGCCCATGCTGTAGAGAATTCCACTTAGGGCTTTGTTACCACCACATCATTTGGACAAAGGGAAGGGCAAGTTAAACATGGTGACTATAGAGGAAGCGCAGGCGTCCACCCAGGTGATCTCAGGTTAGATCTTAACCTCGTTTGTTTTTAGCTCATAGCTATAGTTTCGATGTTGCTTGGTTAGTTTTGTATGCGATTATAGAGGGAATTTTAAGGTAAAGAACTGCTGGGCGTGCGTTCTTTTCGATTCTAGTGCTTCCCACTCGTTTATGGCTAGGGACTTTGTAGAGGGCCATTGTTTGAATCTCAATAAAGTTGGTGCTGCATTTCATGCCAAGTTTCCCTCTAGTGATTCGATGGTGTCAGACAAGGTTATCCTGGGTTCTCTGATTCATTTAGGCGATTTCCTAGTTGTTGTTGATTTGAAGGTAATAGACCTAGAGGACTTTGACGTGATCTTGGGCATGGACTGGTTTCCCATGTATAATATGGTTATCCAATGCAAGGTCAAGCGTTTGGACTTCAAGATGAACGATTGTCACCCCAAGAGTGTTTATGGTTATTCGCGCCAGGATTCCCCGATTATTTATGTGGTATGTGCTTAGAAGCTTTTAGATTCCAGTTGTTTTGCTTACTTGGTTCCATTTTGGGAACCGTTAGTGATTTGCGCATGTGAAAGTTAGGGATAGATCTGATTTACACTAGGGGGGGTGAATAGTGTATTTTAAAAACTTTAAATTATTTTTATAGTGGATTTAAAGTAAGATATATATATATAGAAAGGAAAAATCACAACACACAAATAAAGAAAGTAAAGCAATCACAGACGACACAAGGAAATTTATAGTTGTTCCCCAATAAATATGGGTACGTCCACTCTTCTTCCATCCTGGTAGGAATCCACTACAGGTTTTTGATTATGTGCCCTGCCACCAGAAGATCTATTTTCTAAGGGAGATCTAGCAACCCTTTGAGCTTTTGACCAGGTACCCAAAAACCAAGCTTAAGTCTTTTGATCAGGTGATTTAGGAACTAAGAGGTTAAATTTTGAATGGAGTTATAACCCTGTACACAGTTTAGGAAGTAAACTATAACTTGATGTTGTCTTCTCCTTCAAATATCTCTAAGAAGACTAAGTGGATTGATGAAGCAAAAATCTCCCCCTTATTTGAGTATAGATTTGAGATTAGGAGGGGAGGCTTTTCTTCAGGGTGTAGGCCTTCTTGTATTTGACTGATAAAGACTTTGCACTTGCTGAGACAAAAGCATAATATCTGTTAAAAATATGTTGATCTATATTGATCTATTGATTAGTTGATTAGCTGATTAACCCTTTAGCAGCAATCTTCTGGAAGTATATATAGAATGACTAAGGAGAATTCAACTATTTGAATTTAAAAATCATTTTGAAATGTCTGAAGAACCTCTGAGAATTTTAACTGTCTTTGAGAATTAATTAGAATAATAACTCTGTGATAAATTCATATTTTATACTGCCAGAAACAGCTATATTCATTAAGAATATTTAACAATAAATATCAGAGTGTAACTGAAAATAATAAAGCCTTGAAACCATTCTTCCTTCAGTAAATAATACTGCCTGAACATTGCAAAGAAATCGTCGAACACAGCAAGGAATTCGTCAAGCAGAGCCTGGAGTTCGTCGAACTGATCCTGGAGTTTTTCAAACTGAGCCTGGAGTTGGTCGAGCTAAGCTTTTGGGAAGAGATAAATGTTCGTCGAATAGAGCTCAGCATTTGTCGAGCAAAGCTCAGAGTTAGAACTCTGAGTTCGTCGAACTGAGCTCGACGTTCGTCGAACTGAGCTCAGTTTTCGTAGAAAAGAATCCTGCATTTGTCGAACTACATTTCTCTGGAATTCTTCTGAGGTATAAACCCTGGAAATAATAACCTATGACCATATACTATACAAATTGGGTCAAACTAATCATCCTAAACAAATGTTAGTGATCCTAGCCCTAATCAGTAAAAGGGTTCTAACAATCTCCCCCTATTTGGGTAAGGATACTATCAAAGATAGAAAAACACTAAGCAGAAATTATCTAGCTGAAATAAAACTTTCAGCAGATATATAAAAAGATCTTTGAGAGTTCAAAAACAATAAAATAGTTTAAGAACATAAGATAAGAAATCAAGAGTTTCTCTTAGGAGCATCAGAGGGAAAATTTGAAGATGGTTTGGTGAAGACTAGCTTCCTGTTTGGATCTACAGCTTCACTTTGGCTAATCTTTAAATCCTGAGAGCCATAAATCTTCAAAGAGGTGGTTCTTGGGACTACTGCCTCTAGATGCAGGTTCATGCACTTGTCCACATTAAACAACCTTTTCTTTGAATATCTGTCAAGCTCCTTTTATCTATAAAAGGACATGGTGGTGAACTGTGAGGTGTCCTTGCCTTCTGCTCTAGCTTTCTTATTCTGTGAAAAGGAAACCATCTCTTTAAATCTTGTCATTCTAAAATATAGATCCATCTCTGGAACATATACTGGTGAAGGTGGCCTCTCTTGACTAATCATCCTAAACAAATAATAGTGATCCTAGCTCAAATCAGTAAAAGGGTTCCAATAATCTCCTCCTCTTTGGGTGAGGATACTATAAAAGATAGAAAAACACAAAGCAAAAAATATCTAGCAGATATAAAACTTTCAGTAGATATATAAAAAGTGCTTTGAGAGTACAAAAACATATGATAAGAAATCAAGAGTCTTTCTTAAGAGCATTAGAGGGAGAATCTGAAGATGGTTTGGTGAAGACTAGATTCTTGTTTGGATCTACAGCTTCCCTTTGGCTCAACTTTAAATCCTGAGAGCCAATAATCATCAGAGAGGTGGTTCTTGGGACTATTGCCTCTAGATGCAGGTTCGTGTACTTATCCACATTGAACAAGCTTTTCTTTGAATATCTGTCAAGCTCCTTTTGACTATAAGAGGACATTGTGGTGAACTATTAGGTGTCCTTGCCTTCTGCTCTAGCTCTCTTAATCTATGAAAGAGAAACCATCTTTTAAATCTTGCCATTCTAAAAATTGGATCCATATCTAGATCATATACTAGTGAAGGTGGCCTCTCTTGACTAATCATCCTAAATAAATGATAGTTATTCCAGCCCAAATCAGTAAAAGGGTTCCAACAATCTCCCCCTATTTGGGTGAGGATACTATCAAAGATAGAAAAACACAAAGCAGAAAATATCTAGAAGAAATATAACTTTCAATAGATATATAGAAAGTGCTTTGAGAGTTCAAAAATAATAACACAGTTTAAAAACATAAGATAGAGGGGAACAAGCCTGCTCTATAACATCAGCTACTACAGTCTTAAAGAATGGATTATTACTGGTAGAAAAATATTTAAGGATGTTTCTTAGCTGTTCTAAAATGGAAAGATCAACAGGGGCAGTATAACATACTATATCTCTAGAAAGATCATTATCAAAAACTGGAAAATGACTATGAAGAGTATCTAAAATTGATAATAAAGAATGTAAGTTGACTGTGGGACGAATAAAGGCATCACCAACAGTAACAACTTCTGGTTCTACTGCTTCTACTTCTGCTTCTTAAACTGAACTGATTAACTCTGAATCCTGAATAACATCAAAAACTGCTGATGTTGGACTGTCGGAGCTTCTGCTGCTACTGCAAGAGCTTCTGCTACTGCTACAACTAGAACTGCTAGAGCTTCTTCATAAATATCTCTCCCTGCCTAGATCCAGGGAGACCTGAATCTAGGCCCCTATAAGAAGGGACAAAATTAGAGTAGGCAAGATGAGAAGATAGGGCAGAGATAGTTTCACCTAGAGGAGCCACTACTTCATCTATTAGTTTTTTGAGAGTGAGAGTAATAAATTTAATGATATTTGAAGAAATGGAAGAAAAATCCAAATACATAAACTCAGTAGGATTCTGATCAGATCCTGATGTTGTATTTAGAGTAGAAGAAGAGGGAGTAGATCTTTTTGTATAGATTTGATAGATTATGAAGGATCAAGGAATAGATGAGGGAGGAATGACAACAGGAATGATTTCCTGGATTGGTGAATGTGGTGGAGATATATGAGATTGAGGTGGAGATGAATGTAGTAGATAGAAGTGAGGAGGAGATGAGAGTAGTGAAGATCAAGGCGGTGAGAGATGAATGGGTGATTCTGTATGAAATGAAGTGGATGGGATAACTTCAGATATATTAGGTGGTAGTGGTGAGTGAGGAAGAAGGGAATAATCATGTCGAGTTGATGATTGAATTTGTTCAGATAGATAAGGTTGATGAGATGGAGATGACTGCCTAGGAGAATTAGGTTGAGATGGTAGGGGAGAAGAATTAAGAGGAGCAGAAAATTCTACTGGAGTTGGGAGAGGGGCTGTAACAGCCCATGTGCTTTTAGAAGTAATCGTAGAGGAGGTAGCCCTTGATTTCTTAGGGATCACCCTCTCCCATCCTCCAAAGAGGGCAGAGGTTAGCCTCTTTGAAGCATTAATATAAATGTTCTGGTAGACCAAAAGTTCAGGACACTTAGCCTATAAGGAAATCCCCAGGATTCTGCCATAACTTAAATCCTTTTTATTGATCTTTTTCATAATGGAATCAAACAAGATTGTCCCCCAGTTAACCGATTTCTGATTAACCAAGACACACATCAAGAGAAACTGATGCCTAGTTACAAAATCATGAGCAGAATGTTTGCCCAACAGAACCTTACCAACATTATCGGCTAAGAATTTATATTCAATTGAAAAATTCTTTTTCAGAAAATTGTTAGGGTTTCCTTGTGAATGACCCAAGCTTTCTAGCATTTCATCAAACTCAGAACTAGATAACTCTATGTCATATTCACCATTAACAAAACCAAAAACTTCAGAAAGAATTTCAGGAGTGAGAGGAACCTGACTTCCTAAAATAGATCCAATAATATTTGAAGTATCTTGAATATTGGCTATATGTACCCATTCTTTGATCTCAGCTATTGGAAGTTTGATCCGTGTAATCATAAAATACCGTAGATTCTTAGCCTAAAATAATTTTAGTATGTGCTGGAAGATTTGATCAGAATGACTAAATGATTCAATGTCTATGTCGAATCGTGCATCGAATTTCATCGCCGAGAGGATTGCCTGAGAAATCATCATTTGCCTGCAAAATAGAGAGATCAAGTGCCAAGGAAAATGGAGAAAGTGCAAGAAAAAAGTTCGACGAAAACCTAATTATAAGTTTTTAGAAGTTGAAAAGGCGAACTCTGTCCGATGAAAAACAAAACCTCGAACTCTTGTTCGACAAAAAATTCTCAAAAGAAAATCATTTCGTTGATCTCTGGTCAACGAAAGTTTTGCGAAAGAAATACATTTCCTTGAGCTCCGTTCGACGAAAAGTACTTGAAACTAATCCGTCGATCTCCATTCAACGAAAGTTTCTCAAAAGAAAGTTTGTTGATCTCCGTACGACGAATGATTCACGAAAAGTGCACAGTTCGTCGATCTTCATTTGATGAAAAGTGTCCAATTCGTCGAGCTCGGAGCAAAAATAAAATTAATGACTCTCCATTAATCATTCCTAACTGATTTAAAAAGAAAATGTGTTTCTTTTCATCTAAGGGTTTAGTGAAAATATCAGCTCTTTGAAAATCAGTAGAAATAAAAACAAGAATAATTTTTTTTGTCTACATTATCTCTACAAAAATGATGCATACTTTATATATGCGTGTCCTATTATGAAGGACTAGATTCTGAGCAATTGATATTGCATTAGTATTATAATAAAATATTATTAAATTATTAAATTTAAAACCATAATCTAGAAGCTGATTTTGAATCCAGAAACTATGTGAACAACAACTACCAGCTGCAATGTATTCAGCTTCTGTAGTTGAAGTAGAAATAGATGTTTGTTTTTTGCAAAACCATTACATAAGCCTATCACCAGGAAACTGACAAGTCCTGATGTGCTTTTTCTATCAACTCTATATCCAGTATAGTCAGCATCTGTGAATCCAGTTAATTCAAATCCTGACTCAATAGGATACCAGAGTCCTAGATTAGGGACAACCTTTTATATATCTCAAAATTCTTTTTACTGAAATTAGGTGAGATTCTTTAGGATTTTCTTAGAACCTAGCACAAATACAAGTTGCAAACATAATGTCAGGCCTACTTGCTGTTAAATATAATAGGGACCCAATGATTATCCTATATATTTTTTGATGACCAGGTTTACCCTGTTCATCATTATTAACTACAGCATTACAGGGCTTGGGTGTTTTCATAACTGAGACTTCTGACATCCTAAATCTTTTAATTAGCTCTTTAGCATATTTAGATTGGGATATAAAAATTCCATTAGGAGTTTTCTTCACATATAAACGAAGGAGGTAGGATAATTTATCTATGCTACTTATTTCAAACTTTGAATGCATTAGGTCAGAAAACCTTTTGTAAAGTTTGGAATAAGTAGAACTAAAAATTATGTCATCTACATATATTTGAACAAGTAAAATTTTGGATTTTTGATGTCTAAAAAATAATGTTTTATCTACCAAGCCTCTACTAAATTTATTTTCTAAAAGAAAACTAGCAAGAGTCTCATACCAAGTTTTTGGAGCTTGTTTAAGACCATAAAGGGATTTGTTAAGTTTAGAGATATGGGTAGAATGAGTTGGAGAGATAAAACCTATAGGTTGTTCAACAGAAACTTTCTCTTTGAGTTCTCCATTTAGAAAAGCACTCTTCACATCTATTAGATATATTGTGAATTTGTTGAATGCTGCAAATACAAGAAAAATTTTGATACCCTCCAATCTTGCAACAGGAGCAAAAGTCGGATCATAGTCTATGCCTTCCTCCTATGAATATCCTTGTGCTACCAATCTTGCTTTATTTCTTATAATAATTCCTTGAGCATCCAACTTATTCCTGATGACCCATTTGGATCCAATGACTGGATAGTCTTTGGGTGTTGGAACTAAATCCCAAACCTTATATCACTCAAACTGATTGAGTTCCTCTAGTATTGAAATGATCCAGTGGGGATCCTGTTCTTCATCTTTGATGGATTGAGATTTAATCTGAGAAATAAAACAAGCATGCATTTGATCTTGATTCAATTGATGCCTTATTTGAACATGAGCTGATATATCTCCAATCACTTGAGATCTAGGATGATCTCTAAGTGTGACAAAATCAGCAGGTAGAGTTGATTCTTAAACTACTTATGGTGCTAATTCTTCTTGTGTAATTTCATTGACCACAACATTTGCAGCATATATTTGATGATTTTCTTCATCACTGATATCATCAGCAACCTGTTGAGAAGGATGTAATGTATCCTCTTATGTTAGGATTAAGTCATTCATTTTCTCACACAGATTTGGTACCTAAAAAGAATCTATGGTAGAGATATCTCTCTCCTTGTAAAACATATTAGTCTCATCAAAAGATACATGTATTGACTCTTCTATCTTAAGGGTAGATTTGTTAAAGACCCTATAAGCCTTGCTGACTTGAGAATATCCAAGAAATATTCCCTCTGCAGCTTTGCCTTCAAATTTCCTTAAGTATTTCTTGTCATTATTATGTATATAACATTTACAACAAAAAACTTTGAAATAGTTTACTTTAGGTTTCTTATCCTTAAGTAATTCATAGGGAGTCTGACCCTTTAGTTTTTGAATTAGACTTCTATTAAGAAAATAGTTTGTTGTGCTTACTGCCTCTACCCAAAAGGAAAGGGGCAAGTGAGCATCTGCAAGTAATGTTCCAGCAGATTCAATTAGGGTTTTATTTTTTCTTTCAGCTACCCCATTTTGTTGAGGAGTTGTAGGAGCAAAATTAATAATACCTGATACCTTCCTTCTCACATAATTCTTTCATCAGAAGAGATTCAAACTAAGTTCTATGATCACTTCTGATCAATGCAATCTGAGTAGAGTAGTCAATCTTGATGTTCCAAAGAAAGTCTGTAAGAATTTTAAAGTTATCTAACTTATTTCTAAGAATGAACACTTAAGTGAATCTTGAAAAATCATCAACAATAACTAAGGTGTATGACTTTCCTCCCAAACTTTGTACTGCAATAGGTCCAAAAAGGTCCATATGTAGCAAATACAAAATCCTAGGTGAATCACTTTTAGAAATGGATTTAAAACTATTTTTGGTTTGCTTGCCTAATTGAAAAGCCCTACAAAGTCCTTCCTTCTTATAAGAACAAGAAGTCAGTCCTCTAACAAAGTTGTCCTTAGAGAGTTTGGCAATAGTCCTAAGGTTTTTATGACTTAATCTTTTATGTTATAATTCATTTGTTTTACTTATTTGATTAAACTGACAAATTTCAGATTTAGCAGAGTTGAAATTAACTAGATATATACTACCCCATCTAACTCCACTTAAAACAATTTTGTTTTTATCAGATGTAATAGAACATAAAGATTTGTTAAAAGATACCTGATAACCTTCATCATATAATTGACATACTGAGATAAGATTATGCTTGAGACCTTTCACATAAGCTACCTTCCTGAAAGTAACTGCTCCAATCTTGACATTACCATAGCCTTCTGTCTGTCCACAGTTGGAGTCTCCAAAAATTACTTTTGGTCCAAGATTTTCAAAGAAGTCACTTAAATTCTCTTTTCTACCTGTCATATGTTTTGAGCATCCACTATCCAAATACCATTATTCCTCTGTGGTAGGATAGTTTTTTTCCCGTATAAAATAAATTAGGTGTTTTTGACCCAGGTTACCTTGGGTCCTATTTTTCTTTCATAATAATTTAAAATATAAGAAAACTCAGGTTGATCCTTATAACAAAGTGGATGATATCTTCTAGGAGGGATTATCTACTAAGTAAAAGGATTTATAAATTCTTGTGTTTGATTATACTTTTGAAAAGTATTAAAATTTTTGTTTTGAAAATCTTGGTTCGACGAATTACATTGAGTTCATGGAGCTGAGTTTGGCGATGGGATGTGAGTTCATCGAGCTCCATTCACAGAATATTAATGTTCATTTTTTGTGTTCCATATTCGTCGATCATAGTTCGATGAATCATATTGATTTCATCAAGCACCATTTGAATAATTATACTCAAATCTTGCGTTCATAGTTCTTCGAGCTTTGTTCGACGAATGATGATTATTTCGTCGAGCTCGGTTCGACGAATTATTTTGAACATAATTTTTATGAAAGTTTTTATTCTGATTTGAAATAGATTTTGATTTAAGAACCTTAGTGTTTTTTTATCTTTGATAGCTAATACTTCTTTTCCTTTGGCAGAAATAAATTTTATAGGTGCAGATAAAATATTTTTTTGTATAAGATGAGGTTGACTTGATGAAGCTCCCAAGACTAGTTAGTCATTTAGCCTGGCATTAACTGTGCTTGTGATATTTATCAGTTTGATGCTTCTCCCATTAAGGGATTCTTCAAACTGCTTTGCCTCATATAATTTATTTTTTATGAAAACTACAGGTTCCTTAAGAATTTTTAACTCTTCTATAAGTTTAGAGTATTCAGAAGATAGATTATTTAGTTCAATTAATTTTTCTCTGAGAAGTTTTATTTCTTTCTCAGATTGTATTAAGTCTTTACAAAGTAGTTTAAAATCTATTTTAAACCGATCTGAAGTAAAATCAAATGTTGAGATTACTTGGTCTTCTTCAGACTCAGATTTACCATCAGAAATACTACATTATGCATTTATTGCCATCAAACAGACTTCTTTGGCCTTTGCTTCCTCTTCATCTTTACTTGAACTAGATGAAGTTTCAATTTCTTATTCACTCCAAGTTTCAGCAATAAAACCTCTCTTTTTTGTGTTTACCAGAAGAGAGTTTGTTGGAGTTCTTCTTGTAGTCTTTCTCCTTCTTCTTATCCATCTTTTGATTTTCAGGTCACTCTGGAAGAATGTGTCCTGGTTTCCTGCAACCATAACAAACAATTTCTTTAGTTGGTGTTTTATCATACCTTGGGTTGTCTTGGTTTCTGGAAGATCTTCTCCTGAAGTCTTTTCTGGCTATCTTGTAGAACCTTTTAGCCAAAAGACCCATACGATCTTCATTCTGTGGAAGAACTTCTACTTGTTTTGTTGCTTGGAAAGCTATGTTCTTCTCCTTCTTTAATAAAGGTGAAGTCATTTATTTAGCTTCCCTTGTTTTGATGAGCTGGTCATAAGATTTGAGCTTGCCCAACAAAGTCTCAGTAGAAATCTCATTAACGCTTCTGGCTTCTCTAATTGGCAAGATTCTTGAATCCCATGTGCTCGGAAAACACATGAGAATCTTATCATTGACCTCTGTCAATGTGATATCCTTTTCCAAAGATTTTAGTTCATTAACTATGAGACTGAGTTTTGTGTACATATCGACAACTGACTCGCTTTCTCCCTTTTTGAAATTCTCATACTGAGAAATCAAGTGGGATCTTGTGTCCTTTCTTTCATTAGCTGATCCAACAACCATTGCATTGAGGGAGTCCTAGATAGCTTTAGCTGAGGTGATTTCAGCAACCTTCTGAAAAATGTCATCTAACATTGTTTGGGCTAATATGTTCATGGCCTTTGCATCAACAATTTTTGCTTTCTTTTGGGCTTCTGTCCATTCTGGAGGTGGTACATCACTGGTGCTTGTTGTTGCCAATGTTAGAGGTGGACCTATCAAAATAGATTTGTAGATATCCTCATCAATAGAGTTCATCTATAATTTAATGCTTGCCTTCCATAGTGTAAACTTATTAAGGTTGCACACAGGAGGTCTGGTGCTTGAATACTCTTTATTTTGTGCCATGATAAGAAAAACAAACTAGAGAAAATAAGATCTATCAGATCTGTTAGTTCAGGTGTTATCTTGTAAAACCAAAGAACCAACCTCTAATACTAATTGAAAGTGAGGGATAGATCTAATTTACACTAGGGGGCGGTGAATAGTGTATTTTAAAAAATTTATATTATTTTTATAGTGGATTTAAAGTAAGTGATATATATATAGAAAGGAAAAAATCACAGCACACAAATAAAGAAAGTAAAGCAATCACAGACGACACAAGAAAATTTATAGTGGTTCCCTAATAGATATAGGTACGTCCAATCATCTACCACCCTGGTAGAAATCCACTACATGTTTTTGATCCGGTGCCCTGCCACCAGAAGATCTATTTTCTAAGGGAGATCTAGCAACCCTTTGAGCTTTTGACTAGGTGCCCCAAAAAAAAAGCTTAAGTCTTTTGATCAGGTGACTTAGGAACTAAGAGGTTAACTTTTGAAGGGAGTTATAACCCTGTACACAGTTTAGGAAGTAAACTAAAACTTGATGTTGTCTTCTCTTTCAAATATCTCTGAGAAGACTAAGTGGATTGATGAACAAAAAAGCTCCCCCTTATTTTTGTAGAGATTTAAGATACGGAGGGGAGGCTTTTCTTCATGGTATAGGCCATCTTGTATTTGACTAATTAAGACTTTGCACTTACAGAGACTGAAGCAGAATATCTATTAAAAATATGTTGATCTATTGATTAGTTGATTAGTTGATTAACCCTTTAACAATAATATTCTGGAAGTATATATAGAATGCCTAAGGAGAATTCAAATATTTGAATTTAAAAATCATTCTGAAATGTCTGAAGAACCTTTGAGAATTGTAATTGCCTTTGGGAATTAATTAGAATAATAACTCTATGATAAATCCATATTTAATTCTGCCAGAATTGGCTATATTCATTAAGAATATTTACCATTAAATATCAGAGTGTAACTGACAATAATTAAGCCTTGAAACCATTTTGCCTTCAGTAAATAAAACTGTCTGAACACTACATAGAAATCGTCGAACACAGTATGGAATTCGTCGAGCAGAGCCTGGAGTTCATCTAACTTAGCCTGGAGTTCATCGAGCTGAGCTTTAGAGAAGAGATCAACATTACTCGAACGGAGCTCAACATTCGTTGAGCAAAAGCTCAGAGTTAGAACTCTGAGTTCGTTAAACTGAGCTTGGCGTTCGTCGAACTGAGCTTAGCTTTCGTCGAACAGAATCATGCATTCGTCGAACTGCATTTCTCTGGAATTCTTTTCAGGTAGCAACCCTAAAAATAATAACCTATGACCCTATACTATACAAATTGGGTCAAACTAATCATCCTAAACAAATTATAGTGATCCTAGCCCAAATCAGTAAAAGGGTTCCAACAGCGTGCCGAGGAGGTTCCGGTGGTGCGTTAGTTTCTAGATGTTTTACCTCACAGTTTTCCTGGTATTCCACCTGAGAGGGATATAGAATTTATTATAGATCTTGAGCTGGGTACTCATCCTATTACTAAGGCACTGTACCGTATGGCCCCTCGTGAACTAGATTAGTTACGTACCTAGCTAGATGAGTTATCACAGAATAGATTTATTAGACCAAGTTCTTCATCTTGGGGTGCTCCTGAGCTGTTTGTGAAGAAAAAGGATGAGTCCATGAGACTGTGCATTAATTATACGGAATTGAACAAGGTAACTATCAATAATAGGTATCCCTTGTCACGGATTGATGATTTGTTTGACCAGTTGCGTGGTAGTACAATGTTTTTGAAGAATGACCTTCGTTCAGGCAACCATCAGTTGAGAATTCGTGAGACAGATATTCCATAGACCCCTTTCCGTTATCGGCATATACATTTTGAGTTCTTGGTGATGTCCTTTGGTTTGACAAACGTACCCTCTGCCTTCATGGACATGATGAACAGAGTGTGGACATGATGAACAGAGTGTTCAATGATTTTCTGGACCGTTTTGTGGTCGTGTTTATAGATGATGTTCTGGTGTATTCCCGGAGTGCTGAAGAGCATGACCAACACTTTCATTTGGTTTTGTCTACTTTGAGGGAGCATTAGCTATTTGCCAAGTTAAACAAGTGTGAGTTTTGGCTTCCTCAGGTTTCCTTCTTGGGTTATGTGGTTAATAAGGACTTAATTTATATTAACCAAGAGAAGATTTCAGCCGTAATTAATTGGAATAGACCTACCACACCCAAGAAGATAAGAAGTTTCCTAGGGTTGGGAGGATATTATGGGAGGGTTGTGGAAGGATTTTCTACGCTATCTGCGCCGCTGACTAAGGTTACGCAGAAGAACACAACGTTCATTTGGAGCGATAAGTGCGAAGAAGCTTTTCAGGTGTGGACAAAGAGATTATGTACTGCCTCAGTTTTGGCTTTTCCCACCAAAGGATTGGAATATGTTGTTTACGTGGATGCATCACATGTTGGACTAGGTTGCATATTGATACAAGAAGGCAAAGTGATGGCATATGGCTCGAGGTAGTTAAAGATTCATGAAAAAAACTAGCCTACTCATGATTTAGATTTTTCTACACTCATTTACGCCTTGAAGTTATGGAGACATCTATTGTATGGCGCATTCTGCAAAATTTACACGGATCATAAGAGTTTGAAGTACGTCTTCACTTAGAAGGAGTTGAATTTGTGCCAGCGAAGATGGTTAGAATATGTCACGAATTATGATGTTGAGATCCAAAACCATCAGGGCAAAGATAATGTGGTAGTCGATGCTCTGAGTAGGAAGACCGCACAAATCCTTGGTAGAAGAGTTTTTGTTAATAGATATCTCGGTTGGGAGTAGCGACTCGTCGACTAGTTTGAATTTAGTAGAGTCTTCATGGATTATGCTTACAAGGCTGCATAACAAGGATGATCCTGATTTGCAACACCTCCATAATAGAACTGAGAAAGGGGAGTTACCACACTTTTCTATCGATGAGGAGGGTACTTTGAGGTACCGCGATAGATATTGTATCCCCGCTATTGAGGATATGAGAGTTAAGCTGTGCAGTAAGGTGCATAGATCAAGTGGTGTCTACCACCCAGGTTCTACGAAGATGTATAGAGATCTGAAGCAGATTGTTTGGTGGTATGGTATGAAGAATGACATAGCCAAGTTCGTGTCTGAGTGCTTCACTTGTAAGAGAGTTAAGGCTGATCATAGGAGGCCTGGTGGGAAGTTAACTCCTTTAGAGATTCCAAGTTGGAAGTAGGAGAGTATTTCCATGGAATTCATTCTGGTTTCCCGAGATCTCCTAAGGGACATGATTCTATATGGGTTATAATGGATAAATTAACGAAGTATGCTCACTTCGTACCGTTCAGGATTGATTACTCCATGAAGAAGATAACAGAGTTATACATGGATGAGGTTATCAAGTTACATATGGAAGTATGCTCTCTTTTTTAGAAAAGCTTACAGGAAGGATTGTGTACCAATCTGAGGCATTCCACAGCTTATCATCCATAGACAAATGGTCAAATAGAAAGACTTAATCATATTTTGGAAGAAATGATAATATGTTACATTTTAGACCACGGAAGAGCATGGTACGAGCATTTGAGGCTGATGGAATTTGCTTATAATAACAGTTATCAAGAGAGCTTGCAGATGGCCCCGTTTAAGGCCTTGTATGGGAGACATTGCAGAACTCCCTTATTTTGGGCTGATGTTTGCGAAAGACCATTGTTGGGTCCGGAAGCCTGGGAAGAATGGATATTTCTATGAAGAATATTCGAGAGAAGCTTCGTATAGCTCAGGAGCATTTTGAAAAGAACGCTAATCGACGAAGGACAAATTTGGAATTTTCTGTCAGGGATAAGTTTTTTCTTAAGGTTTCCCTGATGTCTGGTGTAAAGAGGTTTGGAAAGAACCACAACTTGGATCCTAGGTATGTGGGTCCTTTCTAGGTGGTTGATCGTATTGGAATGTCAACTTATAGGCTGGATTTTCCCGCAGGTTTTCCTGGTGTGCACGATGTGTTCCACGTAAGCCAGTTGCGGAATTGTGTGCTTAGCGACCGGTAGGTTATTGACTCTGTGCCCCAGTTGTAGCCCAACCTTTCTTATGTTGAGATGCCTGTACGCAATCTGGATACTCATGATCGAGTGTTGCGGAGGAAGACCATACCAATGGTTAAAGTTTCATGGCCGAACCAAGATGTGGAAAGCGCGACTTAGGAGTTAGAGTCAGCTATGAGGGAGGCTTATCTTCATCTGTACTCCTAATTTCTTTTGGTATGTATTTCCATTATATAATCTTTGATTATTTTACTTCCATAGTGGAATAATTCATGTGTAAAGTTTCGGGATGAAACTTTCTTTTAGGAGGGGTGGTTGTAACGCCCCTGATTTTTTTAAGGTTTATTAATAATCCCTTTAGTGACGTATTTTGACGTCAGGGCATTACGTTAACTTGTAGTTTTTAGGGGTTGGGTATTGCATCCACAATAACTTTGATTTGAAGATGGGTCCATTCAAGCTAAGATGAATTGATATTGTATTTGATGATGTTATTCTAGTGATGTACTTGTAGGTTTACTTTGCTATGTACACACCAATGTCAGGTTACAGTTGGTCAGTAAACATAGGACTACACAATGTAATCCTTCATTGTGTGGTCCAAGTGTTTACTCACGTGTAATAACTCTATTGGGGTGTACTTCTATCCCAAGAATAGGTGAAGGACCAAGGAAGGCCAAAGACATGGACTCAAAAAAATTGGAATTTTACCTAAGTAAAATTCGGCGAGTATGGTGAGGCATACACGTCGAATTCGTCAAGTATCCTCTTGATACTCACCGAATTCGTCGTGTATACTTCCCAATACCCGTCAAATTTGTCTTAAATACTTAGGGTAAATTCTCTGAAAATCTGGAAATCTTTCAAGTAAAATTCGCCGAGTATCATTGGCGATACTCGCCAGATTCGTCGAGTGTATCTAACGATACTCGCCAAATTCGTCGAGTATTCAAGGTGATACTCGCCAAATGTGACGAGTCAAAATTTTGACTACTTTGGATTTCTTTCCAAGGCTAATTCAACGTATATCATTATCAGGTTCGACGAGTATCATAAGTGATACTCGACGAATCCCGTCCAAAATGACTTAGGTCATTTTCTGAATTTTTCTCTGGTTCGATATTTTTGGCCATGCACAGTAACTTCTAGGTTACGTTTTTTGAATTCTTTTATAGCCGTTATTTCAAATATCACTATATATATGTTAGATTGATTTTCGAAATAACTAATATTGCCCGAATAACATTTTGATTTTAAAAAAGATTCCAAACTAAGAAACCGTCGGTCGCCCATACGCGATTCGCGATTTTTACCTATCGGTTGCCGACGACTAGCGATTTTCTTCTTCAATGACTTCCTCGACTGGATCGCTTCCTCTCTCAATATCTATTCTACTCCAATCCAAGTTGTTCGAAGATCGAAGGCTCAAGATTCAATTTTTACAAGGATTTAAAGTTTTCGAGTTCTACAAGTTTCAAGATCTACTTTTACGAAGAATGTCGGAGCGAAGACTTGCAATCGTTTGTGTTTTGTAATATTCCTTTACATATTATAGGAGATTTATCTCCGAGGTTTTAGATCCATTTGAGGATCGAGTTTGTAGATCCGTTTGTTGATCAAGAGTGTATATCAATTTGTGGATTGAGTTTGTAGATACGGTTATGGATCGAGTGGTAGGAGTGTCATCTCCGAGTTATAGGAGTTGCGGCTCCGAGTTGTAAGTTTGTGATAATCTAATAAAGGTTAAGTAGTTGAATATAACCCTTCGTGGTATATAGGCGAGGTGGGATAGTGGACGTAGCCAATACGGGGAACCAATATTGATCTCTGTGTTTGTATGCTTGTTTATTTTTGAGTAATTTTTAATCCGCGAAAAGACACAAACATCACCTATTCACCGCCCCCCCCCCTTTCTAGGTGAGTTAGGTAGACGCTAGATACTTTCAATTAGTATTAGAGGGAGGTTTTGTTCGATAAGGCTAACACTCTGAAAGATCCCTAATCTAACATTTAGAGATTCCGCATATTCACCATGGATAGAAGCATGGATATGTCATCCATGAAGCTGCCTGTATGCACTAAATAAAATTTTCTCATGTAGAAAGAAAGAGTCAGGTTCTTCATGGAAGCTTCTTATCCAAGAATCTTTCAGATAGTGGATGAAGGGCCACATATCCGTACTCAAGCTTTAGCTTTGAATCCGACGATTATGATCCCTATGAAAATGATGGACTTAACGAAGGATGAGATTTCTTTGGTATCCTTGGATAAGAAAGTGAAGAACATCATTGCAAGCGCATTGGACGACTCTATGCTCCAAAACTTATTCCACTGCAAGTTTGCTAAGGAGAAGTGGGATTGCTTAGTAGTTCTGATGGAAGGGACAGAAGAAGTTCAAGACGATCGAAGATCTTTATTAAATCAAGTGTACGAAGTATTTAAGCAAGGATTAAGTGACTCAATCGTTGAAAGCTTCGAAAATTTTTTCAAGATCATCAACGGCCTCAGGAACTATGGTCGTACATTCACTAATGGCGAGCTCAATGACAAATTCCTAAGATCCTTGACTAAGGATTGGGACACCAAAGTTATTGCTATTAGGAAATTTGGGAAACTACCGGAAATCGACCCCCAGAACCTGTTTGGCAAGTTGCTCTCCTATGAACTCCAGATGAATTCCACGAAGAGGAGGAGCAAAGAAACAGAACTTATAGCAGAGAAAAGTCAGTGGATCTAAAGGCTGAAGTGTCAAGAAAGTCTAAAGTTGTGTCACCCGTAAGGACACGTGCTCCTGATACTCCAGAAGACTCTGAGCCATGCACGTCCGGCTCCGAGCTATCGGATGGAGAATTTTCACTTATCTCCAAACAGTTTAAGAAACTGTCAAGCAAAGGGAGACAAATGAAAAATCATTCATCCTCTTCAGACTCAAGGAGATCTGTTGGTACCCTAGTTTGGATTTGAGTTAAGTCTTTCCTTTTAGTCCTTGACCCAAGATTTATCTATGGTCAAAGTCTAGTTGTAGAGTATTCTCTTTTCCAGTAAAATTCTGGCTAAGGGATTTTCGGGTTCGACTATCGTCAAACGCCGATCGACTATCGTCGATCAGCCGGTCGACGATCGTCTGTCTCTGGTCAGCTCGACGTTCTGCTAGATCGTCGAGCTCTGGTCGACTATCTCTTGATAGTTCGACGCTTTCTGTCTAGTCTTGAGTCGGTCGACTATCTGCCTGGATAGTTCGACTATCTGAGTCGGTCGACTATCTATTGATAGGTCGACGATCTCAGCAGGTCGTTCGACTATAGTCGAAGGTCGTTCGACGATCGGCTGTCTGCATATATAATATTATATGCTTTCTTTTCCTTATTTTATTTCCTATATTTCTAGCATATTTTTATTATAGATTATTTAATTGATCTTATGCATATATCTCAAAGCAATCTTTGCTTATACCCTTTATGCATAAGTCAATTCCTTCTGACATGTATTTTGTCTTATTAGTTTACTTTATCTGCAGCTGTCCTTTATAGCCGTTGGCTGTAAAGAGTTTTTCTGATATGACTTTATCTAATATCCTTTATCAGATTGCAGCTGCTGTAGCTTTTCTTTATATAGAAATATATATATGCAAGACTTGTTTTGTCTTTATGTTAATTGCAGCCCAGATTCAAGATCTGAGAAGAAGACAAAGCTCAACTCAAATATTAGAGCCGTTGCTGCTGCTCCTATTTAAAAGAGTTCTTTTTCAAAAAGATAGAGATCGCCACCAGCAATATACAGTAGTAGAAGGAAGAAATCAAACAGCTGCTCTCAGGATTCAACTGAGAAGATACAGCTGCTCTCAGCAATCATCCATCCATCTGAGAAGATATATCTTCTGCTCTTCTTCAACCTGAGTGCTCCTGTTCCAGGAAGATACACTCAGAGATATTGAAGAAGAAGAAGAAGAAGAAGAAGGAAGCTGAAGAAGAACACCTCCAAGATCTCTAGTCTTCTTCAAGCTTTTCCTTCAGAACTTCAAGACAGTATTCTGTCTTGAGTTCTGAAGAGGCCTTGTGCTTCTCTAATCTATTTGTAAAATAGAGAAGACATTCTAACCCTCTTCCCCCCTCCTGTACAGGGTTGTTTACTCCCTTCAAAAGTAAAGTTTGGTTTTTAGACACCTGATCAAAAGTCTAAAGGGTCTCTAGATCTACCTGCAGCAGATCTTGTTGGTGGCAGGGCACCTGATCAAAAACCTGTAGTGGATTCCTACCGTGTGGGTAGAAGAGTGGATGTACCCAGTGTTTGGGGAACCACTATAATATCTTGTGTCGTCTGGTTGCTTAATTTATTATTTGCATTGTGGCTGTGATTAGAATTAACTAGGATTGCTACTTGCTGGATTAGGACCCAAGCTTAACTGTAATTACAGTTAGCTTTATTTTGTGCACAACACTTGTGTTAGGCTCTTAGGGTTCTTATTCAATATCTATAATCTTTAATTCCGCAATCGTATCTATCCCTTCACTTTCAATTGGTATCAGAGGGAGGTTGACTGACTGTATAGGCTAACACCTAAGTCACAAGATCCTGATAGATACCAAGGATTATAGATATTCTCATTCACTTTCATGGCCCAGTACAATGATTATTTTAGCACTAGATCTCCAGCTTGCAACTTAGCTGAGTTCAGCATCTGGAAGATAAGAGTCAAATTATATATGAACTCTTTTGATGAAGAAATATTTTCTTCTATTCTGACAGGTCTTCCAACATCGGCAACAACAACAAAAAGTGTCAGGCTAGCTGATGCCCGAGCAATGAACATCCTAGCTCAGTCATTATCTGATGACTTATTTCAGGATGTTGCTGAATGCTCAACAGCTAAGGAGATGTGGGAATCCCTTCACCAAATGGCTTCTGAACCCTTGGATGCAATATCAGAAGGAAGCCACATCATCTCATCTGAAGGAGAATCAACATCCCTAGATGTTATCTGGGATGTCTCAGATGATGACTCATCATTTGAAGATAAAGAGGAGGAAGCAAGGGCCAAAGCATTTTGCATCATGGCCATAAATGCCTCCTGCAGCAATTCAGAAGCTGAACAAACAGAGGACAAATCAAAACCTGAAAAGGTTCAGGTAATATCAAAATCTGTTTTTAGTTCAGTCAATTTAGATATTCAAAATTACTGCCAAGTTTTAACTAAACCTGAGAAGGAACCAACACTTCTCAGAGAAATGTTTTCTTTATATTTTAATGAGTTCAGTTTTGAGAACTCAGTTTGCTTTTTCATAAATCTTCTTTATAAACAAAAGGATAAATTACTTAAAATATTTTCAAATCCTTTTATTATTTGGAACAGATTTATTAGGAAGCATTTTCTTTTCTTATAACTGATTATATCTGATTGATATTATGTTCAAATAGTTTGTTTGGATTTCTGTATGAGAATTCTCTGTCAGATAACTCTATTTCTTATAGATCTCTTTCTAATTTCAATTAGATTGAGTCCTCTACTCTAGTTGCATTTGTCAGCTGAGTTTGAATCTTGTCTAAATGAAAAGAAATTCTATAGGAAGGAAGATATCTGATTTTGTCTTTCAGATACAGAATCCAAATTAAATTGGCTGGACAAAATATCATTTTTGCTGCTAATATACCCTTTTTCAAGGAGAGAGCAATCTTTACCATAGCTTTCTGCAGGTACTGTTTATAAGAGTTTGCTGGATGACTCAATCAAAATTTAAAGTCATCTCAGCCTTCTTCAATCACAAGTACTACATCAACATAGGGGGAGATTGCAAATGCCAGCAAGCAGCCAGCTAAGCAAAGTTTTTCTTTATATATTTTTTATGCTTTGCAAATTTTATTTTGCTAATAAGATCCTCACCCAAATAGGGGGAGATTGTTGGAACCCTGGTTCTGATTTGGGCTAGGATCTCTATTAGGTTGTTTAGTTTATTTTTAGTAGTTTTAGTTTTTGAAAGACTTAACCCAAATAGGGGGAGATTGTTGGTACCCTAGTTTGGATTTGAGTTAAGTCTTTCCTTTTAGTCCTTGACCCAAGATTTATCTATGGTCAAAGTCTAGTTGTAGAGTATTCTCTTTTCCAGTAAAATTCTGGCTAAGGGATTTTCGGGTTCGACTATCGTCGAATGCCGATCGACTATCGTCGATCAGCCGGTCGACGATCGTCTGTCTCTGGTCAGCTCGACGTTCTGCTAGATCGTCGAGCTCTGGTCGACTATCTCTTTATAGTTCGACGCTTTCTGTCTAGTCTTGAGTCGGTCGACTATCTGCTTGATCGGTCGACTATCTCTGTGCGCTTGATAGTTCGACTATCTGTCCTAGATAGTTCGACTATCTGATAGTTCGACTATCTGTTTTGATAGGTCGACTATCTGCCGGGGTAGTTCGACTATCTTCTTCGATAGGTCGACTATCTGGATCGTTCGACTATCTGCCCGATAGATCGACGATCTCCGTGCGTCGGTCGACGATCTCCGAAGGTCGTTCGACGCTTTCTGCCTGCCTTTGTATTTTGTATTTATTTATTATATTTAATTAATTTAATACATTTTCTGGCACATTATTTCAAGCTGTATGATAAAGTTTCCAGGCATTATTTACTTCATTCTATTTGCCTGAGTTCAAATCTTTTAAGATAAAGTTGTTTGTCTTATTAGCTGTCTATTTAAATTACTTTATCTGCTGACAACCCCTTTATAGCCGTTGGACTGAAAAGTCTTCTTTTGCTATAAAGAGATAGTTTCTGATGTGACTTTATTTAGTCCTCTGTTATTTGATTTTAACCTGCAGCTTCTTAGAAAGAGGTTTATTCCTTTTTATAGAATGATTTGCTGCAGAGATTTTTCTGTCTTCTTGATATTTACAACCCAGGTCTCAAGGCTCAGTAGAAGACAAATTATTCAACTGAGAAGATACAGCTGCTCTCAGCAATCATCCATCCATCTGAGAAGATATATCTTCTGCTCTTCTTCAACCTGAGTGCTCCTGTTCCAGGAAGATACACTCAGAGATATTGAAGAAGAAGAAGAAGAAGAAGAAGGAAGCTGAAGAAGAACACCTCCAAGATCTCTAGTCTTCTTTAAGCTTTTCCTTCAGAACTTCAAGACAGTATTCTGTCTTGAGTTCTGAAGAGGCCTTGTGCTTCTCTAATCTATTTGTAAAATAGAGAAGACATTCTAACCCTCTTCCCCCCTCCTGTACAGGGTTGTTTACTCCCTTCAAAAGTAAAGCTTGGTTTTTAGACACCTGATCAAAAGTCTAAAGGGTCTCTAGATCTACCTGCAGCAGATCTTGTTGGTGGCAGGGCACCTGATCAAAAACCTGTAGTGGATTCCTACCGTGTGGGTAGAAGAGTGGATGTACCCAGTGTTTGGGGAACCACTATAATATCTTGTGTCGTCTGGTTGCTTAATTTATTATTTGCATTGTGGCTGTGATTAGAATTAACTAGGATTGCTACTTGCTGGATTAGGACCCAAGCTTAACTGTAATTACAGTTAGCTTTATTTTGTGCACAACACTTGTGTTAGGCTCTTAGGGTTCTTATTCAATATCTATAATCTTTAATTCCGCAATCGTATCTATCCCTTCACTTTCAAGATCACGTTGTAACGGTGATCGAACCATGAAAAGCTACAACAAGAAGGACAGGTATAAATCAAAACAGAACGAACAGTTCATCTCTAACATTGTTTGCTATTGTTGTAATAAGCCAAGACATGTGATTGCGGAGTGTCCCTATAAGAAGAAGGATGGTTCCAAGAAGGAAGAAAAGAGATCCTTCAAAGGAAAAAGAAAAGAAGAAAAGAGCTTCGTAGCCAAGAAGTCAAAGACTCTCAGTGACAGTGACTCAAGTGAGTCGAGTTCAGAAAATAAGGAACCTTTCTTCGGGCTTATGTCACAATCAAACAAGGAAGTGGGCGACTCTGAGTACCCTGGGAAGGTAAATTCGCATACCATACTCTCTGAGTATAAAATGTCCACTAATGGTCACGAAGACTACTCTTCTAATGAGGACGAATCAGAATTGTTGGCTAAGTATGAGCACCTATTAAAGGATTTCGACAAATGCCGTAAGGTTGTCCGAAAGCAGGTAAAAGAGACTGCCTCCCTCAAGGCAGTGTAATATAATCTGAAAGAAGAAATTGCACATTTACTTTCTCTCAGAGATGAAGTCCACTCCTTGAAAGAGTAACTCAAGGGCTCTGTTGAGACACTGAGTCTGAAAGAAAAGTATCTTGATGAGCTGGAAGAAAAGCTCGCGGTAGAGAGAAAACTCGTAAATATTTTCTCCTAGACGAAGAATATTCTCCATCTCATTGATGAGTTTTCAGCTCAGAAGAAGGGTAGTGTTCTTGGCCACATAGCCGGAAAGGGTAAGCTGCCAAGAAGGCTAGCGCCAAAGAAAAGGGCAAGGAACCCATGGGTCAACCCTCGTTTAGGAAGGTAATATTCCCGACGAATAAGTTAGACCTTGAGTCATTCTTTGGTTATCATGCTAGGCCAACTTATTGTTGGATCTAGTGGCCAACCTTAGGGGGGTGGATAAGGTTTTACGTGTTAAGCGTAATTAAAAAAAATTTACACTAGAAAATCGAGTTCTGGAATTTACCACGAAGCGTTAAGTAGCTAACGCACGGTTGTAGGTAACATAGTTCTTTTTCCTACGCGAATTCGCTTGTACACCACACACAGTAATCATACTAACTTTCATAGTAGATAACAGGAGTTATAAAGCAGAACAAGAACTTCATTGCAAGAATTCGAACAAAAAATAGTTTTACAATTACAAACTTGAGATCCCCGTGATGCTGGGGATCGGAGGCGGTAATAATGAAAAATCTTTTGTTTTCTATACAGATCCACTACCCGTACCGGTTGGCTATATCCCTTTCCCTCCAAGAAAGGTCTTCGAGCTGACTCTTCACCTCTACACAAGGAAGGGTCTTAGATCCCCGCTAGATACTCCCAATGTAGACGTCCTTATCCCCAGGAAGATTCACCGCGGAATCCTACCCGGATTCCAACGACCCTTACCGGTAAATTTTACTCTCCACAAGATTTAGAAACAAAGAAATATTACAAGAATAAAAGATGTAAATAATCTTAAAGTTTAATTTCTCCCTCTTGACGACTTCTCCGTCGAGTTATCTACCGGCCGGTTCTTAAGATCTTCATTTTCTAGCAATCGGTCGACACTTCGTATTCGATGTAGATCTTGGATTGCTGGAGTTCTTACTTCACAAACGGGAGGGAGAGGACTTTCTTCTTCTTCGACGGAGACTTTTGGAACAGAGCACAAGAAGGCGGCGGAACCCTAGAATTCACGTACTCCCATCGTTCTTCAGTCCTTCTGTTAATGGGCACGGAAAACAAGGCGGCCTTTATACGTACTTATGAAAATAGTCTACTATTGGCGGTAAGGTAGCACCCGACAGTAGGTTCGCGCACTTGTTGTTCCAGCTGTCATCCAAATCTGGAAAAATAAATAAACGAATATTTGCCTTTTTAGGAAACAGCGCGTCGATATTCGCCGAGCAGCTTGTGCGGCGCAGTAAGCAGTACCTCCTAGCGGTAGGTCAGTAGCTCGACAAACACGGCTCGATGCTCGTCGAGCGGATAGCGCGACGCATTAATTTCTAGCACCTGGCAGTAGCATCCACTCAATGCCGCTATTTCGACGCACTTAACGCACCGTTGAGTGAGCTAGCGTGGCGCGTTAACAGCTAGCATTGTCCGATAGCTTCCCGAGCTCCATGTCAAATTAATTCATTGGGCTAGCGTGGGCGGTAGTACTAGCGCTTTCCGATAGCTTCCCGAGCGTCATGTCCATTTAATTCCCTCTACCGCCCAGCGGTAACTCCTATCGCCCGGCGGTATCTCTGGAGGAGATTTTCTTTGCTTGCACCTATCAAACTGCACACTCTATCAACACAAGATATGATCAAATACAACTTGGGAGTTGATATTCTCAAACACAAGGAATGTGAAACATCGGTTCCAACAAAATCTCCCTTTTGATAATATAAAATCCCGTTCATGAGAAATAACAATGAGATAATGTGCATATATAGAATAAGAGTTATAAGCTAACATTCGGATGCAGTTTCTCAATATATCCGCCCTACACGCATGCTCCCCCTATCTACTTGTTCGACATGCTCCCCCGATCTATGTGCACACATTTTTAACATGCTCCCCCCTACATGTGACCTCTCCTTACCCATGACTCATACTCATGAACAATTTATTCTCCCCCTTTGATAATATAAAAAGGGCGGTCAAGACCGACCAGACATGCAGGATGAAAAATAGCAGATATGATGAGCGTTTAGACAAATAGAAGATAGTGCACACATAAAGTAAAGATAGAGACGATAATCATAGAGGTGACTCAAAACAGAATACATATTAGAGAATTGTAAGCACAAGGATCACAAAATGGAGCAAGGTACACATACAGATAAAATCATTGATCAGAGTTCAAATGAAATGTACAACACAGACTAAACTAAGTACACAAAAAGTATGTCTACAATGCTATAAGAGTAAGGAAGTAATCAAGTGAGACAAACATTGAAAACATCATGAGTGTAAATCGTGTGCTAGTACGTATTGTGCTAAAAAGATATAGTGTAGTTTCAGTATAATTCTTATGCGCATAAGTCTTAGATAAGGCAATGATGTGTAAGTGTAGCATCAATAGGGATAAAACACCAAGTAGAAATAGCATATGTTGCATGTTTTATCTGGATCTTTGAAATGCAAACATAAGAGAAATAGAGTGAATGATAACGTCACATATCTATCTATGTCATACTAAGATTTGAACTAGGGGCACTAAGCTTAAGTTGTGGGTCTATGCACAAGATTGAAATGACTCTTTGAACCAAGGTGCTCAGCCTCACAATGCTCATAAAACTTATGAGGAGGAATGAGAAGTGCTTGCGGGGTCCTTGACAACACATTTGATAGCTTGCATATTTTTCTTTTTAGTTTGCTTTGAGCTATCACTTTTTATATATTTTTTAGTTCAAGGAGCCCCAAGTCAATCAAAGTCTATCCACCTAGATAGATACACATTAACTTGTTTACATAAGACCTTAGTACTAGAGATTTGGCGCACGGTTTTAATCTTTATACAAGCACATATGTATCGTGACATTGATTATTCAAAGTATTTCTAACGTGTTCAGGTACAATGTCACGAGTTATAACATGTAAATCTAGCATTTGTCTTGAGTGCTTCGTCTAGCGATGTGTGCACTGCGTGAAGTAATTCCCCTATCTAAATCCTCATATATACTTAAAGGCATAGTCAACAAGGACTAACTCGTCTTGTCACACTCAATAGCTAAGCACTTATAGATTCGACCCACTATGACCGGAGGACAATGTTTGCATAGATTAAAAGTTTGAACTCAAACATTATACGTACGTATTATGGTCTAAGTCGCAGTCATGTGAGCCCTAGAACATTATATTTCTATAGCAGTTTTTTTATATTTTGGGTTTACAGTTTTTTTTATTTTGGGTTTTCTATTTTTTGTTGTTTTTTGTTTTTTTTTATTAAAATAAAACAAACATTACAAAGCAAATGCATGTTTTTTTGTTTTTTTAAAAAAACTCAAATAAGCAAACTTATGAGCAAATACGCATGAAAAAAATTCAAATAAAAATAGGCAAATACAATCAACACTGACTAGGAAGAGATATCCAGAATACCAAGCTCGAGTCGATGTAATGAGAAACGTGCATCTGCTAGTGGCTTGGTAAAAATGTCAGTTAGTTGGTCATCGGTGTCGATGAAGCTTACACTCACATTCTCCCTTTTTATATGATTGTGAATGAAGTGGTGACGCATATAAATATGTTTTGATCTAGAATGGTGCACTGGATTATATGTCAAGTCTATGGCACTCTTATTATCGCACATTAGTGTAACATTCCTACAAGATAAGCCAAAGTCTTCTAACGTCTGAGACATCCATAGTTCTTGAGAGCAATAGCTTCCTAAGGCGATATACTCGGCCTCGGCAGTGGATATGGCAACCAAGTTCTATTTGCGGCTTGACCAGTAGACTAGTGTCGGGCCTAGGTAATGGCATGTACCGCTTGTGCTCTTGAGATCAAGTGAACATCCGGCATAGTGTGAGTCTGAGTACCCGTGAAGTATGAAATCAGTGTTATGTGGGTACTAGAGTCCAAGGTTCTGTGTTCCTATAATGTACCTAAAAATTTTCTTTACTGGTTTCAAATGAGACTCTCTAGGGTCCGCTTGGTAACTAGCACACATACCTACCGCAAACGTGATATCTTGCCTAGAGGCACTCAAATATAACAATGATCCTATCATATCACTAAACACGGTGTGATTGACGAAAATGCCAATTTCATCCTTTTCTAATTTAAGAGAGGCACGCATAAGAGTTTTGACTTATTTCAGATTCTCATACCCAAAATGAAAAGCATATCTTTAATATATTTTGATTGACTTATAAAAATCATGTCTTTGCGTTGAGAAATCTGAAATCTAGGAAATAGGTAAGTTCTCCTACTAGGCTCATTTCAATTTCAAATTTGATAAGGGTGACAATTTATTCACACATATTTTCATTCGTTGCCCCAATAATGATATCATCCACATAGATTTTGTAAATAATTAGATCTAAATTCTTGGTATTTACAAATAAGGTTGTGTCCACACTACCCATCCTAAAGCCATGATCCAAGAGAAAAGTAGCGAGCTTATCATACCAAGCACGGGGTGCCTGCTTCAATCCGTATAGGGACTTCACCAACTTATATACGTGGTTTGGGTAGGCGACATACATGAAACCGGGTAGTTGCTCGACATATAACTCTTCCTTAATATATTCGTTTAACAAGGCTAGGTTCATCCCGATCAGGAAGGACGACTCTGTTGGAGTGTTGGTGCGGAAGTTTGTGGAGCAGTTTGTCCGTTATCACGGCGTGCCGAAGACGATCGTATCCGATCGAGATGGCCGGTTTACATCCAGAGAGTGGAGATCGGTGTAGGCTTACCTTGGCTCCCGACTGACCTTCAGTACGGGTTTCCACCCCCAGACTGACGGGCAGACGGAGCATGCCAATCGGACGCTGGAAGACCTCCTGAGATTATGTATTGTAGATCGCGGAGAGCCCTGGGAGAAGATGCTGCCATTGGTGGAGTTCTCGTACAACAACAGCTACCAGTCCAGCATACGGATGGCTCCTTACGAGGCTTTATATGGGAGGAGGTGTAGGACACCGTTATCTTGGCTACAGGACGTGGATCCGTAGACTCTAGACTCAGAGTTTGTGGAAGACACCGAGGCTCAGGTGAGAATGATCCAGGACCGGATGCTAGAGGCGCAGAGCAGACAGGCCAAGTATTATGACGCTCGGCATCGTCAGGTGGAGTTTCAGATCGGGGACCGGGTGTTCTTGAAGATCCGGCCAATGCATGGAGTTTCACGGGTGCGAGGTCAGCGGAAGAAGCTCAGCCCGAGATATATGGGGCCTTTCAGGATCCTGGAGCGGATCGGTCCCCTAGCTTACCGGCTGGAGCTGTCACCAAAGCTGGCAGGTTTGCACGATGTGTTCCATGTATCCTCCCTCAGAAGGGCTCTACTACGCCCGGAGCTGCAGATTACGACCCCGGATGGGCCGATAGCTTCAGATCGATCAGTTCACTTGGAGCTAGTTCGGATTGATGATAGAGGGATACGGGTCTTGCGACGCAAGAAGATCCCATTAGTCAAGGTCCTGTGGAGGAACCACGACCAGGAGGAGCATACATGGGAGCCGCAAGATCTGATGCAACAAAAGTACCCTGAACTATTCAGTCAGGTATACCTCATTACCCTTCAAGATGTTACAAATTACATTCCTACTTTATGTCAGTAGCACCGCTTTAGGAAGGATATGGGCTAATCTTTTGTTTATTGGGAACTTACCCTCTATTTAATAAACAAAGTAATCACTCCAACTCCATATGGGATGTTACAAGTTTAACTTATTCTGGTAAGACACCCGGAGGCTTAACCTTAATTTCGGGGACTAAATTTTTGTTTTGTTTATTGAGATTTGTAACATCTCATTTTCAACTAGACCCCCCTAGGAGTAGTTTTTGTCTTGACTAGGTCAGGACAGACCCTTAGAGAACCAAAATGGGCCAAATGAGCTTGGCCATGAAAGTGAAAGGCACATTGGTCTACAAATAGTAATTTCTAATTACTAGCTTAAGGGTGTCCATAGGGCTTCACCATGACCCTATGGCCCCACCACAACACTCCTAACCCATTAAAGGATCCATTAGAGCCATAGGGATCCATTGGAGTCAGCCCAAAGTGGTCGAATTGACCAAGGACCACCAAAGGCCTAAATTGGGCAAGGTGTCCTAACTAAGGGCAATTGACCTCTAATGTGTCCATCCAACCCTATTTAAGTCTTCCTAGACCTTGAGTGAGGCAATTGGGTCACCAAGGGCCCATTGGGGTCAACCTTAGTGGCTAATTTGACCCAAGTCAACTCTAACCCTAAAGTGATCAAGTGTCCTTACTAAGGGTCAAGTGACCTTCAAGGTGCCAAATCAACCCTGCCCAACCCTACCTAGGCCTTAGGGGAGGCCAATGGGTCACTAAGAACCTATTGATGTTGACCCAAAAGGTCAAAAAAAAAGGTCAAGTCAACCCTAAGCCACTTGGAGTCAAACCTAGCCAAATGGGCTAACTTGTGCTCAAGCCCAACCCACTTGGGCTAACCTTGTTTTAATAAATGAAATAGACTTGTGGGCTGCCTTTGGGTTAGGTAGGAGCCAAAATTCAGCATGAAGTGTAGAGAGAGAAAATTCACCCACGGAGGAGAGAGAAAGTAGAATAAAATATAAGAGGAGACTTTGGGCTCACCCTCCCCCTTCCCCAACCTCCCCAATTTATTACTCTAGGAAAAGACAAGCTAACCCAACTCAACCAGCCACCTTTTGACTGGTTTGGACCAAGCCTCACCCCCACCTACCCTAGCCACAATTGTTGACTTTAGCCAATATTGGCCATGAAGCCTACCAGCCACCTAACACCCCCAATCTCCGCTTTAAAAGCTTCACAGGACTCCCCTCACTCACTTCCACCACCTACCTGAAGGAGCCAAGCAGCCACCAAGAAGCTTCAAAAATTCGGCCACCACCACCACCATGGTCTCCCGCCGCTCCTCTCGTATCCAAGCCCGTGTGCAGGTCCTCCCTCACCTCCTCTTTCTCATGTATAGATCATAGACCTCTTAGGGCTTCGGGTTCGAGCTCAGCCGAGCCGGTCGGGTGAAGAGAAAAGCTTCTTTTTTGGTTTTAATGGTTTTTTTTTTGGTTTCTTGGGTGAGGTGGCGCCGTCACCTCCCGCCGCCGGGATGCCGACCAAGGCTGGCCCCCACCACCGTGAGGGTGGGGGAGACGTTCGCCGGTGACTACGCCGCCACCAGCCGCCGGGAACCGCCCCGCAACCACCCATGTACTCAGGCTCAAGCTCACCACCCTGCATGGGGAAGAAGAGCAGATGCCGTTGATGTGCTTTGAGATTAGTGCATGCATATTAATAATCCTGTATTTATTTTAATGACATGAATAGTGTTAGTTTCTGTGATTTTTAAACAGACTTTTTGCATGTTCAAATTAGGGCACTTCCAGGCACTTACATAAAATGTGTTCAACATTAAAGTTGTAGGTCTCTGAGTTAGCTTTAATTTGACATGTTACACATAATTTTTGGTTAAGCATACTGGCCTGTAGACCCATTTTACTAGGGTTGATTCTAGGGTAGGACAGAAATAAAAAGTGTGCCCTGACCAAACCCTAAGTCCAAAGGGACTGAAATTTTGGTCATGTCACGAAATTAGATACACCTAGCTCCCCTCCAAAAATTAGAATTTTTGGGGAAGATTTTTCTATAGTATTTACAGAAATACCCAAAATGAAATAAATGACATTTTTGGAGTTGTATAACTCCAAAGAGCCCCAAATTTGGGTGGCCTTTTCTTAGGGGTATATTAGACCTATGGTAGAAAAATTAGCCAATTTGTAAAACTGCATATTGAGATATCTCACTTGCAAGTTTTGAAATTAGACTTTGTCTTGGGCTGCAAATAGCCAAATTAATTCAGAAATGTAAATGGCTGCCCAAGTCAAACCAGAGGTCCTATTGACCTGAAATTTTGGTCAGTGACTTGTTTAGGGCATATTTAGGCCTTGTCCAAAAATGAGACTTTTTGGAATAAAAAAATTAGGGTAAAATTACCAAAATACCCTTAGACTTCTTGAGGAGATTTATGGAGTATTTCAATTCCAAATGACCTGAGGAATTAGGCATGAACTCATTTATGGCATAATTAGGCCCTGCCCAAAAATGGGATTATTTGGAATTAAAATTATGGGGAAATTACTAAAATACCCCTAGGCTTGTTTAGGTGATTCTTGGAGTATTTTAACTCCAGAGTGCCCCAATTTTTGGTGGCATGTTCAGGGGGGCATGATTAGGACATGTATAAAATTTGAGCCCATTTGGATGAGTTTTGGCTAGGGAATCACCAAACCCTAGATAGGCCTTAATGAAGCAATTTTGGGTAAAAAGTGCACTATGGGATATGAGTGGCCAACTCACCTCAACAGAGGCTAATGTTTTGGTCACTGGCTTGAAATGTTCATTATCACTCTCCTTGGGGAGATGGGATGGATTAGGGTGGATTTACCCTAGGACCCAAGTTTAAACCCTAAGGGACGACCTGTGGGGGTTGTGAAGGACATAGGGGCAATTGCCTTTGTATGGCCTTGGAATTTTGGTAGAGAGGTAGATATGATATAATTAAACCTTTGGTTGAAATGTTAGGTAGTTTAGAAGTAGATAAGTACCTCAGAAGACAAACCCTAGTTTTTAGGGTAGAAGTACTTCTAGGTCAAAACAGTAACCTAACCTCATCTAAAAGTTGTGAAAATAGGGTAGGATGAATCTTAGGATAATTTTAACACCTAGATAATTTTAGTGGAATTTTATTGATGATATTCATAATACCTCCTTTGTTAAGTATCAAAATGTCCAAGTTTAGTATTTGAATTAATTTGATCATTTTGTCCAATAGAATCTAGAAAAATTTGGGCAGTAGAGGTTTTTAACCTAATTAGAGGTCTCTGAATTTTACTATAATTTTTAAAGGATTTTACATAATGCTTCCTTCACAAATTTTGGAAAGATCATACTTGGTAAATAAATTATTTAAAGAATAATTTAACTTGTAAAAATGTGAATTTTGGCCACTGATAATTTTTGGAGGATATCTACTGCTGGGTGTTTAAATATGAATCTTTGGAAGTATATTCATAGTACTTGATTCACAATCATGCCCTTTTTAGATTTTTGTATTTAATTTATTTAGACTTTAATTTCCAGTGAAAAATTATGGAATTTGGCCAGTGATAGTTTTAAGATTGTATTAAGGTAAGATAATTAAATTCAAAATATTTGGATGAGAATTTTAAGTAGTTGATTCATAAATTTTTGAATAAGGGGATTACTTCTAAAATAATTTTAAGACCCTTAAACTTTTGTAGAAAACGCCAAATTTGGAAATCGTCACTTTTAGACATATGCGACATTATCATAAATTTATGAGGTCTTGAACATGTCTGAAAAATGTACCTCATGATCAAATTGATAACTCTGGGACCTTTTTAAGAAATTATTTAAATATCAGTTTAATTAAGAAAATTATAATTCTCTGGATTTACATTATTTATGTCATGATAGACCCCCAGTAAATAACTTAAGTCATTCGGATGAAAACTTGAAGGATATCTTATCATGAGCATCAACTATTATAGGTCGGTCTGCGAATAGTAATTTGAGGAAAAATCATATTGAGATTAGATTTGGAATAGTGTAGAGTTAGTCAAGTGTAATTGGCTGGAGGAAAGTCGATGCGTCACCCTAGGAAGTTCTAAGGAGGGG
Organism: Platanthera zijinensis; assembly: GCA_039513925.1. Taxonomy (NCBI): domain Eukaryota; kingdom Viridiplantae; phylum Streptophyta; class Magnoliopsida; order Asparagales; family Orchidaceae; genus Platanthera; species Platanthera zijinensis. The sequence continues at coordinate 73,357,228 of CM077094.1, read as the reverse complement.
TGAGAATCAAGTTGGTGCGGGTTAGAAGGTGCGCGTGTTCGGTGAAAGATCGTCGTTCCCGTGAGAGTGAAAGATCAAACTATCTTAGTTTAGTTAATGTAATACAAAAAGGGAATGGGTAAGGGAAAACAACCAATAACAATAAGCGCCTTGCGAAAGGGAACTTCGGGCCTTAATGCCCGTCTTGGTTCCTAGTGCCTATTGAGAACCCTTCACGGGGTATAATCCGGAGGCAGTCCTGGGCTAACGTAAACTTTCAAGATAAACTAAAAGACGAATTTAGTAAATAAGTCTTCACACTGCACACTAGTTAGATAGGGTTTTGGAAATGGATAAGTCGTCCCAAGGTGTTCAAAGGGGCGCCATCCCGCGGTGCTCCAAGGGATGAGGTTTGAAATGAGACGGACGGTTAGTCCGGGGAGCTTAGTCTCGGATTGTAGTTAACACGGACGGTTTAGTCCGGAAGCTTGACTTGTGGTTTCTGTTAAGAATATTGCATGTGCATGAAAAGAAAAGATAAGGTGGTGGGTCTTCAGTATTGGGGAGTTCGTTGCACCGACACCAATACGATGACTCGGCAAAGTGTGGTTTTACACTTTGCCAAACTTAAGTCCGACGGTCCAGTCGGCAATAGTACGCAGGAGTCCGCTTAGTGCACCAAGCGTTGAGGTGTACGATTGGTCAGACCAGTAGTACTATACTGGTTTTGAGGTGGGTGAGGCCCAACCCACCGCTTCCGTCTGCCACTACGGAGGTATCCTGCGAGGTAACGGCTCAAAAAGGGGGAACTAAGGTTTGTGTACACAAAGTCGGGTGTGTGAGTTGCACTGCTTGAACATCATTAACCCACCATATAGATGCATATCATAATCATTCATAATAACCTATGACACCTAATGTATAAGTTTAATGGGACGCTTATCCATTAGGACTTGCAAAACGACCCCTTGGTCTATAAGCTTGTGTGGGGCAGGTTTATAAGTCAAGGTCAATTTACTATATTTATAATTGATGTTTGATAACCGACACCCCAACGTATAAGTTTAATGGGACACTTATATGATGGGAGCCTTGCAGAAGATCCCTTGGCTTATGTGCCTTCACATAAGTTAAGGTAACTTTACTTATATTAATTGTCTTTTATGCTCAGTTATTACTGTCACTTATATTCAAAGAATTGCTAGACTAGGTCCACCGTCACCTGCTTTTGTTGTACTCTCCACTTCATGTCCTTCCCTTTCTTCCTCCCCGCCCGGTGCCTTAGAGCATGGGGGAAGGGGTGGGGGATGATAGGACTTGGTCTTTTTGACTGACGGGCGACCGACCATCATATTAGGGAATCGTGGAGCCCAGCATGGAGGAGCAGCCTAGGAGGCCGATGCGCTTAGAGATGGGGCACTTGCTCGAGTATCCTAAGAAGTTACCTAGATCAGATTTTTTGTCAAATTTTCCTAGATGATACTTAGTGTTAAGAATATAGCACGGGCAACCAAAGACCCTAAAGTACGATACAAACGGTTTCTTTTCGAAATACAGCTCGTATGGAGTTCTCTTTAAAAAAGGGCGAAGTATGACTGAGTTCATCACGTAGCTTTTCGTGTTAACCGCTTCAGCCCAGAAAGATCGAGGTAAGCAAAACTCGGCGAGCATTGTGCGAGCTAATTCTTGAAGAGTGCGATTCTTTCTTTCTACAACCCCATTTTATTGTAGAGTGCAAGGGGCAAAGAATTCGTGCTTTATTCCTACTGAGTCACACATGTTTGAGAAGTCCTTATTCTCAAACTCTCCTCCATGATCTGATCTAATACATTTTATCTTTAGCTATTTCTCATTTTGAAGTCGCGTGCAGAGATTGGAGAATTCGCTAAAAGTGTCAGATTTATTTTCTAGAAAGATCGTCTAGGAAGAACGTGAGTAATCATCGATGACAATGAAGGTGTATCGTTTTGCACCTAGACTACACGTATTAAGTGGTCCAAACAAATCCATTTGAATGAATTCGAGAGGTCTAGACGTGGAAACTATAGTTTTGTTCTTGAAAAAGGTTTTGACAAATTTGCCTTTTTGACAAGGAGCACATAAGACATTTAAACTACCGCTTAAGTAGGGAATTCCTCGAACAAGTTTCTTTTTTTATAGTTTTACAATAAACTTGCTACCAGTATGTACTAATATCCTATGCCAAAGATCTAATTCCTCATTCTTAGTAACTAGGCATTTCAAATTAGATGCAAAAATATCGCCAAAACTAATAGTGTACACATTATGATTTTTGTGAGCTACAAGTAATACACTGGAAGTTTTGGCATCAATAATTTTGCAAGTGTTTGTGGATGACTCAAATATGATATTTAGACCTTTATCACACTATTGGCTAATAGAGATAAGATTATGCTTAAGTCCATCTACAAACAGAACATTAGAGATAGAAAATTCCTTGTTACCTATAATGCCGCTTCCAAGAATCCATCCTTTGTTGTTGTCCCCAATGGTCACCATTCCACCCTTCTTCTTTTCCAGGCTAAGGAACTTGTCTTTATCTTTCGTCATGTGCTTGGAGCACCCAGAGTATATGTACCACACGTTCTTTGTGTCCTTAGCCTGCCAATAGACATAAAAAGAAGATGAGGGTAAAATTCTGGTTACCCAAGTTGTCCTACCCATATTATATGTAGAAGACTTGGTAGCCAGACTTATGTATTTTGTAACATCCCATTTCCGAATAGACCCCTGGGAGTGGTTTTGTCTTAACAGAACCCTGGGAAGCCTAGGAATTGAAGTTTATCGACCAAGATTTTTTGTCAAGGCGTGGTCATGCCCGTGATCGACCCGTCACGCCCGTGACCTAAGGAGTGACCCCTTCGACGATCGTCGACCTCAGGAAGACGATCGTCGAGCTCAGAAATTTCAACATGGGCCTGACACGCCGTGGTCTGGATGGCGTTGAGTGAGCTTAGCTCACTCAAAGCCATAAGTTGAATGGCGTTGAGTGCACTGACTACACTCAACGCCATCTGGTGTCGTTAGGTTGGCGTTGAGTGAGCTGAGATCACTCAACGCCGTAGACTGGATGGTATTGAGTGAGCTTAGCTCACTCAACACCGTAAACTGTCAGGCGGGATGGCGTTGAGTGCGTTGAGTGCACTCAACGCCATAAGTTGAACGGCGTTGAGTGCACTGACCGCACTCAATGCCATTTGGTGATGTCTGGATGGTGTTGAGTGAGAAGATCTCACTCAACTGCATAATCTGGATGGCATTGAGTGAGCTAAGCTCACTCAATGCCATCTTTTAAAAAGGACATATTTTTGGTTGCGTTGAGTGAGCAGAGCTCACTCAACGCCATAATTCGGGTCTCGTTTAGTGAGCTGAGCTCACTCAACGCCATAATTCGGATGACGTTGAGTGAGCTGAGCTTACTCAATGCCATAGTCTGGGATGGCGTTGAGTGAGAGAAGCTCACTCAACGTCGTAGCTTGATGGCTTTGTGTGAGCTGAGCTTACTCAACGCCATTGTACTTAGAATTTTTTTATAGCATCTTATTTTTGGCTGGGTGCTGGTTCAACTGAACCGGGCCGGTCTAGGGAGTGGGCCGTTTTCTCCTATTAAGACTTAATAAATTCTTACTTAATTTAAGTTGACCGGTCATGCCCTACACGTGGACCGACAGCTTTGCAAAAAGAGCAGTTACGGCCATGGCCGAACCCCTGCCTTCATGGCCATCAATGACATTTGATGTCATGGCCTTCCCCCTTCCCTTTTACGGCGTGATCCAACTCCTATAGGGAAGAGGAGGAGTTTCCAGCCATTAGCTTGCTGTGACAGAGCCGTTTCAGCCCCCCACAACCATGGTCGAGCCAAGCTATAATGGGCCATTAATGGCCACCAGCTTTTTGTCGTTCCCCCTCCTTAACCGAGCTTTTAAACACCCTCAGAGGCCCAAGAGGAAGTTTTCCCAGCCTTTACCTGAAGTTTTCGAGCCTCCCACTGTGTGATTGAGAATTCCGGCGATGCAACCACCACACCAATGGCATCCTGACGGTCTGCATGCCTCCAGCCCGCGAACAAGGTCCTCCCCTCCTCTCTTTCTACGGGTAGATCTTAGCTTCCTTAGGATTAAGATTCGGGATCAATTGAGCCCGATCTGAAGAGCTTCTTTTTCCGATTTTTCTGCAAAAATTAAGTCTCGGGCTCGCCGGAAAAAGCTTATCCGACGGTCGCGCCGCCTCCCAGCGATGGCCACCACCTCAACGGAGGTGGTGGTGGCGGTGGCCGGCCAGGAAGGAGGTTGGATAGCTGGCGGCTCCGCTTGGAGGTAGTTCTAGGTCGGGAAAATCATGTCCTTTGGCTGGAGGAAGAAGACAATGTCAGGGCCCTTAGATCTTGCTTCAAGATCTGTGCTATTTAATTAGCTTTTATTTTATAAACATTTTTCTGTATTGAAATAACAGCCATCTTAGATAAATTAGGAAAAATACTTAGGGGCTTTTTTATGAAGAAATGAACAACATAAAATACGTAGGCTTATGGGTCTACTATATTTTAAAATTGATTTGGGTCAATTTGGTCAACTGGTTTGACCAGGGCACCTCTTTTGGTGGAATCTAGACCTAGTGCTAGGCAGAGACTAAAAGGTGTGCCCACCCTTCATCCCTTGACCAAATGATCTGAAATATTGGCAGGGAGCCTACCCTAGCAATACCTAGGGCCTGTCCAAAAATGGTAATTTTTGGAGAATGTTTTTCTATAGTTTATGGAAAAATTTAATAATATTAGGAAAAATTAATTGGTTGGCTTAAAGACTTCCAAACCCTCCCAAATCTTGGTGAGTGGTCCCTGGTAGGCTCTGTATAATTTTTCATCTCATTTAGAGATGTTGTAGGTAGGAAATGGACAACCCTAAGCTATGCCCTATTAAGGGGTTTTTTTAGGTTAAAAGTGCACATTGAGATTTGAGTGGTCAGATCACCTCAATAGAGGCTGAGATTTTTACCACTTACTAGGAATGCCCTCTATCATCCCTCATGGATTTTGAGGTGGATTGGGGTAGATTTGCCCTAGAATCCAAGGCCAACCCCTAAAGGTGGCTCTTGGTGAGTTCTGAAGGTCATGGGGTCAAATGACCTTGGACTGACTTGAAATTTGGTGCAGAGGACCATAGGGCCATTATAGTTCTCTGGACAAAATCTTAGGGGATTTGGAGACAGTTAGGCCACCTAAAATCCTAACCCTAATTTAGGGCATCAATCTTAATTTGAACTATTATGCTGACAAATGAACTAAAAATCAAATAATATTTGGGCAGGGAGATTTTCTTGTCTAAATGGCCATAATATAATTTTTTTGAGATTTTTGGGTTAATTTATACAGTACTTCATTCACAACTCTAGTTGTGCTCTAGATATTTATTTTGATTATTCTTGAATTTCTGTTCACTGGAAACTTATGAAATCTCGGATTAGGGCAACATATAGCATGTTATACCTTCTGTATTTTTCTTGAGAGTTTTATCTGGTTATTTTGGGTACTTTCTTCTTTAACTTACCATTTGGGATATATAGTCAAAAATACAAATAATGCCCAATTATTATTTGGAAAATAATGAAATTTGGTCAGTGGGTGTTTCAAACCATGATAGTCACTCTATAATTTTATCTAGATTTTTAGATAATTAAAAATAGTACCTCGTTCACTAAGCTAGGAAAATTAGTATTTTACATTAAAATAAATTCAGAGCCCAAAATATTAGAGATAAATAATGGGACTTGGTTTATGATTGTTTTAGGTCACCATAAAGTTTCTGTAATTTTATTGTGATTTTTTCGTACATATTTATAGTACTTGCTTCATAATATAGTAGAAGTGACCTAAAATGGTAAATTAGGAAATATTGGCCTAAACACCTCTGAAATTTCTCAGAATTTGGAATTACTGCTTAAATGCCTCATAAGATTTTTACTGACTTTATGATGATTTATTGTTGGCTCATTAGTGCACTTCATATTCATACTAGGGCATTGGGAGGCTTAGAATAAATAAATTAAATGCCCGATAATAGAAAAAATTTGGAAATCTTGGACTTAGTTATATTATGTCACGAGAGACCTCCAGTAAATATTATAGGAGATTCGGAAGACAATTTGAAGTACCTCCCCTTATATATCTCATGTATCTTAGGATGGCCTGCATATAGTAAAACCACAGGAACTGAACTAGAGTGGGTAATGAACTTGGGGAGATGGAATTTTGGTAGTTGCTGGTTTGGATAGGGCCAGTTAAATTTAAGTTTATTGTTGGAAGTCAGGATAAGTAGAGTGTGAGATTGGCTAATATTATGTGGCGTTCGGGAACGACGAAAGATTGTCCACCCCGGGTAGGAGAGGAAGAGTCTTAATACTCTAGAGCTAGATCTAAGTAACTTAAAAAGGGATCGGGTAATAGGTATCAACCAATAACAATAAGTGCCTTGCGAAAGGGAACGGTTGGCTTCAGCTACCATCATAGTTCCTAGTGCCCTTTGAGTGCCCTTCACGGGGAATACCGGGGGCAGTCCTGGGCTAACGTAAACCGTAGGAATGATAAGCTAAAAGAGCAACGAGTATAACTAGGGTTGCACATACACACACCCCGATATCTAGGGAGGTAGAATAAGTTGATTTGGTTGCCGTTCATGCGGTATCTCTGAAGGTAGATGCACGGACGGACAGTCCGGGGAGCCGAGGGCTCGTGGGTTTGAGTACAGAATAAGGTGTTGGGTCTTCAGTATTTGATTATCGTTCACACTGACATCGGTACATTGACTCGGCGGTGTGGGACACTTAGCCAAAGAAAGTCTGGTGGATATAGGTAGCACTCGTACGCGGATACTCTAGGCTATGTTCTTCTAGGGGTGTATGGAAGGGCTAGGCCCGGTAGTGTGGATACCCGCCTAGGAGTGGGGGGCCCGACGCACTGTCTCCGTTTGCCACTACGGAGGTTCCTGGGAGTGAAGCAAGCTGCCCGAACAGGGGGAACTAAAGGTCTGTGCGCATAGAGTCGTGTGCGTGAGTTGCACTTGCATGAATCATGGCATAGCATATCATTACACTCATATTTGCATACAACCGACACCCCAACGTATAAATCAGTATGAGACTTTTTATACGATGGGAGCCTTGCAAAAGACCCCTTAACTTATAAGTTTGTATGGGCATTCATATAAGTTAAGGTTACTTACTTATTTACTAATTTGTTCTCTATCTGCCTTCTTATATATTTTTTACTTACTACATGTCTACTTTATTACTTACTACCGTTGAATTGCTAGATGTACTTTATTCTAGATAGTTGTTTATACACCATGATAGTTGTTAGATTAGCTTTATTATCATCTGCTTGATTACTGTCCACCTTTGTAGCTTCACTTTCCTCCTCTCCGCTCGGTGCTTAGGAGCCGGGGGGAGGGGTAGGGGATGATAGGGCTTAGTCTTTATGACTAATGGTTTTCGAACCACAACATTACAGGAGCTCCGGATGGGAGACAAGGACCAGCAGTCAAGGGACCAGCACCAGCGGAGTACGGTGCGCATGGAGGTGGGTCAGTCTAGGACCGGTGCATCTGCGACCAGTTCCGTGAGTGATTAGTATTTTTATAGCTTCTGCGATGAGTGATTTGTAATGAGGACTCTGATGTACTGGGCTCGAGCCCATTTATCTATATTTCACCTGAACTGTATCTTTGTAGTACCTCTATTTTCTATTATTATCTATTGATGGACTGGTTGTGATTTTCTATTCATACATATTTCTGTGGACTTGTTTACATTTTATGTATACTTACTTCTCTCTCTTGTGATCGAAAAGGGCCGGCAGAATTGGCGTTTTGTAGTGGCGGCCTTCCCGTGAGTCGGTGCCACCGCAAAGCGGCAATTCTGGGCTAAGACCCCAGTGTTCGAAAAAGAAAAAAGTGGGTCTTACAAGTGGTATCAGAGCAGACCTCGATCGAAAGAGAAGTAGTCCACAAAACCTTGGCCCACCCCCGTGCGAGCTTAGTTTGCGGACAAACTAGCAGCGGAAGCAGTGGTGTGCCCACAAGGGAAATCACATGTGAAAGTCCATCCTACCCCTCCTTAAATTCCATTCATTCGCTCTCTAACAAATGGAATTTTTCCTTGTAGCCTGCGATGAACCCTACATCACAGTAGGGGAAACCTCAGGCTCCGAATGTGGTCCCACCTCCGTCGGCTCCAGCTCCGTTCCAAGAGATGGAGATGGAACAAACACTGGCGGCCATTCTAGAGGCCTTCAGAGCTCAGCAAGCCCAGGCTCCACAGCCAAACCCCGGGGCCAATTGGATGACTGTCTTCTGGGGACTTTCTCCTCCATCCTACATAGGGACAGTGTCTGCAGTATGTACGGAGGAATGGTTGGATACCATTTACGAGACGCTAGCAGGGATTCGATTCCCCACTGAGGAGGCAGTTGCTTTGGCGGTCTCCGACCTACAGTCACATGGATGGGCCCGCTATGTAGATGCTTATCAGTTGGACGATGTTGGCTATGCCCGGAGGTTTTATAAGGGGATGCAAGATGACATGAGATAGGCCCTCCTCTTCTTCTCAGAGGGGAGTTTGGGAAGGATTCTAGAGATGGCTAAGAAGAGAGAAGCGGATCAGCTTACAGTCAGGAGCCGAAAGAGACCGGCTGATGATACGGTGATTGGAGGTCGTAGATATCGTCCTCAGGGCTAGGTTATTAGGGAGAGAGGGAACGGGGAGCAGCCTCATCAGGAGATTGGGCAGGAGTAGAGGAGTAAGGGGGGTATTGGCTCCCCAGCCTTTTCAGATGCTGGAGATGCCAAGGACAGCAGAGCAGGCACCGATATGCTTTCAGTGCAATCAGCCGGGGCATATCAAGAGGAACTGCCCTATGAGGCGAGCACCCCCACCAACACATCAGGGCGCTCAACCTCCCCGACAGTTTGACGGACGAGGACAGGACTGAGGATGAGGATTTCAGGATTGAGGCCGCAAGCAGAAGAGGGAGAAGGTGTATGCTCTAGACCTTACACAGCCCCTGAACCCGGAGCAGGTTATCGCAGGTATGGCAGTACTTTTAAGTTTTCTTCATATGAACTAGTATTCTAGACATAACCTAGTTAGAAATCAAGAGAAGACAACTGCAACAAGAATACTAAGACACTTAATTACCCCAAGCATAGTCTTCATTAGAGGCAAGCCCTCTCACACTCTCTTCGATACTGGTGCTTCGCACTCGTTCGTGTTGGAGGATTTCGTGAAAGGACTGGCAGGTGTGGATCCATTCACCGGGAAGATGATGAGGGTGCGCCTACCCGATGGATCAGAGATATTTACCTTTGCTCATTGCAACATGGAAGCGAGGATCGGCAGGAAAGCGTTTGAGGCACAAGCGACGATTCTGAAGATGCCAGATTATGATCTAATCCTGGGCATGACTTAGCTGTGTTGGAACCATGCCCAGATCGACTGCGTGGCGAAGAGGATCACCGTGAGGCACGACAACTCCTTCATTATCATCGAAGGTATTATACCAGCACCCCGCACCTTATTATCATCTGTGCAGGCCGTTAAGGCCCACCTGCAGGGGGAAGAAGTTTATCAGGTTTTTTTTGAGGCGGTCGTGGCCAAGGACTCCATTTCAGATATTCCAATAGTGCGGGACTTCGCCGACGTGTTTCCGGAGAAGCTACCAGGGCTACCCCCGCACTGAGAGAAGGACTTTCAGATTCAGCTCGTACCGGGGGCTAAGCTGGTATCCATAGCTCCCTATCAAATGGCCCAAAAGGAGTTGGTGGAATTTCGAAGCCAGCTTCAGGAGTTTGTGGAGGCCGGGTTCGTTAGGCCTAGCTCTTCACCATGGGGAGCTTCGGTGTTATTCGTTAAGAAGAAGGATGGGACCCTTCGACTGTGCATAGATTACCGGGCCATGAAGAGGTTGACGGTCCGGAATACTTATCCCTTACCAAGGATAGACGAGCTATTTGACCAGCTAGAGGGAGCCCATTGGTTCTCAAAGCTGGATCTGAGGTCAGGATATTACTTGCTTCGCATTCGGGAAGATGACATCCCGAAGACGGCCTTCAGCAGTAGATATGGTTTGTACGAGTTTACCGTGATGCCGTTCGGGCTCACGAATGCACCCTCCGCATTCATGACCTTGATGAATCGGGTGTTGGAACAGTATCTGGATGTCTTTGTTATCGTATTCATCGACGATATCCTTATCTATTCAAGGACGGAGGAGGAGCACGCGAGACATCTGGCCTTGACCTTGGAGAAGCTGAGGGAGCATAAGATGTATGCAAAGTATAGCAAGTGCCAGTTCTGGCTAAAGAAGGTGGCCTTTCTGGGCCATGTCATCAGTGGAGCAGGTCTGGCAGTGGATCCAGCGAAGGTCCAGGTAGTACGGGATTGGCCACCACTAAAGTCGGCCTCGGATGTTCGAAGTTCCTTGGGACTTGTCGGTTATTACCGGAAGTTTGTAAAGGGGTTCTCTCAGATTGCCCTCCCTCTCACGTCTCTAACGAAGAAGGAGTCTCCTTTTAATTGGATGCCATAATGCGAATCTTACTTGCAGGAGCTGAAGGATCGTCTCACCTCGGCTCCCATCCTTGCTCTTCCGTCAGGGAAGGAAGGAGTTCAGGTGTACAAAGATGCTTCCTATCACGACCCGCATTTTCCCCGAGGTTAAGAAGTATCAGAGTAAGGGAAAATACGCGTTGTGATGCCACGTCGAGCAGTGGATAACTGCCGACGCTCAGGCGAAACACCAAAGCCAAAACTCGTAAGTTTTAATTTAATAGAAAATCAGTTTACTTAAAGACCGTATCCCTCGGCAATGTGGATCAGCTAGGCCACACTAGTAAAAATGTATATATGCTACAGTGAAAAAATACTTTGATTTAATTGATTTGACACCCTAAATGAGTATAAGGGTCCACTAGAGACCACTTATAAAATGCTCGATGCCTAGGGTGAGTATAATATATATATTTAAAATTTGTTTTACACGTTAAGAAATTAGTGTTTTAGTTAGTAAACATGCTATGCATGAGTACATATAATAGATTAGGTTTTAAAATACCTAACATGCAACCTAACATAAATCCGTCCTAGAAACAAGAAACCAATCCCAAGAAAAAGTGAAAACACAGCAGTCTTTTCTCATATTTAGCAAAACAAGTATGCCACCAGTGGGCGTTGACAACCCGACACGAACCCACCGGTGAGTATGTATGTATGTACAGAAAAGAAGAATAAAACTACCTCACAAGGGAAATGGTCTGCAACTCTGCTACCCCAGAGGCTATCAGGAAGACCCAGCAAACGAAATCAGCCGCTCAATCGGCTACAACCTGGACCTGGGGCATTCATTAAAAGAAATGCCTTTGCAAAGGAAATAATCAAAAAAGGAGTGTCATATTACTCAAATCAAGAAGGGTTTTCCAACCCAGCAACAAAATACTAAACCACAGAAGCAGGAAAAGAAAGAATCATTGCTTATAGAGCAATAAAGCAAATCACACCAAGTGTGAGCACAAAAACTACCTTCTCTGGAAAGAATTTACCTGCAGAAGAAATGCATCAGCATATAAGTAGGGAAAAACCACAAGTAGACAATAGGAAACTAACAGTCCTAAGTTTGTGGGAAAAAGACAAGGGTGTAAAAAGCAAGGGGCTAAAAGGTGTGGCCACAATGTCCAACACCAACAACCCGACCCCAAAAAAAATGCTCAAGGGTGAAACACAGCCGGTGGCAGCTACAGGGTCCACACACCCAACAAGTTGGCTACACTGTCCAAACTTAGTGGTGGCCATAGCTCAGCACACACAATTCACCCCTCAGAGCCCAAAAACCACACCCCCTCAAGTCAAATCCCACGAGTCGGCATGCAAAAACTAGCCGAACACTCCCAAAATCCCCCTTAGAAAGGTAGAACTTTTCTAACAGCCCTAAAGAAACACACATCCCAAGGTTAAATCATTAGCCTTCAAAAAAACTATGCCGTTGAGTGAGGTACCCTCACTCGACGTCAAAACGGTCACGACGTTGAGTGAGTCTCCCTCACTCAACGCAAAACCAGCTATGGCGTTGAGTGAGGTCAGCTCACTCGACGCCATCGGGCTGAAGCATGGCGTTGAGTGAAGTCTCTTCACTCAACGCCATCCGGCTGAAGCATGGCGTTGAGTGAAGTCTCTTCACTCAATGCCATCTAGCTTAAACATGGCGTTAAGTGAAGCTTCTTCACTAAACGACATCAGCATGAACTATGACATTTAGTGAAGAAGCTTCACTCAACGCCAAACCTGCTATGGCGTTGTGTGAAGCCTCTTCACTCAACGCCATCAGACTTGACAGCGGGAAAAGACTTGGCATTGAGTGAAGACTGCTCAATCAACGCCAAACCAGCTATGGCGTTGAGTAATGCCTCTTCGCTCAATGCTACCAGACTTAGCCGCAAATCTCAGCAGTGGCGTTGAGTGAGCTCACCTCACTCAATGCCAGACCTGCTTTGGCATTGAGTGAGGTCGACTCACTCAATGCCTCAGCACTTAACCGCAAATCAAACACATGGTGTTTAGTGAATGGCATTCACTAAATGCCTGGGTACTTAGAATATTTTCTTAAACCCCGCCCCAGCTCTTCTCAACGACAGCAAGCAGAGCCTTAGAAAATTAATTCCAAGGCTCCTGCTGCTCTTTCTTAACCATCCTAGCAGCAACCTAGCCTTAAGATTGCCCTAAATTTAGGCTAAAACTCACATCAGCTGCTAGACAAAACTCTTGTCGAGACCATTAGAAAGAAGGAAAACAGAGGAATAACTTTGAGCAGCTCAAGGTGGCTAATTAGCTAATGAACAGGAAATAAAAAGAAAGAATTAAACAAGCTTGAAATCAACAGAGTAGCAAGAGCAAGGGAGCCACTTACCTCTAGCTGCAACACTTAAATTCACGGGTTGGCACCAGCAGCCGGGCTACCTATGGGGAAAGAAGATCTGGAGCTTTTAGATAAGAAAAGGAGCAAACCCGAAATTTTATATATATATATATATATATTTAGCCACTAAAGCTAAATATATATATATATATATATTTAGGTAGGATATATACATATTCATTAACAGCACAAAGCTAAAACAGAGCTAAGCCTGAAGCATGCTACCCGAGCTCCAGCTAGCTATTGCACAAATATATATACATGTACATACATATACCTATATAAAAATTCACCACCTGAAAACAAAGTCTAAACAAAAATCGGCCTTGCCAAGCTCGAACGCACAAGGACTCACACCACAAACAGGTAGCCACTACCGGCTAACAAAACGCACGTCGAAACGACGCGAAAGAAATGATCTCGGATTTCGACCAAACTCGCACCGTAGTTAAACACCACAGCTACAAACACAACGGCGAGGTCGAAAATAGCACCCGAAGATCAAAACTTGGGCTAACACTGCCCGAAGCTAAAACACAAGCATTCCCTAAGAGGCCCAACCGAGTCACCAAAACAGACTCCGGCTAGCTGGGGAATCTTGCAAATAGGGTCCTAATGGATCACTAGAGGAACCTAAAGAGCTATGACCACACTCTAACAATGGAAAAAGCTGACAACACGTCATCATAACGCCAAGCAATGGTCAAACAAAACACAGAAAAACCGGGGGCATTACAGTCACTCCCCCTAAAAGAAAGTTTCGTCCCGAAACTTTACACACAACCCTTCTAACAAAAGGGGAAAAAGAACAAGCTAAATCAAGAGCCATAAAAAGAGTGCAACATACCAGGCACAAGTCAGGGGAAAAGGTGAGGGTAAGCCTCCCTCATAGCTGACTCCAACTCCCAAGTCGCGCTTTCAATATCGTGGTTCTTCCACAAGATTTTCACCATCGAAATTGTCTTCTTCCGCAACACGCGATCCTGAGTATCCAAAATAAGGCACCTCCACATAAGAAATGTTCGGCTCTAATGGAGGCACAGAGTCCAAAACCTGCCTGTCACTAAGCACACACTTCCGCAGCTGACTGACGTGAAAAGCATCATGTACGCCAGGAAAATTTGCGGGCAACTCCAGCCTATAAGCTGCCATACCAATCCGCTCAACAACCCTGAATGGCCCCACATATCTCGGGTCCAACTTCCGGCCTTTTCCAAATCTCTTGACCCCAGTCATCGGAGAAACTTTTAAAAACACCTGGTCCCCCACAGAAAATTCCAGATCTGATCTACGCCGGTTGGCATTCTTTTCATATCTCTCTTGGGCTATTCGAAGCTTTTCCCGAATAAGCTTCACTAAAATTTCCATCTCCTCGAGAGCCTATGGACCCAGCAACGGTCTCTTGCCAACCTCTGCCCAAAACAAGGGAGTCCTGCAGCGCCTCCCATATAAAGCCTCAAACGGAGCCATTTGCAAGCTTTCCTGATAACTATTGTTATAAGAAAATTCCATAAGCCGCAAACGCTCGTCCCACGCCCCACCATGCTCAAGAATATAACATCGAATCATATCTTCTACAATCTAATTTACCCGCTCTGTTTGGAAGTTGGTCTGCGGGTGGTAAGCAGTGGAATACCTCAAATTTGTCCCCAATCCTTCCTGAAGGCTCTTCCAAAAATGAGACGTGAACCTGGAGTCTCGATCTGATATGATGCTTACGGGGATGCCATGCAATATGATAACCTCTTCCACATACAGCTCAGCTATCTTTCTCATCGGGTAATCAATCTTAAATGGCACGAAGTGGGCACACTTTGTCAGTCTGTCCACGATCACCCATACTGAATCGTGCTCACTTGAAGACCTTAGTAAGCCTGTAATAAAATCCATCGAGTTGCTTTCCCACTTCCAAGTAGGAATCTCTAAGGGAGTCAGCTTTCCACCTGGTCTACCATGATCAGCCTTTACTTGCTTGCAAGTGTTGCATTCAGAAACAAACTTGGCTATGTATCCCTTCATCCCGTACCACCAGGCAATCTGCTTCAAATCGCGGTACATCTTAGTGGATCCTGGGTGGTAGGCAATGCTAGATCCATGGGCTTCCCTGCACACCGTAGCCCTGATATAGCTAATAGCGGGAATGCAAAACCTTCCCAGGTACCTCAAGGTACCTAAATCATCTATAGAAAAATCCGGCAGCACGCCTTTCTCGGCTCGAACATACAACAGCAGAAGTTTAGGATCATCTTTATTATGCAATCTCGTGAGCGTAATCCATGAAGGCTCTGCCACTGCCACACTACTCTGTCCATCACAGCTACCCACAGAAATGTCCATCAACAGAAACGCCTCTACCAACGACTCAGCTGTGAGACCAAAGATCTTTCCTGATTTCCGACTCAAGGCATCGGCCACCACATTGGCCTTGCCCGAATGATACTGAATCTCAACATCATAGTCGGCCACGTACTCTAACCATTGCCGCTGACGCAGGTTCAACTCCTTCTGTGTGAAGACATATTTCAAGCTCTTGTGATCAATAAAAATCTTGCACTGCACACCATATAGTAAATGCCTCCACAATTTCAGAGCATAAATAATAGCAGCAACCTCCAGGTCGTGTGTAGGGTAGTTCCTCTCATGAGTCTTCAGCTGTCTCGACCCATACGCAATCACCTTTCCGTCTTGCATCGGCACGCATCCCATTCCAATATGGGAAGCATCCACATATACCTCATACTCGACTCCTTCAGTATGCAAAGATAGAATAGGGGCTGAACATAGCGTAAGACCCCCCCTCCCGAAACACAGAACACTGCACAAGAGGGGTCTTATGCCCAGAACAGCCAACTTACGGTAACACTAACACTCGGGTCAGCCTATACCACAAGGCGCCTATCCTGCCGGCTTCAACTAATATCAACATATAAATGCCAACCGAACCATATAATAAAAGAATTCAACCCACACCAAGCATAAGTCCATAAATATAGCAAAAGAGAAGCAAAACAAGCTTCTACATAATCAGAGTATGAAAATAGAATTGCCCCGAAAGGGCTACAACAAAATCTCTCTCACTCACATCTATAACCGATGGTAGCGACAGTATCGTCCCCTCAGGCCCTGTCATCCTAGCCTGGCTGTCCAGCTGCATAGCCTGCTTCTCCACCTGCGGGGTTTACTCCTAAAAAGGATGACGTAGCAACCGTTAGTCATAAATACTAAGTGGCTTCACATCCACTCCCCCGGCAACTCCTCGGTATCGGGCGGAGAAAGGAACAGGTACAGTATATATAAAACAGTAGTACAAGCAGGTGAAGTAAGTATACAAATCATAGGTAGCAATAAAACTAGTGTACAAATGAACAAGCTCTTATTCTACAATTCTACCATCTACAGCAGCAAGAGAGTATAATGTTATAACAGTAAGTAACTCAACTTATATGGATGCCCATACAAGCATATAAGTTTAGGGTCATTCAGCAATAAGTAACTCATCGTATAGGAGTGCCCATACAAACTTATATGATGAGGGTCTTGTGTATGAAATGAAGTGCAATGCTATGTATGCAATGCAATGACACACTCATGATCAAGCACATGCAATCGCTATGTCGACACAGACTTATAGTTCCCACTATTCGAGCAGGTAGCTAACCTCTCAGGCGTCAACCGTCGTGGCCAAACGGTGACAGTAGAGCGGGCATCTCCACTACTAGGTTGGTCTCAACACTACCTATCCTAGGCCTCTGTACGCCTCAATGCTAAGAACACAACAGCGGAGCTCACATGCGTACTACGGCTCAACAGGTTCTCTTGGGTAAATGTGCACCAAGATCCTAGCCCCGAACTGGCCTATGCGTGACACGGAAGGAGCCTCAGAAATGAACACGAGGACCAAGCCCAACCGTTCACTTGGCACGGAAGGAGCCTCAGGACGTGAACACCGAGGACCAAGCCCAACCATCCAAGGTCTAGCTGTCAACTCCCATCGGTGTGATGATTGGCGAGCCCGTAGACCTGCCACACTATCCTTAACCCGGGATTACGACACCACGTGTCGACTCACACCACATGCAATTCCACAATATCGTGGCATGGAAGGAGCCTCGGGACGTGAACACCGAGGACCAAGCCCAACCATCCATCAAATACGGGAGGAGCCTCGGGACGTGAACACTGAGGGCCAAGCCCAACCGTCCAACTTTACTCATCTCAATCCCATTCCATAGTGACGGTCAACACCGCACTTGTTATTTTCACAATGCTACCCGTAGGGAGACGGCACTCTAAGCATTGGATTACTAATTCCTTTTTTATCCATTCAACATACATCATGGCCATAGTTAAAACATTTATACATCTATCAATTTATAACTACCCATTTATGTCAGGCCCTTTCCTTCAATTAGGCTTGTCCACACCTCATTATACGAATTCAGATCTATAACCTCAACTTATCATATCACTATGATGACCATGTCAAAATAGTTCACCCAAGCCTCGAGTTGGATCACCACATTAAATTCCACTGAATCGAATTCCACATTACACAGCCCAAGATTTAGGTGCATCCTTAATCTGGGCAGCAACTCCGACCAAGGATTCCCAAGGCTACAAAAATTCGACGAGTGCGTGTAACCACTCGTTGGAAAGATAATTTCAAGGGCTACAACTTTTTTGTTTAGTTGAAAGCCCAGATTTGATCGCATCACACCAGAAATTCACTCGAAGCCTGCTGTGTACAAGATTTTTCCCCAATCGCAGCAGATTCGAACTGACTTTCCCATGGCTACAGGTATCGCCTGGAAACATGCAACCACTCGTTGGAAAGATAATTTCGAGGGCTATGACTTTCATGTTTAGTTGAAAACCCAGATATGACCAGAACACTCCTGCAATTGGCCACGAAGGTCGCTGCGTGCAGAAAACAGATTTCTGCATGCATCTTAAGGCGAGATGAACGACATCCGTTCATCTTCCTCCTTGCACCAATCTCCCAAAAACTCCTCCAGAAAATCGTCCACCCTTATTCACCCTCACGAAGCCTTATTTCTCCATGAATCACTCTCTCATCTTCACTTTGAAGAATGAAGAGGTTGGAGGGGACTAAGCCTAGAAAACGACCTAGGCATGGCTTTTCCCTAAGAAATCTCCTCCTCACCATCAAGACTCTAAGGAGTCGATATCTCTCCTAGAATATTAACTACAGATCTAGCACCAAGGGAGAGGGGAGGAAGCTTACCTCGTTTCCAGCGGTACCACCATTTCCGGCCATGGATCTAGTCCTTTTTCTTTGCGACATCTCTTGCTTGGTGCAGTTGTTCTTCATGGCAAAGGAAGGAGAGAGAGTGAGAGAAGGCCGCCTCCAGGAGCTCCGACTGCTTCCCGTGGCTCTGTCGGATTCGCGAGGTCCACGATGACGGCAAGAATAATCGGCAAGGATGGCTAGGGTTCGGCTTTATCTCCTCTTATAAACCGATGTATTAGGTTAAATCCTTCCGCCACGTGTCAACGCCCCATTGGACCGCCCCTAATGGGTCATATTGAAGTGACCCGGTCCAAGGAATCATCATCTGCACGAATCCCGAAGTCCAGTTTGGTCCGCCTGTACAAGCTGGCGAATCTGCCTGGGCGAAGAAAAAGCACAAGTCAAATTCGATGGGAATCAACCGTCATTCTCGACGATCGGCGAGAATCGTCGGGCATTCTCGACGAATTTGTCGGGTATCAACAATGATACCCGGCGAATTTCACTTAGCCCACTTATCGTAAATTCCTGGCGTTGAGTGCGTTGAGTATTAGTCAGCGATACTCGACGATCGGTGGGTATCACCGGGCATTCTCGACGATCGGCGAGAATCGCCGGGCATTCTCGACGAATTCGTCGGGTATCAACAATGATACTCGGCAAATTTCCCTTAGCCTAATTCTAAATCAGCAGTTCTGAATCCGACGGGTATCGACCATCGATACCTGTCGAATCGGAGAGTATCATTCCCGATACCCATCGATCGGCGAGTATCATTCCCGATACCCGTCGATCGGCGAGTATCATTCCCGATACCCGTCGATCGGCAAGTATCAACTCCCATTCTCGTCGATTTTCCCTTAAGCCATTTCCTTTCGATCCGTTGGATATCACTCAACCCTACACTCCATTCAACGCACTTGACACCTTTTTCGAGTGCGTCCCGAGCCCGAGTCAAGTCTCTTGACTCAAAACTCGTGCAAGGGGCCTAGCGTGAATTGGGACGTTACCCATAGCCTTTTCTTTAGCTCCTTAAAAGCTTCCTCACACTTGTCATCCCAAACAAAGGCTACATTCTTCTGTGTCAACCGGGTAAATGGTGCAGATAGAGTGGAGAATCCCTTCACAAATCTTCTATAATAACCTGCCAAACCCAAGAAGCTTCTGATCTCACGAGGCGTAACAGGCCTCGCCCACTCCATAACAACAGCGATCTTTTCTGGGTCTACTGAGATCCCTTCCTGGCTAATAACATGGCCAAGGAAAGACACTTGAGGCAGCCAAAACTCACATTTGCTCAGCTTGGCATAAAGCTTATGGTTTCTAAAAGTCGCCAAGACTAGACGCAAATGTCAATCATGCTCCTCCGCACTCCGGGAGTACACCAAAACATCATCAATAAAGACAATCACGAACTTGTCTAAGTACTCCTTGAACACGCGGTTCATCAAATCCATGAAGGCCGAAGGTGCATTAGTCAAACCAAAAGACTTGACTAAATACTCAAAGTGTCCATGACGAGAACGGAACGCTGTCCGCAGAATATCAGACTCCCGAATCCTCAACTGATGATAGCCCAAACGAAGGTCTATCTTTTAAAATACAGCACTACAACTCAGCTGATCAAACAAATCATCAATCCGATGGAATGGGTACCTGTTCTTGATTGTAACCTTATTAAGCTCTCTATAGTCGATGCATAGCCTCATCGACCCATCCTTCTTCTTTACGAACAGAACAGGTGCACCCCAGAGCGACGAACTCGACCTGATAAAACCTTTAGCCAACATGTCCTCTAGCTGGATCCGCTTCCTCCAGCTCTCGCGGGGCCATGCGGTATGACGCCTTACCAATAGGACGCGTACCTGGCTCCAAATCTATGACGAACTCAACGTCTCTATCGGGTGGGAGTCTGGGGAGATCAGCAGGAAAAACATCAGGGAACTCACGAACAACAGGAATCTTTTCCAACTGCGGCACACTAAGCTCAGCCCCTACCAGAGAGAATAAACAGGCAAAACAGCCCGGAACAAGCAAATTGCAAGCACGTACCGCAGAAATAACTGGAGACTCATGAAGAGGATCGGCAAAAATGCTGCCTGGCTGACCATCATCCTTCACGAAATCCAAGCGCTTACCCTTACACTGGATAACCGCATCATATCTGGACAACCAATTCATGCCTAGGATGACGTAAAAGTCCTCTAAATCAATCACTATCAGATCTGCCCTGGTTAGAAAGTCTCCCAACAAGATTGGGCATCCCTGAATACCCAAGTCTGAAATTACAGAGTCACCCGAAGGAAACTTGACGCTGAAAGCTCCACCAACACGATCTAGGCCCAGCTGGAATCGCTCCACGAAAGCCCTAGCAACCAAAGAGTGGGTGGCACCAGAATCGAAAAGAATACGCGCCCAACGGTTCTTTACCTTAAATCTCCTTATACGGCAACCCACACAACTAAGGGAAAACAAAAGCTAAACTATACAAGAGACAGAAAAATTCAAGTTAGGAAGAAATCTAACCTGAAATGACCTGGGTGGAGGTCAACGCTTCCTATGAAGAGATAACATTCAGCTTCCCCTTGCCTTTATCCGCACGCGGGGGTGGCGGCAACACAAGCAAAGGAACCATTTGAAGAACGGGTTGCGCCTGAGGGCACTTCGACTTGAGATGGCCCTTCTGCCCACACTAGAAGCACGCTTTATCTTTTACCCAATAACGAGCCACATCATGGCCCTTCCTTCCACACCAGGAACACACAACATCCCCTCTGGGAGCACCATGGATAGCATGGACTTGATCTTTCTTCTGTGCTGCCAATCTCTTGAAGCACTTCTCCAAAGGGTGGCCTGGCCGGCCGCAGAAACTACACGTCCCCTTGGTCTTCTTCCTTAAAACTACATCAGGTTCCTGGGGGCCTTTCCCCCCAACCGACTTCCGCTTGTCTTTCCTTGCCTGCTGGCCTCTGTTCTTAGCATTCTCAATGGCCTCAACTTTCAAAGAAGCTTCCACCACCCCGGCATAACTGACTGCTCCGTAGGAATTTGCTAATTGTTGAATGTCGCTTCTTAGCCCACCCAAAAACCGCTTAACCCGGTCTGCTTCAACACTCACAAGTCCAGGAGCAAACAGACTCAGTTTGCTAAACTCAATCTCAAACTCACTAACCGTGAGTTTCCTTTTCTTCAAATGCAGGAAGTCATTCATCAACCGGTCCCGCTCGGCCGAAGGCAAAAATTTACTTAACAGCATCTCCTTAAATGACTCCCAGGTGCATCCTGCCACCATACCTTCCTTCTCCCTCAGCCACCAACTCTTGGCCAATCCCTTGAGCTGGTAGGCAGCGAGCATTACTCTCTGATCATCTGTGATCCCGGAATAAGAGAACATCTCCTTTATAGAAATCAGCCAGTCATCCAAAATCATGAAATCTGCCTGCCCGTCATAAGTAGGGGGGCCTAAGTCGCTGAAACTGAGATATGAAGGCCATCTCCGGGGGCACTACAATAGGAGGCACCAGAGGATCAAGAGGGGGAGGAACAGTTACACCCCCAATGGGGTCCTGAGCTCTCTAAGCCTGCCCTGCCACTACAGCAACCAAGGACTGGATCTGGCTCTACATGCCCACCACCTATCTTGATAAGGCTTCGTTACGTAGCCGCAAACTTTCAATCAGAGCCTCGCTTTGGGATCCCGAAGACTATCCCGTAGATTGGGGAGTCGATCGCGTCGCAGGATGCTTCACCATCCTATAATCGCACCAGTCCTCGTTAAAAATTCATCCCAACTACTAAAACAAGCCTACCCGGTAAAGACAAGCATACTTAAATATGAATTGTAACTGCAAATCTTGCTCTGGGATTTGTTTTATAATGATGATGCCATGCTTAACATAAGATGGTTCACTACCATCACACTAACTCATGTGCCTACATCATGGATGCATGCTTTTATATTCATTTTGACTTAAAACCATGTGTGTACATATGTCATCATGCAAATCTTTAGCCTGACACGTTGTGCTTATGAAATGTTATGCAATGCATGCCGTGCTATGCATTCTAAAAACGTCTTAATGCATGCCATGGGCGGCGTACATATGAAAATGTTATGCATCCCATACTACATAACATTGCCATGCAACGAAAAAGAAAAACGTGCTAGCCGCATTCATGTGGTGAGGTTATGCATCCCATACTACATAACCCTCACATGTTGCCTCCTATGGTGGATCCATATACGAACACATATTTTGCATCACATACTACATAATATGCCTCGTGTACTTCTTTATGCTTATGAGTGTAGTGTTCGTGCTTGTGCCAAGACGTGCTGATGACATATCGATGAGTGTATGCTTATGAAGCTAAACTTCTAATGTAATCAAAAGGAAAGGTTGCCCGACCAACTTGTCAAGCAACCTCCCTCTTATACCAACTGTCACGACCCACATTTTACCCGAGGTTTAGAAGTATCAGAGTAAGGGAAATTACGCGTTGTGATGCCACGTCGAGAAGGGGATAACTGCCGACGCTCAGGCGACATACCAAAGCCATAACTCGTAAGTTTTAATTTAATAAAAAATCAGTTTACCTTAAGACCGTATCTCTCGGCACAGTGGATCAGCTAGGCCACACTAGTAAAAATGTATATATGCTACAGAGGAAAAATACTTTGATTTAATTGATTTGACACCCTAAATGAGTATAAGGGTCCACTAGAGACCACTTATAAAATGCTCGACGCCTAGGGTGAGTATAATATATATATTTAAAAGTTGTTTTACACTTTAAGAAAATAGTGTTTTAGTTAGTATACATGTTATGCATGAGTACATATAATATATTAAGTTTTAAAATACCTAACATGCAACCTAACAAAAATCCTTCCCAGAAGCAAGAAACCAATCCCATGAAAAAGGGCAAAGACAGCAGTCTTTACTCATATTTATATAAACAAGTATGCCACCAGTGGGCGTCGACAACCCGACACGAACCCACCAGTGAGTGTGTATGTCTGTACAGAAAAGAAGAATAAAACTACCTCACAAGGGAAATGGTCTGAAACTCTGCTACCCCGGAGGCTATCAGAAGGTCCCAGCAAATGAAATCAGCCGCTCAATCGGCTAATACCTGGACCTGGGGCATTCAAGAAAAGAAATGCCTCAGCAAAGGAAATAATCAAAGAAAGGAGTGTCAGATTACTCAAATCAAGAAGGGTTTTCCGACCCAGCAACAAAATACTAAACCACAGAAGCAGGAAAAGAAAGAATCATTGCTTATAGAGCAATAAAGCAAATCACACCAAGTGTGAGCACAAAAACTACCTGCTCTGGAAATAATCAACCTGCAGAAGAAATACATCAGCATATAAGTAGGGAAAAACCATAAGTAGACAATAGGAAACTAATAGTCCTAAGTTTGTGGGCAAAATACCTGGGTGTAAAAAGAAAGGGGCTAAAAGGTGTGGCCACAATGTCCAACACCAACAACCCGACCCCCAAAAAAATGCTCAAGGGTGAAACACAGCCGGTGGCAGCTACAGGGTCCACACACCCAACAAGATGGCTACACTGTCCAAACTTAGTGGTGGCCACATCTCAGCACACACAATTCACCCCTTAGTGCCCCAAAACCACACCCCTCCAGTCATAGCCCACGAGTCGGCATGCAAAAACTAGCCGAACACTCCCAAAATCCCCCTTAGAAAGGTAGAACTTTTCTAACAGACCTAAAGAAACACACATCCCAAGGCTGAATCATTAGCCTTCAAAAAACTACGGCGTTGAGTGAGGTACCCTCACTCGACGTCAAAACGGTCACGGTGTTGAGTGAGGTACCCTTACTCAGCGCCATCGGGCTAAAACGCAAGAGAACAACATGGCGTTGAGTGAGTCTCCCTCACTCAATGCCAAACCAATTATGGCGTCGAGTGAGGTCAGCTCACTCAATGCCATCGAGCTGAAGCATGGCGTTGAGTGAAGTCTCTTCACTCAATGCCATCTGGCTGAAGCATGAAGTTGAGTGAAGTCTCTTCACTCAACGCCATCTAGCTGAAACATGGCGTTGAGTGAAGCATCTTCACTCAACGCCATCAGCATGAACTATGGTGTTGAGTGTAGAAGCTTCACTCAACGCCAAACCTGCTATGGCATTGAGTGAAGCCTCTTCACTCAACGCCATCAGACTTGACAGCGGGAAAAGACTTGGCGTTGAGTGTAGCCTTCTCACTTAACGCCAAACCTGCTTTGGCGTTGAGTGATGTCTCTTCACTAAACGCCACCAGACTTAGCCGCAAATCTAAGCAGTGGCGTTCAGTGAGCTCACCTCACTCAACGCCAAACATGCTTTAATATTGAGTGAGGTCGACTCACTCAACGCCTCAGCACTTAACCGCAAATCAAACACATGGCGTTGAGTGAATGTCCTTCACTCAACGCCTGGGTACTTAGAATATTTTCCTAAACCCCGCCCCAGCTCTTCTCAACGACAGAAAGCAGAGCCTTGGAAAATTAATTAAGGGGCTCCTGCTACTCTTTCTTAACCATCCTAGCAGCAACCTAGCCTTAAGATTGCCCTAAATTTAGGCTAAAACTCACATCAGCTGCTAAACTAAACTCTTGCCGAGACAATTAGAAATAAGGAAAACAGAGGAATAACTTGGAGCAGCTCAAGGTGGCTAATTAGCTAATGAACAGGAAATAAAAAGAAAGAAATAAACAAGCTTGAAATCAACAGAGTAGCAAGGGCAAGGGAGCCACTTGCCTCTAGCTGCAGCACTTAAATTCACGGGTTGGCACCAGCAGTCGGGCTACCTATGGGGAAAGAAGATCTGGAGCTTTTAGATAAGAAAAGGAGCAAACCCAAAATTTTCTACTCTCTAAAGACAGTCCAAAAGGCCAAATCACATACCTCGGAAGCTAAATCTTGGCGAGAGCAGCCCAAATCCGCCAATTTCCGGGCAAACCACGCTCTAAATCGCCGGAAATCACCAGCTAAGGCTACAGCTTTACCTCCTCCCACCTCTTCCTTCCGCTGGAAGCTGCTGCTCGGGTTGGGGGAGGAGATAAGGAAAAGTCTTGGGATATACCCCCACTAGCTAATATCATAATACTATCTAGCCCCGCTAAGCTATTAAAATATTAACACTTAGCCCCACTAAGCTATTAAAATATTAACACTTAGCCCCACTAATGCTATTAAAATATTAACACTTAGCCCCACTAATGACTAATTTAATCTAGCCTATTCGGCCACTAACAAGCTCATGCTTATCCACACAGCCACCAAGCCTAGAGCTTACCCGAACCCTGCTTCACCCGGCCAGCAAACCGAGCTAACACTAACCCAGCAACAATAACATATATATATACATAATATATATATATATATATTATTAGCCACTAAAGCTTAATATATATATATATATATATATATATATATATATAGGTAGGATAAATACATATTCATTAACAGCACTAAGCTAAAACATAGCTAAGCCTGAAGCATGCTACCCGAGCTCCAGCTAGCTATTGTACAAATATATATACATATACATACATATACCTATATAAAAATTCACCACCTGATAACAAAGGCTAAACAAAAATCGGCCTTGCCAAGCTCGAACGCACAAGGCCTCACACCACAAACAGGTAGCCACTACTGGCTAACAAAACGCACGTCAAAACGATGCGAAAGAAATGATCTCGGATTTCGACAAAACTCGCACCGTAGTTAAACACAACAGCTACAAACACAACGGCGAGGTCGAAAACAGCACCCGAAGATCAAAACTTGGGCTAACACTGCCCGAAGCCAAAACACAAGCATTCCCTAAGAGGCCCAACCAAGTCACCAAAACAGACTCCGGCTAGCTGGGGAATCTTACAAACAGGCTCCTAATGGATCACTAGAGGAACCTAAAGAGCTATGACCACGCTCTAACAATGGCAAAAGCTGACAACACGTCATCGTAATGCCAAGCAATGGTCAAACAAAACACAGAAAAATCGGGGGCGTTACAGTCACTCCCCCTAAAAGAAAGTTTCGTCCCGAAACTTTACACACAACCCTTCTAACAAAAGGGGAAAAATAACAAGCTAAATCAAGAGCCATAAAAAGAGTGCAACATACCAGGCACAAGTTAGGGGAAAAGGTGAGGGTAAGCCTCCCTCATAGCTGACTCCAACTCCCAAGTCGCGCTTTCAATATCGTGGTTCTTCCACAAGATTTTCACCATCGAAATTGTCTTCTTCCGCAACACGTGATCCTGAGTATCCAAAATACGGACAGGCACCTCCACATAAGAAAGGTTCGGCTCTAACGGAGGCACAGAGTCCTAAACCTGCCTGTCACTAAGCACATACTTCCGCAGCTGACTGATGTGAAAAGCATCATGTATGCCAGGAAAATTTGCGGACAACTCCAGCCTATAAGCTGCCAAACCAATCCGCTCAACAACCCTGAATGGCCCCACATATCTCGGGTCCAACTTCCGGCCTTTTCCAAATCTCTTGACCCCAGTCATCGGAGAAACTTTTAAAAACACCTGGTCCCCCACAGAAAATTCCAGATCTGATCTACGCCGGTTGGCATTCTTTTCATACCTCTCTTGGGCTATTCAAAGCTTTTCCCGAATAAGCTTCACTGAAATTTCCATCTCCTCGAGAGCCTCTAGACCCAGCAACGGTCTCTCGCCAACCTCTGCCCAAAACAAGGGAGTCCTGCAGCACCTCCCATATAAAGCCTCAAACGGAGCCATTTGCAAGCTTTCCTGATAACTATTATTATAAGAAAATTCCATAAGCCGCAAATGCTCGTCCCACGCCCCACCATGCTCCAGAATATAGCATCGAATCATATATTCTACAATCTGATTTACCCGCTCTGTTTGGCAGTTGGTCTGCGGGTGGTAAGCAGTGGAATACCTCAAATCTGTCCCCAATCCTTCCTGAAGGCTCTTCCAAAAATGAGACGTGAACCTGGAGTCTCGATCTGATATGATGCTCACGGGGACGCCATGCAATATGATAACCTCTTCCACATACAGCTCAGCTATCTTTCTCATCGGGTAATCAATCTTAAATGGCACGAAGTGGGCACACTTTGTCAGTCTGTCCACGATCACCCATACTGAATCGTGCTCCCTTGGAGACCATAGTAAGCCTGTAATTAAATCCATCGAGATGCATTCCCACTTCCAAGTAGGAATCTCTAAGGGAGTCCGCTTTCCACCTGGTCTACCATGATCAGCCTTTACTTGATTGCAAGTGTTGCATTCAGAAACAAACTTGGCTATGTCTCCCTTCATCCCGTACCACTAGGCAATCTGCTTCAAATCACGGTACATCTTAGTGGATCCTGGGTGGTAGGCAACGCTAGATCCATGGGCTTCCCTGCACATCGTAGCCCTGATATCGCTAATAGAGGGAATGCAAAACCTTCCCCGGTACCTCAAGGTACCTAAATCATCTATAGAAAAATCCGGCAGCTCGCCTTTCTCCGCTCGAACATACAACCGCAGAAGTTTAGGATCATCTTTCTTATGCAATCTCGTGAGCGCAATCCATGAAGTCTCTGCCACTGCCAGACTACTCTGTCTATTACAGCTACCCACAGAAATGTCCATCAACAGAAACGCCTCTACCAACGACTCAGCTATGAGACCAAAGATCTTTCCTGATTTCCGACTCAAGGCATCGGCCACCACATTGGCCTTGCCCGGATGATACTTAATCTCAACATTGTAGTCGGCCACGTACTCTAACCATTGCCGCTGATGCAGGTTCAACTCCTTCTGTGTGAAGACATATTTCAAGCTCTTCTGATCAGTAAAAATATTGCACTGCACACCATATATTAAATGCCTCCACAATTTCAGAGCATATATAACAGCAACAAACTCCAGGTCGTGTGTAGGGTAGTTCCTCTCATGAGTCTTCAGCTGTCTCGACCCATACGCAATCACCTTTCCGTCTTGCATCAACACGCATCCTAGTCCAATATGGGAAGCATCCACATATACCTCATACTCGACTCCTTCAGTATGCAAAGATAGAATAGGGGCTGAACATAGTGTAAGACCCCCTCCCGGAACACAGAATACGGCAGGAGAGGGGTCTTATGCCCAGAACAGCCGACTTACGGTAACAATAACACTCGGGTCAGCCTGTACCACAAGACGCCTATCCTGCCGGCTTCAACCAATATCAACATATAAATGCCAACCCAACCCGGGTAGGAGAGGAAGAGTCTTAATACTCTAGGGCTAGATCTAAGTAACTTAAAAAGGGATCGGGTAATGGGTATCAACCAATAACAATAAGTGCCTTGCGAAAGGGAACGGTTGGCTTCAGCTACCATCATAGTTCCTAGTGCCCTTTGAGAGCCCTTCACGGGGAATACCGGGGGCAGTCCTGGGCTAACGTAAACCATAGGAATGATAAGCTAAAAGAGCAACTAGTATAACTAGGGTTGCACATACACACACCCCGATAGCTAGGGAGCAAGAATAAGTTGGTTTGGTTTCCGTTCATGCGGTAGCTCTGAAGGTAGATGCACGGACGGGACAGTCCAGGGAGCCGAGGGCTCGAGGGTTTAAGTACAGAATAAGGTGTTGGGTATTCGGTATTTGATTATCGTTCACACCGACATCGGTACATCGACTCGGCGGTGTGGGACACTTAGCCAAAGAAAGTCTGGTGGATATAGGTAGCACTAGTACGCGGATATTCTAGGCAGTGTTCTTCTAGGGGCGTTTGGAAGGGCTAGGCCCGGTAGTGTGGATACCCGCCTAGGAGTGGGGGGCCCGACCCACTGTCTCCGTTTGCCACTACGGAGGTTCCTAGGAGTGAAGCAAGCTGCCCGAACAGGGGGAACTAAAGGTCTGTATGCATAGAGTCATGTGCGTGAGTTGCACTTGCATGAATCATGGCATATCATATCACTACACTCATATTTGCATACAACCGACACCCCAACATATAAATCGGTATGAGGCTTTTTATACGATGGGAGCCTTGCAAAAGACCCCTTAACCTATAAGTTTGTATGGGCATTCATATAAGTTAAGGTTACTTACTTATTTACTTATTTGTTCTCTATCTGCCTTCTTATATATTTTTTACTTACTACATGTCTACTTTATTACTTACTACCATTGAATTGCTAGATGTACTTTATTCTAGATAGTTGTTTATACACCATGATAGTTATTAGATTAGCTCTATTGTCATCTGCTTGATTACTCTCCACCTTTGTAGCTTCCCTTTCCTCCTCTCCCATCAGTACTTAGGAGCCGTGGGGGGAGGGGTAGGGGATGATAGGGCTTAGTATTTAT
The DNA here is from genome assembly GCA_039513925.1 of Platanthera zijinensis. Taxonomy (NCBI): domain Eukaryota; kingdom Viridiplantae; phylum Streptophyta; class Magnoliopsida; order Asparagales; family Orchidaceae; genus Platanthera; species Platanthera zijinensis. The sequence goes on along the minus strand of CM077094.1, from coordinate 73,327,675 downwards.
GACTAATGGTTTTCGAACCACAACATTACAGGAGCTCCGGATGGGAGACAGGGACCAGCAGTCAAGGGACCAGCACCAGCGGAATACGGTGCGCATGGAGGTGGGTCAGTCTAGGACCGGTGCACCTGTGACCAGCTTCGTGAGTGATTAGTATTTTTATAGCTTCTGCGATGAGTGATTTGTAATGAGGACTCTGATGTACTAGGCTCGAGCCCGTTTATCTATATTTCACCTGAACTGTATCTTTACAGTACCTCTATTTTCTATTATTATCTATTAATGGACTGGTTGTGATTTACTATTCATACATATTTCTGTGAACTTGATTACATTTTATGTATACTTACTTCTCTCTCTTGTGATCGAAAAGGGCCGGCAGAATTGGCGTTTTGTAGTGGCGGCCTTCCCGTGAGTCGGTGCCACCGCAAAGCGGCAATTCTGGTCTAAGTCCCCGGTGTTCGAAAAAGAAAAAAAGTGGGTCTTACAAGTGGTATCAGAGCAGACCTCGATCGAAAGAGAAGTAGTCCACAAAACCTTGGCCCACCCCCGTGCAAGCTTAGTTTGCGGACAAACTAATAGCGGAAGCAGTGGTGTGCCCATAAGGGAAATCACATGTGAAAGTCCATCCTACCCCTTCTTAAATTCCATTCATTCGCTCTCTAACAAATGGAATTTTTCCGTGTAGCCTGCGACGAACCCTACATCACAGTAAGGGAAACCTCAGGCTCTGAATATGGTCCCACCTCCGCCGGCTCCAGCTCCGTTCCAGGAGACAGAGATGGGACAAACACTGACGACCATTCTGGAGGCCTTCAGAGCTCAGCAAGCCCAGGCTCCACAGCCAAACTCGGGGCCAATTGGATGACTGTCTTCCGGGGACTTTCTCCTCCATCCTACCTAGGGACGGAGTCTACAGTATGTACGGAGGAATGGTTGGATACCATTTACGAGACGCTAGCGGGGATTCGATTCCCCACTGAGGAGGCAGTTGCTTTGGCGGTCTCCGGCCTAGAGTCTCACGGAATGGCCCGCTATGTAGATGCTTATCAGTTGGACGACGCTGGCTATGCCCGGAGGTTTTATAAGGGGCTACAAGATGACATGAGACAGGACCTCCTCTTCATCTCAGAGGGGAGTTTGGGAAGGATTTTATAGATGGCTAAGAAGAGAGAAGCGGATCAGCTTACAGTCAGGAGCCGGAAGAGACCGGCTGATGATACGGTGATTGGAGGTCGTAGATACCGTCCTCGGGTCAGGTTATTGGGGAGAGAGGGAACGGGGACCAGCCTTGTCAGGAGATTGGGCAGGAGCAGAGGAGTAAGGGGGTATTGCCTCCCCAGCCTTTACATATGCTGGAGATGCCAAGGACAACAGAGCAGGCACCAATATGCTTTCAGTGCAATCAGCCGGGGAATATCAAGAGGAACTGCCCTATGAGGGGAGCACCCCCACCAACACATCAGGGCGCTCAACCTACCCGATAGTTTGACGGACGAGGACAGGACCGAGGACGAGGATTTCAGGATCGAGGCCGCAGGCAGAAGAGGGAGAAGGTGTATGCTCTAGACCTGACACAGCCCCGGAACCCGGAGCAGGTTATCGCAGGTATGGCAGTACTTTTAAGTTTTCTTCATATGAACTAGTATTCTAGACATAACCTAGTTAGAAATTAAGAGAAGACAACTGCAACAAGAATACTAAGACACTTAATTACCCCAGGCATAGTCTTCGTTAGCGGCAAGCCCTCTCACACTCTCTTCGACACTGATGCTTCGCACTGGTTCGTGTTGGAGGATTTCGTGAAAGGACTGGCAGGTGTTGAGCCATTCACCGGGAAGATGATGAGGGTGCGCCTGCCCGATGGATCAGAGATATTTACCTCTGCTCATTGCAATATGGAAGCGAGGATCGGCGGGAAAGCGTTTGAGGCACAAGTGACGATTCTGAAGATGCCAGATTACGATCTAATCCTGGGCATGACTTAGCTGTGCTGGAACCATGCCCAGATCGACTGCGTGGTGAAGAGGATCACTATGAGGCACGATGACTCCTTCATTGTCATCGAAGGTATTATACCAGCACCCCGCACCTTATTATCGTCTGTGCAGGCCGTTAAGGCCCACCTGCAGGGGGAAGAAGTTTATCAGGTTTTTTTTTGAGGCGATCGTGGCCAAGGACTCCATTTCAGATATTCCAGTAGTGCGGGACTTCGCCGACGTGTTTCCGGAGAAGCTACGAGGGCTACCCCCGCACCGAGAGAAGGACTTTCAGATTCAGCTCGTACCGAGGGCTAAGCTGGTATCCAGAGGGCCCAAAAGGAGTTGGTGGAATTTCGAAGCCAGCTTCAGGAGTTTGTGGAGGCCGGGTTCGTTAGGCCTAGCTCTTCACCATGGGGAGCTTTAGTGTTATTCGTTAAGAAGAAGGACGGGACCCTTCGACTGTGCATAGATTACCGGGCCATGAATAGGTTGACGGTCCGGAATACTTATCCCTTACCAAGGATAGACGAGCTATTTGACCAGCTGGAGGGAGCCCATTGGTTCTCAAAGCTGGATCTGAGGTCAGGGTACTACCTGCTTCGCATTCGGGAAGAGGACATCCCGAAGAAGGCCTTCAACAGTAGATATGGTTTGTACGAGTTTACCGTGATGCCGTTCGGGCTCACGAATGCACCCTCCGCATTCATGACCTTGATGAATCGGGTGTTCGAATAGTATCTGGATGTCTTTGTTATCATATTCATCGACGATATCCTTATCTATTCAAGGACGGAGGAGGAGCACGCGAGACATCTGGCCTTGACCTTGGAGAAGCTGAGGGAGCATAAGATGTATGCCAAGTATAGCAAGTGTCAGTTCTGGCTAAAGGAGGTGGCCTTTCTGGGCCATGTCATCAGTGGAGCAGGTCTGCTAGTGGATCCAGCAAAGGCCCAGGCAGTACGGGATTGGCCACCACTAAAGTCGGCCTCGGATGTTCGAAGTTTCTTAGGACTTGCCGGTTATTACCGGAAGTTCATAAAGGGGTTCTCTCAGATTGCCCTCCCTCTCACGTCTCTAACGAAGAAGGAGTCTCCTTTTAATTGGATGCCACAATGCGAATCTTACTTTCAGGAGCTGATGGATCGTCTCAACTCGGCTCCCATCCTTGCTCTTCCGTCAGGGAAGGAAGGATTTCAGGTGTACAAAGATGCTTCCTATCACGACCCGCATTTTCCCCGAGGTTAAGAGGTATCAGAGTAAGGGAAAATACGCGTTGTGATGCTACATCGAGCAGTGGATAACTGCCGACGCTCAGGCGAAACACCAAAGCCAAAACTCGTAAGTTTTAATTTAATAGAAAATCAGTTTACCTAAAGACCGTATCCCTCGGCACAGTGGATCAGCTAGGCCACACTAGTAAAAAATATATATATGCTACAGCGAAAAAATACTTTGATTTAATTGATTTGACACCCTAAATGAGTATAAGGGTCCACTAGAGACCACTTATAAAATGCTCGATGCCTAGGGTAAGTATAATATATATATTTAAAATTTGTTTTACATGTTAAGAAAATAGTGTTTTAGTTAGTAAACATGTTATGCATGAGTACGTATAATAGATTAGGTTTTAAAATACCTAACATGCAACCTAACATAAATCCTTCCCAGAAGCAAGAAACCAATCCCAAGAAAAAGGGAAAACACAGCAGTCTTTACTCATATTTAGCAAAACAAGTATGCCACCAGTGGGCGTCGACAACCCGACACGAACCCACCGGTGAGTATGTATGTATGTACAGAAAAGAAGAATAAAACTACCTCACAAGGGAAATGGTCTGCAACTCTGCTACCCCGAAGGCTATCAGGAAGTCCCAGCAAACGAAATCAGCCGCTCAATCGGCTACAACCTAGACCTGGGGCATTCAAGAAATGAAATGTCTCAGCAAAGGAAATAATCAAAGAAAGGAGTGTCAGATTACTCAAATCAAGAAGGGTTTTCCAACCCAACAACAAAATAATAAACCACAGAAGCAGGAAAAGAAAGAATCATTGCTTATAGAGCAATAAAGCAAATCACTCCAAGTGTGAGCACAAAAACTACCTTCTCTGGAAAGAATCTACCTGCAGAAGAAATGCATAAGCATATAAGTAGGGAAAAACCACAAGTAGACAATAGGAAACTAACAGTCCTAAGTTTGTGGGAAAAAGACCGGGGTGTAAAAAGCAAGGGGCTAAAAGGTGTGGCCACAATGTCCAAAACCAACAACCCGACCCCAAAAAAAATGCTCAAGGGTGAAACACAGTCGGTGGAAGCTATAGGGTCCACACACCCAACAAGTTGGCTACACTGTCCAAACATAGTGGTGGTCATAGCTCAGCACACATAATTCACCCCTCAGAGCCCAAAAACCACACCCCCTCAAGTCAAATCCCACGAGTCGGCATGCAAAAACTAGCCGAACACTCCCAAAATACCCCTTAGAAAGGTAGAACTTTTCTAATAGCCCTAAAGAAACACACATCCCAAGGCTAAATCATTAGCCTTCAAAAAACTACGGCGTTGAGTGGGGTACCCTCACTCAACGTCAAAACGGTCACGGCGTTGAGTAAGTCTCCCTCACTCAACACAAAACCAGCTATGGCGTTGAGTGGGGTCAGCTCACTCGACGCCATCGTGCTGAAGCATGGCGTTGAGTGAAGTCTCTTCACTCAATGCCATCCAGCTGAAGCATGGCGTTGAGTGAAGTCACTTCACTCAATGCCATCTAGCTTAAACATGGCGTTAAGTGAAGCTTCTTCACTAAACGATATTAGCATGAACTATGACATTTAGTGAAGAAGCTTCACTCAACGCCAAACCTGCTATGGCGTTGAGTGAAGCCTCTTCACTCAACGCCATCAGACTTGACAGCGTGAAAAGACTTGGCGTTGAGTGAAGACTGCTCACTCAACGCCAAACCTGCTATGGCGTTAAGTAATGCCTCTTCACTCAACGCTACCAGACTTAGCCGCAAATCTCAGCAGTGGCGTTGAGTGAGCTCACCTCACTCAACGCCATACCTGCTTTGGCATTGAGTGAGGTCGACTCACTCAACGCCTCAACACTTAACCGCAAATAAAACACATGGTGTTTAGTGAATGGCCTTCACTAAACGCCTGGGTACTTAGAATATTTTCCTAAACCCCGCCACAGCTCTTCTCAACGACAGCAAGCAGAGCCTTGGAAAATTAATTCCAAGGCTCCTGTTGCTCTTTCTTAACCATCCTAGCAGCAACCTAGCCTTAAGATTTCCCTAAATTTAGGATAAAACTCACATCAGCTGCTAGACTAAACTCTTGTCGAGACCATTAGAAAGAAGGAAAACAGAGGAATAACTTTGAGCAGCTCAAGGTGGCTAAATAGCTAATGAACAGGAAATAAAAATAAAGAATTAAACAAGCTTGAAATCAACAGAGTAGCAAGGGCAAGGGAGCCACTTGCCTCTAGCTGCAGCACTTCAATTCACGAGTTAGCACCAGCAGCCGGGCTACCTATGGGGAAAGAAGATCTGGATCTTTTATATAAGAAAAGGAGGAAACCCGAAATTTTATACTCTCTAAAGATAGTCCTAAAGGACAAATCATATACCTAGGAAGCTAGATCTCGGCGAGAGCAGCCCAAATCCGCCAATTTCCGGGCAAACCGCGCTCTAAATCGCAGTAAATCACCAGCCAAGGCTACAGCTTTACCGCCTCCCGCCTCTTCCTTCCGCTGGAAGCTGCTGCTCGGGTTGGGGGAGGAGATAAGGAAAAGTCTTGGGATATACCCCCACTAGTTAATATCATTATACTATCTAGCCCCACTAACCTATTAAAATATTATCACTTAGCCCCACTAAGCTATTAAAATATTAACACTTAGCCCCACTAATGCTATTAAAATATTAACACTTAGCCCCACTAATACTTAATTTAATCTAGCCTATTCGGCCACTAACAAGCTCATGCTTATCCACACAGCCACCAAGCCTAGAGCTAACCCGAACCCTGCTTCACCCGCCAGCAAACCTAGCTAACACTAACCCAGCAACAATAACATATATATATATACATAATATATATATATACATATATATATATATATATATATATATATATATATATATTATTAGCCACTAAATCTATATATATATATATATATATATATATATATATATATATATATAGGTAGGATATATACATATTCATTAACAGCACAAAGCTAAAACAGAGCTAAGCCTGAAGCATGCTACCCGAGCTCTAGCTAGCTATTGCACAAATATATATACATATACATTCATATACCTATATAAAAATTCACCACCTGAAAACAAAGGCTAAACAAAAATCGGCCTTGCCAAGCTCGAACGCACAAGGCCTCACACCACAAACAGGTAGCCACTACCGGCTAACAAAACACACGTCGAAATGACGCAAAAGAAATGATCTCGGATTTCGACAAAACTCGCACCGTAGTTAAACACCACAGCTATAAACACAACGGTGAGGTCGAAAACAGCACCCGAAGATCAAAACTTGGGCTAACACTGCCCGAAGCCAAAACACAAGCATTCCCTAAGAGGCCCAACCGAGTCACCAAAACAGACTCCGGCTAGCTGGGGAATCTTGCAAACAGGCTCCTAATAGATCACTAGAGGAACCTAAAGAGCCATGACCACGCTCAAATAATGGAAAAAGCTGACAACACGTCATCGTAATGCCAAGCAATGGTCAAACAAAACACAGAAAAACCGGGGTCGTTACACTTCCTATCAGGGGATGGGTGCCGTTTTGATGCAGAACGGGCACGTAATAGCCTATGCCTCTCGTCAGTTGAAGCAGCACGAGCAGAACTATCCCGTGCACGATTTGGAGATGGGGGCAGTGGTTTTTGCTCTTAAGATCTTGCGACACTACCTTTACGGAATTCACTGCGATATCTTCTCTGACCATAAGAATCTGAAGTACGTCGACACCCAGAAGGAGCTAAATATCAGGCAGAGACGCTGGGTGGAGTTTCTGTCGGACTACCAGTATACCATGCACTATTATCCGGGGAAGGCGAACGTAGTTGCAGATGCTCTAAGCCGGAGAGCGAGTACGACAGGAGTAGGCCTGCAACTGATGGCCTTGGAGTTAGTTAAAGCATTCGAGGAGATACAGATTTCACTAGTGTCTGAGGATGATGCGGAGTTATTCATGGAGTACCTGGGGTCGATGGTTAATACTGATGATATTCGAGACCATATCAGAGATGGGCAGATGCTGGATGATAGAGCTGAGCCGATATTCCGAGCCTTGGAGGAAGGCACGACAGGAGATTACTCTTGAGGGATGGTCTCTTGTGTTTTCGAGGCAGAGTCTACATACCAGCAGGAGGCCAGATCCGTGAGTACATTATGACGGAAGCTCAATGCAGTCGATATTCGGTACACCCGGGGATCACCAAGATGGTAAAAGATTTGAAGAGGACGATGTACTGGCCGGGTATGAAGAAAGACATTACGTACTTTGTGACGCATTGCGAGGCCTGCCAACTCGTAAAGGCAGAGTGTAGGAACCCGGCAGGCTTACTGCAGCCACTTCCGGTGCCGGAGTGGAAATTTGAGGATATAGCCATGGACTTCATACATGGGCTACCTCGATCCCGTACGGGGAATGACTCGATCTGGGTGATAGTTGACAGGCTAACAAAGGTGGCCCGATTCATTCCAGTGGCGAAGGACGCTCCGGTTAGTGTATTAGTACGAAGGTTCATTGAGCAGTTTGTGCGTTATCATGCGGTGCCCAAGACTATCGTTTCGGATCGGGATGGGCGGTTTACATCCAAAGAGTGGAGGTCAGTCCAGGCCCACCTCGGTTCTCGGTTGACATTCAGCAAAAATTTTCACCCTCAGACCGACGGGCAGACGGAGCGCACCAACCGTACACTAGATGATCTTTTGCGCTTGTGTATTTTGGACCGCGGTGAGCCTTGGGAGAGATTGATGCCACTGGTCGAGTTTTAGTACAACAATGCCCATCAGTCCAGCATAGGCATGGCTCCATACGAGGCATTGTATGGAAGGAGGTGCAGGACCCCACTATCATGGGTTTAGGATGAGGATCCGCAGGCACTAGGCTCAGAGTTTGTGGGGGATATAGATGCTCAGATTAGATTGATCCGGGAAAGGATGTTGGAAGCCCAGAGCAGGCAGGCCAAATATTACGATGCGAGGCATCGTCAAGTGGAGTTCAAGGTGGGAGACCGGGTTTTCTTGAAGATACGGCCGATGCACGGAGTCTCGCTGGTTCGCGGGCGGAAGAAGCTCAGTCCGAGATATATGGGGCCTTACAGGATCCTGGAGCAGATCGGCCCCTTAGCCTATAAACTAGAGCTACCGCCAGAGTTAGCGAGAATGCATGACGTCTTCCACATCTCCTCACTTCGAAGGGCTCTGCTACGCCCTGAGCAGCTGATTTCCTCGGTAGATGGCCAGGTGGCCTCGGATCGGTCAGTCAACTTGGACCCAATCAGGGTCGATGACACGGAAGTGCGGGTTTTGCGACGGAAGAAGGTTCCGTTAGTCAAGGTTCTGTGGAACAATCATGGGCAGGAGGAGCATACATGGGAGCCACAGGACTTGATGCGGCAAAAATACCCGGAACTTTTCGGTCAGGTATACCTCACAACCCCTCTGGACAATCAATATGTTTTCAAGTTTTAAACCAATAGGACTTAAATTTCAAGAATAGGGGCTTATCTATTGTTTATTGGGGTATATACCTAGTCAATTGGACGAATTGGTCTTAGATTTGAAACCGCACATAGCAAACGTAACGTAGAAATGTAAATCTTTCAACACTCATAGGATGTTACAAGCCTTTTTTTTCTCCCGATTGGAGCCCCCATAGGCTTAACCTTTATTTCGAGGACGAAATCTTTGTTTTGTTTATTGGGATTTGTAACATCCCATTTCCGACTAGACCCCTAGGAGTGGTTTTATCTTAACAAAACCCTGGGTAGCCCAGGAATTGAAGTTTATCGACCAAGATTTCGATTCAAGGGGTGGTCATGCCCGTGACTGGCCCATCATGCCCGTGACCTAGGGCGTGACCCCTTCGACGATCGTCGACCTCAGGAAGACGATCGTCGAGCTCAGAAATTTCAACATGGGCCTGACACGCCCATGACCAATCCGTCACTCCCGTGACCTTGGAATGGCGTTGAGTGAGCTAAGCTCACTCAACACCGTGGTATGGATGGCGTTGAGTGAGCTTAGCTTACTCAAAGCCATAACTTGAATGGCGTTGAGTGAATTGACTGCACTCAACGCCTTCTGGTGTCGTCAGGTTGACGTTGAGTGAGCTGAGCTCACTAAACGCCGTAGACTGTATGGCCTTGAGTGAGCTTAGCTCAATCAATGCTGTAAACTGTCAGGCGGGATGGTGTTGAGTGCGTTAAGTGCACTTAACGCCATAAGTTGAACGTCGTTTAGTGCACTTACCGCACTCAACGCCATTTGGTGTTATCTGGATGGCGTTGAGTGAGCAAAGCTAACTCAACGCCATAATCTGGACGGCATTGAGTGAGCTAAGCTCACTCAACGCCATCTTTTAAAAAGGACATATTCTAGGTGGCGTTGAGTGAGCAAATGCCATAATCCGGATGGCATTGAGTGAGCTGAGCTCACTCAACACCATAATCCGGATGGCATTGAGTGAGCAAAGCTCACTCAACGCCATAGTTTGGGATGGCGTTGAGTGAGCAGAGCTCACTCAACGCAGTAGCTTGATGGCGTTGAGTGAGCTGAGCTCACTCCACGCCATTGTACTTAGAATTTTTTTCTGGCATCTTATTTTTGGCTGGGTGTTGGGTGCCGGTTCAACTGAACCGGGCCGGTCTAGGGAGTGGGCCGTTTTCTCCTACTAAGACTTAATAAAGTCTTACTTTATTTAATTTGACCGGTCAAGCTAGAAACGTAGACCGACAGCTTTGCAAAAAGAGCAGTTACGGCCATGGCCGAGCCCCGGCCTTCATGGCCATCAATGGCATTTGATGCCATGGCCTTCCCCTTCCCTTTTACGGCTGGATCCAACTCCTCTAGGGAAGAGGAGGAGTTTCCAGCCGTTAGCTTGCTGTCACAGAGCCGTTTCCTCCCCCCACAACCATGACCGAGCCAAGCTATAATTGGCCATTAATGGCCACCAGCTTTTGGCCGTTCCCCCTCCTTAACCGAGCTTTTAAACACCCTCAGAGGCCCTAGAGGAAGTTTTCCCAGCCTTTATCTGAAGTTTTCGAGCCTCCCACTATGCGATTGAGAATTCTGGCGACGCCACCATCGCACCAATGGCATCCCGACGGTCTGCACGCCTCCATCCCGCGAACAAGGTCCTCCCCTCCTCTCTTTCTACGGGTAGATCTTAGCTTCCTTAGGATCAAGATTCGGGCTCAATTGAGCCCGATCGGAAGAACTTCTCTTTCTAATTTTTCCGCAAAAATGAAGTCTCGGACTCGCCAGATAAAGCCTCTCCGGCGGCCGCGCCGCCGCCCGACGATGGCTACCACCTCAATGGAGGTGGTGGTTGCGGTGGTCGGCTAGGGAGGAGGCTGGACAGCCGGCGGCTGCTCTTGGAGGTAGCTCCAGGTCGGGCAAATCATGGCCTTTGGCTGGAGGAAGAAGACAATGTCAGGGCCATAAGATCTTGCTTCAAGATCTGTGCTATTTAATTAGCTTTTATTTTATAAACATTTTTTTGTATTGAAATAACAGCCATCTTAGATAAATTAGGAAAAATAATTAGGGGCTTTTTATGAAGAAATGAACAACATGAAATCTGTAGCCCTATGGGTCTAATATATTTTTAAATTGATTTGGGTCAATTTGGTCAACTGGTTTGACAAGGGCACCTCTTTTGGTGGGATCTAGACCTAGAGCTAGGCAGAGACTAAAAGGTGTGCCCACCCTTCATCCCTTGACCAAATGATCTGAAATTTTGGCAGGGAGCCTACCCTTTCTATACCTAGGGCCTTTCAAAAAATGGGAAATTTTGGAGAAAAATTTTCTATACTTTATGGAAAAATTTAATAATCTAAGGAAAAATTAATTGGTTTGCTTAAAGACTTCCAAACCCTCCCAAATCTTGGTGATTGGTCCTATGATTCATCATGAGGCTCTGTATAATTTTTCATCTCATTGGAGATGTTCTAGGTAGGAAATGGACAACCCTAAGCTATGCCCTATTAAGGGGTTTTTTTAGGTTAAAAGTGCACTTTGAGATTTGAGTGGTCAAATCCCCTCAACAGAGGCTGATATTTTTACCACTGACTAGGAATGCCCTCTAGAACCCCCTCATGGATTTTGAGGTGGATTGGGGTAGATGTTCCCTAAAATCGAAGGCCAAACCCTAAAGGTAGCTCTTGGTGAGTTGTGAAGGTCATGGAGTCAAATGACCTTGGATTGACTTGAAATTTTGTGCAGAGGACCATAGGTCCATTATACTTCTCTGTACAAAATCTTAGGGGATTTGGAGACAGTTAGACCACCTAAAATCATAACCCTAGTTTAGGGCACCAATCTTAATTTGAACTATTATTCTGACAAATGAACTACAAATCAAAAAAAAATTGGGCAGGGTGATTTTCTGGTCTAAATGGCCATAATATAATTTTATTGAGATTTTTTGGTTAATTTATACAGTACTTCATTCACAACTCTAGTTGTGCCCTAGATATTTATTTTGATGATTTTGGAATTTCTATTAACTGTAAAGTTATGGAATCTTGGATTAGGGCATCTTATAGCATATTATACCTGCTGTATTTTTCTTGGGAGTTTTATCTTGTTATTTTGGGTACTTGCTTCTTTAACTTACCATTTGGGATATGTAGTCAAAAATACAAATAATGCCCAATTATTATTTGTAAAATTATGAAATTTGGTCAGTGGGTGTTTCAAACCATGATAGTCACTTTGTAATTTTCTCTAGATTTTTAGAGAATGAAAAATAGTACTTACTTCACTAAGCTAGGAAAATTAGTATTTTACATTACAATAAATTCAGAGCTAAAAATATTAGAGATAAATCATGGGACTTGGTTTCTTATAGTTTTACGTCACCATAAAGCTTCTGTAATTTTATTGTGATTTTTGGGTACATATTTAAAGTACTTGCTTCATAATATAGTAGAAGTGGCCTAAAATGGTAAATTAGGAAATTTTTGTCTAAGCACCTCTGAAATTTCTAAAAATTTGGAATTACTGCTTAAATGGCTCATAAGATTTTTATTGATTTTTTTATGATTTATTGTTGTCTCAATAGTGAACTTCATGTTCATACTAGGGCATTTGGAGGCTTAGAATAAATAAATTAAATGTCCGATAATAGGAAAAATTTGGAAATCTTGGACTTAGTTATATCATGTCATGATACACCTCCAGTAAATATTATAGGAGATTCGGAAGACAATTTGGAGTACCTCCCCGTATATACCTCATGTATCTTAGGATGGTCTGCATATAGTAAAACCACGGAAACTGAACTAGAGTGGGTAATGAACTTGGGGAGATGGAATTTTGGTAGTTGCTGTTTTGGATAGGGCAAGTTAAGTTTAAGTTCATAGTTGGAAGTCAGGATAAGTAGAGTGTGAGATTGGCTAATGTTAAGTGGCATTCGGGAACGACGAAAGATCGTCCACCCCGGGTAGGAGAGGAAGAGTCTTAATACTCTAGGGCTAGATCTAAGTAACTTAAAAAGGGATCGGGTAATGGGTATCAACCAATAACAATAAGTGCCTTGCGAAAGGGAACGGTGGGCTTCAGCTACAATCATAGTTCCTAGTGCCCTTTGAGAGCCCTTCACGGGGAATACCGGGGGCAGTCTTGGGCTAATGTAAATCGTAGGAAATATAAGCTAAAAGAGCAACTAGTATAACTAGGGTTGCACACACACACACCCCGATAGCTAGGGAGCTAAAATAAGTTGGTTTCGTTGCCGTTCAGACAGTAGCTCTAAAGGAAGATGCACGGACGGGACAGTCCGGGGAGCCGAGGGCTCGAGGGTTTGAGTACAGAATAAGGTGGTGGGTCTTCGGTATTTGATTGTCATTCACACCGACATCAGTACGTTGACTCGGCGGTGTGGGACACTTAGCCAAAGAAAGTCTGGTGGATATAGCCAGCACTAGTACACGGATACTCTAGGTTGTGTTCTTTTAGGGGCGTACAGAAGGGCTAGGCCCGATAGTGTGGATACCCGCCTAGGAGTGGGGGGCCCGACCCACTGTCTTCGTTTGCCACTATGGAGGTTCCTGGGAGTGAAGCTAGCTGCCCGAATAGGGGGAACTCAAGGTCTATGCGCATAGAGTCGTGTGAGTGAGTTTCACTTGCATGAATCATGGCATAGCATATCACTACACTCATATTTGCATACAACCGATACCCCAACGTATAAATCGATATGGGATTTTTTATATGATAAGAGCCTTGCAAAAGACCCCTTAACTTATAAGTTTGTATGGGCATTCATATAAGTTAAGGTAACTTACTTATTTACTTATTTGTTCTCTATGTTCCTTCTTATATATTTGCTACTTACTACACGTCTACTTTATTACTTACTACCGTAGAATTGCTAGATGTACTTTATTCTAGATAGTTGTTTATACACCATGATAGTTGTTAGATTAGCTCCATTATCATCTGCTTGATTACTCTCCACCTTTGTAGCTTCCCTTTCCTCCTCTCCACTCGGTGCTTAGGAGCCATGGGGGGAGGGGTAGGGGATGATAGGGCTTAGTCTTTATGACTAATGGTTTTCGAACCACAACATTACAGGAGATCCGGATAGGAGACAGGGACCAGCAGTCCAGGGACTAGCACCAGCGCAGTACGATGCACATGGAGATGGGTAAGTCTAGCACCGGTGCACCTGCAACCAGCTCCGTGAGTTATTTGTATTTTTATAGCTTCCGCGATGAGTGATTTGTAGTGAGGACTCTGATGTACCGGGCTCGAGCCCGTTTAATTATATTTCACCTTAATTGTATCTTTGCAGTACCTCTATTTTCTATTATTATCTATTGATGGACTGGTTGTGATTTTATATTCATACATGTTTCTGTGGACTTGTTTACATTTTATGTATACTTACTTCTCTCTCTTGTGATCGAAAAGGGCCGGCAGAATTGGCGTTTTGTAGTGGCGGCCTTCCCGTAAGTCAGTGCCACCGCAAAGCGGCAATTCTGGGCTAAGACCCCGGTGTTCGAAAAAGAAAAAAAGGGGTCTTACATATTTTTCTTGGCACCTTTCCTCAAACACGAGCCAGATGTGTGACCAAACTTATGACAGTTTGCACACAAGGTGTAAGCAGAGGATGCTGCTTTTATTGAGTTGCTTGAGCTCTTGCTTGAGGATGGGGTTAGCCCTCTAGAATTCTTAACCTTATCTTTAGATTTATTAAAGTTGGATTTAGGCATGGAATGATAGTGATTTCCGCTCGGTGGTGATGTTGGACTCACATATCCTAGTCCAAAATTCTCAGATCCATGACATTGTGCACCCAACAGCATATTTAAAGACTTTTGGTCTATTTCAAACCTTTGGATGGCACAGTTAAGATCATGGATCCTCGCCTTTAGGGCAGTGTTTTCAGTCACAAGAATCACACATCGATTGGAAAATTGTTTCTTGCCTTCCTCTATCTTGGCAAGTGATAAGTGAAGTCTTTTCTCCAAGACATTCTTTCATTTTATGAGACAATTCGTTCTCACAGACGACTTGGAGAGACTTGACTTTTGTTCTTCGATCGTTGTCATCAAGTGAGAGCACTCTAGACACTCGATCTTCTCTTTGACAGTTCTAATTACTTCACTTTTCAATTTTTCTAAGGCCTTTTTGATTTTCTTATTCTCGGCTCTCAAGGACTTTTTCTCAAAAATAATGCTTTCTAAATTATCAACTAAATTTTTATAAATTTCAAGATTTTCAGTATAATTAGGTGGAGTTACCTCAATGTCGCTCTGGGCAATGGACTTATCGTCAGATTCTTCTTTATTCTTTCCCATGAGGAATAGATTTGCCTCATCTTCACTATCAGAGTCTGTAGTGCTTGAATCGTCAGATCCATCCTCATCCCAAGTGAGCGCCTTCGCTACCTTCTTCTTCCCTTTATGCCGACTTTCCTTTCCTTTTTACTCTTTCTAGAGTCTTGGGAATTCTCTCTTTAGGTGCCCAGGCTTGTGGCAGTGGTAGCACTCCGACTGAGACTTCTCATCATTGCTTTTCGCCTCTTTCGATGGCTTGATCCACCTTCTGCCTTCACAAGGTCCTCTCTTCAGGAATTTCTTGAAATGTCCCTGCTTCTTGGGATTCTTCAAGAATTTTTTGAACTCTCGAACATAGAGGCTCTCCTTCTTATCCTCCTCGAAATCTTCAACAGATTTTCTCTCCTTTGTGGCCTTCAACGCTAGTCCCTTCTTCTTTACTTCTTTGGGATATTCCTATGCTTGAATCTTCAATTCAAGTTTGTCTATCTTCAGATTGTCGATGAGGCTCTCTATCTCTAGGGTGCTGGTCTCATGAGACTCAGCAATAACTATCACCTTTGGGTTGAAGCGAGGTGGCAAAGATAGCGGGATCTTCCTCACTAGGTCACCATTTGGAAAGTTCTTTCCAAGAGATCTTGAGACATTGACGATATTAGTAAATCGTGTGTACATGCTGCCCATATCCTCGTCAATCTGCATCCGGAACTGTTCATATTCAAATTCAAGTCAGAATAGCTTCTACTCATTCATCTGCGAAGTACCTTCGCGAGTGAGCTCAAGAAGACGCCATATATCATAAGAAGTCTCGCAGTTACATATTCTATTGAATTCAGTTTTGTCTAAGGCACACAATAACGAGTTCATGGCCTTGGCATTATTCGTACATCTAAGCTTGTCTGCGTCATCCCACTTGTTACGGGGTTTTTTAAGTCTTTATCCCCAACCGTGATAGTGGGTACAGTGTACTTTGTCATTATCATGTCCCATACATCCATGCTTTGATTAATCAAAAAGATTCTCATGCGTGTTTTCCAGTGACTATAGTCACTTCCCATAAAGAGTGGAGGTCTACTCACACCTTGTCCCTCAGAAAATGCGTGAACAGAGTTTGTCATCTTACTTCAAGATTTTAAGCCTTAAGAAGTAAACCTCCCTCTGATACCACTTGTTGGATATAGTGGCCAACCTTAGAGGGGGGGGGGTGAATAAGGTTTTAGGCGTTAAGCGGAATTTTAAAATATTTCACACCAAAAAATCGAGTTTTGGAAGTTACCGCGGGGCATTAGGTATCTAACGGGCGGCGGTTGGTCACAGAGCTCGTTTTCCTACGTGAATTTGCTTGTACACCACACACAGTAGCCGCACTAACATTCACAACAGATAATAGGAGTTATAAAGCAAAAAAAGAAATTCATTATAAGAATTAGAACAACAAATAATTTTACAATTACAAACTTGTGATACCCGTGACACTAGGTATCGGAGGCAGCAATAATGAAAACTCTTTTGTCTTTTATACCGACCCACTACCCGGACCGGTTGGCTCTCTCCCTTCCCTCCAAGAAAGGTCTTCGAGCCGGCTCTTAACCTCCCCACAAGGAAGGGTCTTAGAGCCCCGCTAAATCCTCCTGATCTTGACGTCCTTATCCCAATGACGATTCACCATGGAATCCTACCCGGATTCCGACGACCCTTACAGGTCGATTTTCCTCTCCTTAAGATTTAGTAACAAAGAAAGATTACAAGAATAAAAGATGTAAATAATCTAAAAGTTAAAGTTCTCCCTCTTGACGACTTCTCCATTTACCGATCTACCGGCCAGTGCTTAAGATCTTCGTTTGCTAGCAATCGGTCGACACTTCGTATTCGATGTACATCTTAGATCGTCGGAGTTCTTCGTTCACGAATGGGAGGGAGACGACTTTGTTCTTCTTCGACGGAGACTTTTGGAATGGAGCACAAGAAGGCGACCGAACCCTATAATTCACGTACTCTTGTCGTTCTTCAGTCCTTCTGTTAATGCTCACAGAAAACAAGACGGATTTTTATATGTCTTAATGAAAATAGGCCTATGACGGCGGTAAGGCTAGCGCCTGGCGGTAGGTTTGCGTGCTTGTTGTGCCAGCTGTTGTCCAAATCTAGAAAAATAATTAAAACGAATATTTGCCATTTCAGCAAACAACGCGTCGATATTCTCCGAGCGGCTAGCACAGTGCGGTAAGAAGTACTGTCTAGCGGTAGTTCAGTAGCTCGACGAACCCGACTCGATGCTCGTCGAGCGAATAGCACAGCACGGTAAGTAGTAGTGCCTTGCGGTAGCATCCACTAAATTCCACTATCTCGACGCACTCAACGCTTTTCTTCTCAACGCTCTCAATGAGGTATTGAGTGAGCTTGAGTGGTGCGGTAACAACTAGCGCTGTCTGATAGCTTCCCGAGCACCATGCCGAATTAATTGATTGGGCTAGCGAGGGCGGTAGTACTAGTACTTTCCGATAGCTTCCTAAGCGTCATTTCCATTTAATTCCCGCTACCGCCCAACGGTAACTCCTATCGCCTGGCAGTATCTCAAGAGGAGATTTTCCTTGCTTCCACCTGTCAACTGTACACTCTATCAATACAAGACATGATCAAATACAACCTGGGAGTTGATATTCTCAAACATAATGAATGTGAAACATCGGTTCCAACACTTATGTAGAGCCTAAGAACAGATACTAGGGATGGACCCGTCCTCGCGACTTTCATGCCAGTATATTTAAAGCACCTTTTAAAGAGATTCAGATGAAGAGTTATGGTCCATATGTAAATGGCCATAATAATAAGAAGGCACCAAAAGCCAAAACTGGTGTGCCTAAGGCTAAAGAGGTGGGGAGCTCCTGTGTATGCTATAATCAGGAGGCCTCCACCACAAGGAATGCTGCCCCTGCTAGACCTCAGCTCCAAAAGGGAAAGCAGGAGTGCAAAAGGAGGTATACCAGATTTGACTATTGGTGTTGCGAAAAAATTGATCATTTTGGCCCAAATTGTTGGTACAATCCTGCAAATTATGTAACCCAACGAGTTAGCAATGTGAGATCGACCACTCGCAAGGTAAATGTTCCTAGTGGTGTTCAGCTTACTAGGAACCATGGAACCCAATATATTTGGGTTCCTAAGGTCAAATGATTTGTCTTTGTAGGTATGTCTAAAGGCCACCAAAAATCTAATCTGGTATTTGGACAGTGGATGCTCTCTGCACATGACCGGGATAAGAAGCCTTTTACTTGAGTATACCCCAGTCGAAGACGGACCAAAAGTGATCTTTGGAGGGTCAGACAGGGGAACAACAAAAGGTTATGATATGATTTCCAACGGCGTAGTCTCTTTTACAAACGTAGCATATGTTAAAAGATTACTCAATAATCTTATAAGCATAAGTCAGCTATGTTATAATGGCTACATCATTAAGTTCTGCAAAGAAAAGTATTTGATAAAATCATTTGCAAATTTGGAGACGGTCTTAACAGGCACTCGGAGCAGAAATATCTTCTGTTTAAATTTTCTTTATTTAGGCAATTCTACCCCAGTGTGTTTTATGGCTAAAAGTAGTGCATCTCTCTGTGACCAATTGCACAAGAGATTAATATATATTAATTTCAAAACTATAAACATGTTATTTTCTCACAACTTAGTGCATGATGTGCCAAACATAAAGTGCCTTAAAGAGAGTCCATGTCACTCCTCTCAAATAGGTAAGCATACACGCGCCACCTTCAAGGGTATTGCTGAAAAAGATTCTTCACGAAGCTTATACTTTCTTCATATGGACTTATTCGGTCCTATGCATATTCACAGCTTAGGAGGTAAGGTCCATACGCTAGTAATTGTTGACTACTACTCGTATTTTATTGGGAGTTCTTTCTGAAACACAAGTCAGACACCTTTTATTCTCTCACTAATTTTGTCCGACAAATTCAGAATGAATTGTACTGCTCAGTGGTCAAAATCAGATGTGACCAGGGAACAGAGTTTGAGTTTGGTGCCATGACAAAATTTTGTGAAAGACAAGGTATCTTTCATGAGTTTTTCTCCCCGCACACTCCACAACAAAATGGATTTGCTGAGAGAAGGAATAGAACCGTAATTGAAGCATGTACAACGATGTTGAACGACGCTTCACTTCCAGAGTACGTCTGGGCTGAAGCAATCAACACGGCTTGTCACGTGCAAAAAAGGCACTCATCAACAAAAGCAATTGTAAGACCCCCTATGAGCGATTGAAAGGCAGAAAAATGACTGTGTCCTACTCTAGAATCTTTGGAAGTAAATGTTTTGTACTTAATAATGGGAAGCATTACCGCACAAAGTTTAGTGAAAAGTGTTTTGAAGGTATCTTTGTAGGATAGAGTAACCATAGTAAGGCATATAGGATTTTCAATAAGAAAACTCTGGTGGTCAAAGAGTCAATAAATATTGTATTTGATGAGACTAGCATGCTCCATAGTAGCTCATCTAGTGTTATTGGTGCAGATGCAGGTACCAGGTTCAAGGAGCTAAGCTTGGATGATGCTGTCAAGGAAGAAGGTCCGAGATCAGTCAAGATCATCGATCTAGGCTTGGTTAATGACAAACCCCTTGAGGAAGAATTTCCTCAACCTACAGAGGAGGAACCAGATGTTGCAGGACATTCTGAAGGGAGAGCATGGAATCTAGGGCTTAGATACCTAAGAGATCACCTTGCTGATCAGATCATTTGAGAGCCAGGTGATGGTGTTATAACCAGAAGAGGTACATCTAATGAGTTTTTGTATCTCAGTTTTCCGTAGCAGGTTGAGCCAAATAAATTCTAAGAGGTAAACAAGGATGCTTCTTGGATTTTGGCAACGCAAGAGGAGCTCAATCCGTTCGAACATTACAAAGTCTGGGAGCTAGTGCCCAGACCAAGGGGATAGAATATGATCGGCACCAAGTGGATATTTAGAAACAAGCTAGAAGAACACATAGTAATCATCTAGAATAAGGCTAGACTTATAGCATAAGGATATCAACAAGAAGAGGGGATCGACTTCGACCAGACCTTTGCTCAAGTGGCTAGGCTCAAGGCGATCAGGTTGTTTCTTACATATGCTGCCCTCAAGGGCTTCACTATCTACCAAATGGACCTGAAGTCAGCATTTCTCAATGGAAATATGAAAGAGGAAGTATACGTAGCGCAACCCCCAGGTTTTGTCAATTCTAATTTCCCTTCGACGTTTACTTTTTGAATAAAGCATTATACGGCTTAAAATAAGCTCCCCGAGCTTGGTATGAGACGCTATCTACCTTTCTTCTTGAGAACAAATTCACAACGGGAAAGATAGAGACGATATTATTTCTTAGAGAAGTTGTTTGGTATTGTATCCACAATAACCCTGATTTGAAGAAGGGTCCAGTCAAGCTAAGATTAATTGAGTTTGTATTTGATATTGCACTTTAGTTATGTACTTGCAGGTTTACTTTGATAAGTACACACCAATGTCAAGTTATAGTGGGTCAGTAAACACAAGATTATACAATGTAATACTTCATTGTGTAGGCTAATGTGTTGACTCACGTGTAATCTCTCTATTGGTATGCACTTTTCTCCAAAGTACAAGAGAAGGATCAAGAAAGTCCAAAGTCCAGGATTCATAAATGAAGAATTTTACCTAAGTAAAATACGGCGAGTATGGTTAGTCATACACGTCGAATTCGTAAAGTATCCCCTTGATACTCGCCGAATTTGCCGTGTATGCTTCCCGATACCCATAGAATTTGTCTTATATATTTAGGATAAATTCTCTGGAATTCCAGAATTCGACTAAGGCAAATTCGCCGAGTATCACTAGTGATACTCACTGAATTCATCGAGTATCACTTGCGATACTCGCCGAGTGTGTCGAGCCTAATGTCGACCTCTCTAGAATTATGTCTAAGGCATATTTGACGTATATCGTCTTCATATTCAGCGAGTATCAATTCAATATTCGACCTATCTCTCTGGAAATTACTTGTCGATTTTTCTGATTTTTTCACTGGTTCGGATTCCGTCGGCCATGCATTGTAATTGTTAGGGTTTGTTTTTGGAAATTCTTTTATAGCTGTTATTTTGAATCTTCCTATATATATAAGAGGGTGAATTTCAAAATCACTAATCTTAACCTAATTGTTATTTCAAATTTAAAAATCTCTCCCAAAAATGAAACCGTCAGCCGACCATATACGCTCAACTCACGACTTTATTTCGTTCGACCACGACTTCGATCGATCGTCTTCTTCAACGACTTATTTGACTGGATCGTGTCTTCTCTCAAGATCTATTCTACTCCAGTCCATGTTGGTTGAAGATCAAAGGTTAAATATTCAAGATCTAAAGATTTCAAGTTTCTGAGTTCTCCAAGATTCAAGTACAACCTTTTCAAGAACGTCAGATCACGACTTGTAATCATGTGTTATTTTATAATATCATTTTAAATATTGTAGGAGATTTTTGTCCGAGATTTGTGGATCCTTTTGTGGATTGAGATAGTAGATCCTGTTGTGGATCGAGGTTGTAGATCCGGTTTGCGAATCGAGTTGTAGGAGAGTTTGTTCTCCGAGCTGTAAGAGCACCGTCTCTGAGGTGTAGGAGTTGCGACTCCGAGGTGTAAGATTTGATGAAATCTGAGTTTGGTGATGTAGCCGAATCTGCCTTCATGGCAGATAAATAAGCCGGGACAGTGGACGTACCTAAACTCAAGGACCCACTATAAAATCTCTGTATTTGTGTGCTTGATTTTTAGATTTTTTTATTCCGCAAAGACACAAACATCACCTATTCACCCCCTCTAGGTGATTTAGGTAGACGCTTGATACTTTCAATTAGTATGAGAGGGGCATTTTGGTCGATATGGTTAACACCTTGATCATAAGATCCATGATCAAGCTTAAAGATATTATGTTTAGTTACAATGGACAGAAGCAAAGACATGTCATCCATGAAGCTACCAGTGTGCACCAAGGAAAACTTTCACATGTGGAAAGGACAAGTTCGGTTCTTCATGGAAGCTACTGATCTGAGAATTTTTCAGCCCGTGGAAGAAGGACCACACATTCCTACTCAGGCTTCAACAATAAATCCAGCGATTATGATTCCCAAGAAGATGATGGATCTCACAAAAGATGAGATCGCCCTAGTCTCCCTGGAAAAGAAGGCAAAGAATATAATAGAAAGTGCAGTGGACGACTATATGCTTCAAAACTTATTCCACTGCAAATCTGCCAAGGAGATGTGGGACTGCCTGGTTTTACTCATGGAAGGTACAGAAGAAATGCGAGACGATCACAGATCTCTATTGAATCAAGAATACGAAGCTTTCAAGCAAGCATCAAGTGATACCATTGCAGAAAGCTTCAAAAAATTCTTCAAGATCGTCAACGGACTCAAAAACTACGACCACGTCTTCACACATGGTGAACTAAATGACAAGTTCCTTAGATCCCTCACAAAGGACTGGGACACAAAGGTCATCGCCATTACAAAATTTGGGAATTTGCCGGAGATAGACCCCCAGAACTTGTTCGAAATGTTACTCTCTTGCGAACTCCAAATGAACACAAAAAGAAGGAGGAGCAAGTCAACTGAACTATAAGCAAAGAGAAGTCATTAACCCTAAAAGATGAAGGTTCTAGGAACTCTAAGGCTGTGTCACCCATAAGGACACAAGCTCCTAACACTCCCGAAGACTCTAAGCCCAGCACATCAGGCTCCGAGCTATCTGACGGAGAGTTCTCCCTTATGTCCAAGCAGTTCAAGAAACTGCCGAGCAAAAGGAGGCAGATGAGAAATCCATCATTCTCCTTTTACTACAGGTGATCACAACGTGACGGTGATCTTACCAAGAAAAGCTACAATGAGGAGGACAGGTATAAGTCAAACCTAACAAACAATTTTCCTTTGATATTGTTTGCTACTACTATAATAAATCAGGTCACATGATGGTGGAGTGTCCTTACAAGAAGAAGGACAGCTCCAAGAAGGACGAGAAGAGATCCTTCAAAGGGAAGAAGAAAGAAGAAAAGAGCTTCATTGCCAAAAAGTTGAAGACTCTCAGTGACAGTGAATCGAGTGAGTCGATCTCTAAGAACGAAGAAGCCAATTTCAGGCTCATGGCTCATACAAACAAGGAAGTTGGCGACTCTAAGTACCGCGAGAAGGTAAACTCGCACACGATACTCTCTGAATCTAAAACGTCCTCGAATGGTCATGATGGCTATTCTTCTAAAGAGGAAGGTATTTCTGAGTTGATGGCTCAGAGCAAGAACCTTTTAAAGGCTTTTTACAAATGCCGTAAGGTAGTCAAAAAGTAGTTAAAGGAGATTGCCTCTCTTAAGACAGTGGAAACAAATCGGAAGGAGGAAATTGCAAAATTGATTCCTCTTAGAGATGAAGTTCACTCCTTGAAAGAGGAACTCAAGGGATCCATTGAGATATTGAGTCCGAAAGAAAAATAACTTGATGAGATGGAAGAAAAGCTCGTGGTGGAGAGAAAACTCATTAAGAGTTACTCTAAGACGAAGACTGTTCTCCCGCTCATTGATGAGTTTTCAGCTCACAAGAAGGGTAGTGGTCTTGGCCACATCAGTGGAAAGGGTAAGGCCACCAAGAAGGCTAGTGCCAAAGAAAAGGGGAAGTCACCAATGAGTCAACCCTTATTTAGGAAGATAATCTTCCCAACAAATAAGTTTGACCTTGAGTCATCCTATTGTCATCATGCTAGGCCTACTCATATAGAGCCCAAGAATAGATACCAGGTATGGACCCGTCCCTGTGACTTTGTTCCCCGCATGTTCAAAGCACCTTATGAAGAGATTCAGATGAAGAGTTATGGTCCATATGTTCATGGCCATAATAATAAGAAGGCACCAGAAGCCAAAAGTAATGTGCCTAAGGCTAAAGAGATGGGGAGCTCCTGTGTATGCTGCAACCAGGAGGCCTCCACCTCAAAGAATACTGCCCCTGCTAGACCTCTGCTCCAAAAGGTAAAGCGGGAGTATAAAAGGAGGTACAACAGATTTGACTGTTGGTTTTGTGGCAAAGTTGGTCACTTTGGCATAGATTTCTGGTACAACCCCACTAACTTTATAACCCCACGGTTAGCTATGTGAGACAGACCACTCGTGAAGTTAATGTTCCTAGTGGTGGTAAGATGACCAGGAACTAAGGACCCAAATACGTTTGGGTTCCTAAGGTAAAATGATCTGTTTTTGCAGGAATGACCAAAGGCCAATAGAACTCCGATCTAGTATTTGGACAGTGGATGCTCTCGGCACATGACCGAGACAAGAAGCCTTTTGTGTGATTATATCCCAGTCAAAGACGAACCAAAAGACATCTTTGGAGGTTCAGACAAGGGAACAACAACAGGTTATGGTATGATTTCCAACGGCGTAGTCTCTTTCACAAACGTGGCTTATGTTGAAGGATTACACCATAATCTCATAAGCATAAGTCAACTATGTGAAAAAGGCTACATCGTTGAGTTTTGAAAGGATAGGTGTTTGATAAAGTCGTCTGAAAATCTGGAGACGGTTTTAACAGGCACTAGGAGAAGAAATATTTTCTGTTTTAATTTCCTTTGCTTAGACAATTCTACACCAGTATGTTTTATCGTTAAAGATAGTGCATATATTTGTCAACAATGACATAAGAGATTAGTACATATTAAATTAAAAACCTTAAATATGCTATTTTCTCACAACTTAGTGCGCGATGCCCCCAGCATTGAGTGCCTTAAAGAGAGTCCATGTCACTCTTGTCAATGGGTAAGCATACACGGGCTACCTTCAAGAGTATTCCTGAAAAAGATTCCTCACGAAGCTTATACTTGCTTCATATGGACTTATTCAGTCTTATGCCAATTCACAGCTTAGGAGGTAAGGCCTACACATTAGTAATTGTTGATGACTACTCGCGTTTTACTTGGGTGTTCTTTCTGAAACACAAGTAAGACACCTTCGAGTCTTTCACCAATTTTTTTAGGAAAATTCAGAACAAATTGAGTTGCTCAGTGGTCAAAATCAGAAGTGACCACGGAACAGAGTTTGACTCTAGTGCCATGACAGAATACTGTGGAAGTCAAGGTATCTTTCATGAGTTTTCCTCCCCATGCACTCCATAGAAAAATGGAGTAGTAGAGAGAAGGAATAAAAACCTCATTGAAGCATGTACAATGATGTTGAATGAAGCCTCACTTCCGGAGTACTTCTGGGTTGAAGCAGTCAACACCGCTTGTCACGTACAAAATAGAGCACTGATCAACAAAAGCTATCATAAGACCCACTAAGAGCTATTGAAGGGCAGAGAACTGATTGTGTCCTACTTTAGGATCTTTGGAAGTAAATGCTTCGTACTTAATAATGGGATGTATTACCACACTAAGTTTATTGAAAAGTGTTTTGAAGGTATTTTCGTAGGATATAGTAGCCATAGTAAGGCATATAGGATTTTCAATAAGAAACTCTGGTGGTAGAAGAGTCGATAAATGTTGTATTTGATGAGACTAGCATGCTCCATTATAGCTCATCTAGTGTTATTGGTGTAGATGCAGGTACCAAGTTCAAGGATCTAAGCTTGGATGAAGCTTTCAAGGAAGAAGCTCCAAACTTAGTCAAGATCGTCGATCTAGTCCTAGTGGATGAAGAACCTCTAGAGGAAGAATTGCCTCAACCCATAGAGGCTGCATAAGATGTTATAGAGCCTACTGGAGGGAGGGCAAGGAATATAGGGTTTTGACACAGAAGAGATCACCCAGCAGATCAAATAATTGGAGATCCAAGCGATAGTGTGAGAACCAGAAGAGGTACAGCTAATGAGGTTATGCTTCTATGTTTTTTGTCTCAAGTTGAGCCAAAGAAATTCTAAGAGGCAAACAAGGATGCTTCCTAGATTCTGGCAATGCAAGGGGAGCTCAATCAATTTGAACATTGCAAATTCTGGGAGCTAGTGCCCAAGACAAAGGGACAGAATGTGATATGCACCAAATGGATATTCAGAAATAAGATGGACAAAAATGGAGTAATTATAAAGAATAAAGACAGGCTTGTTGCTCAAGGATACCTACAAGAAGAGGGGATCAACTTCGACCAGACCATTGCTCTAGTGGCCAGGCATGAAGCGATAAGGTTGTTTCTTGCGTATGCTAGCCTCAAAGGCTTCTCTGTCAACCAAACGGACGTGAAGTCAATATTCTTTAATGGGAATTTGAAAGAGGAAGCATGTAACGCCCCAAAACTTAAAAGTGAAATGTGCAGTGTTCAAACCAAGTTCGAGTCTTAGTAGGGTGAACACGGCCTGTGACACGGGCGTATCACATGGCTGTATCGTGCTCAGGTAGTTCGATTCAAGGTTGACGAGCGTTGAGTGCTCAAACACGGCCTATGACATGGGCATGTCACAGGGTGAGTCGGGCACACGGCATGTGACACGAGCGTGTCACATGGCCGTGTACTCCTCTAGAAGTTTGGTCCTGTGTCGACTGAGGGACACGACCCGGAGCACGGGCGTGTAATGTATGATACGGGCATGTCAGTTTCGGCACGGGCATGTGGACACCCGTGTCCACCAAGGGTCGTGGCGGTTGGCATGGCGGTTATTCGTGACACGCCACTAGTCTCGGGTGTGTCGATAACCCGACACAGGTATGTCAGGTTGGGACACGGGCATGTCCTAACCCGTGTCCTTTTCTGTCCTCGACAATTATGTATGGATCGAGGCACACGGCCTGGGACACGGTCGTGTGTAAAGCCGTGTTCGGCCTAGGATTTAGAGATTTTAGGCAAATCTGAGCCGTTCGTTTTGTTTAAACAAGATCTGATGGCCAAGATGAGTTCTTGCTTTCTTAAGTCCGGGAATAGAGGATTAATTCCTCATTTCCGATTAAGTTTTCTCTTTCTAAGTAGTTAGAGAGAGGAGAGAGCAAGGAAGAGGGAATGGGAGGAATTCGGCCGCCGGCGGAGCATCGGGGCACGAAATTGAGAACCGAGACCAGATCCGTGGAGAGAATTCCCTTGCGAAGCCTTTCATCCGGCTAGTTCTTCATGGCACCAAAGCAGACTTCAAGGGTAACGATTCTCAACTTGAGCATGTGAAGCTCTTCTTCCTTTGCCTAGGAAAACCCTCTCCCGCAAGTGTGCAGTGAGTTTGCGGTGTTCCTTTGGGTAGATATGTAAAGTCCCCCATATTTAGAGTTCGGAATTGAAGTACGGGAATAGGCATTGTGTGTGAAGCCTACCCGGACGTGTTTGTCTGGATCGGTGATGTTGAACTGCATGAATAGCCGGAGAAGACTCTGTGCGTTGTTTTCAGGTTTCTACGCGGTAGATTGGAGCAGGGATCCTTGGGGATTAACTCCAAGACGACCCTGAAAAACTGGGTGGAAATGTGATTCTGTTAACTTGGCGGCCGGGGAGCCAGCCTTGAACAAAATTAGGTTATGTGATGTTTGGGAATGTTTTAGGATTCCGGTGAAGCTTGGCCCGCGCTTATGTCTTAAAGTGACTAGGAAGCGTAAGCAACGGGTGGGTGGAAACAGACTTGGGCTTTGCGGTTCGGTTCTAGAGGCCCTAAAGTGGAATTGGTCGTTGGCATAGTCGGGAGTCTTAGGCTGCGATCGGAAAGACTCAAAAATGCTCACAATGTTTTCCATCCGGAGGATGGTGGTGAAGCCATTGAATTGACCGGATTCACTGAGAATGTGCCCTGAGGGCACGGGGTGTTTGGCCGAGCGAGCCTACACCTGTGGCCAAATATATATATGCACTTTACTATTTAGCTAGGCTAACTAAATGAAGGGAAGGAGCACCGTCGTCCCGAGTAAGGGGCGATGTCATTATAATTTGGTCAGCTTTAGCTGACCGTTGGTTTGTTTTCCACCGTGCGGTCGAATGTTGCT
Source organism: Platanthera zijinensis (assembly GCA_039513925.1). Lineage (NCBI taxonomy): Eukaryota > Viridiplantae > Streptophyta > Magnoliopsida > Asparagales > Orchidaceae > Platanthera > Platanthera zijinensis. Next base: position 73,299,716 of record CM077094.1, on the reverse strand, counting down.
TGCAGGTACTACGGAACCAAGCGCCAAGTAGCGGGCTGAAGCCCAAGTTGCTGAGCTAGCCCTCGAAGGCCAAAGAGAACTGTTGTTTTACTTTTATCATGTGTGGCCGGCCTGTAAGCCGATGTCTGTAAAATATTATATTGTCAAGTGAACATTTGTAAGGCGTTAAGGCTAAGTACTCTTTTGTGTATTTGTTGTATTTCATTCTTGTGGTTTATAGTGGACATTCATGCCAGTGTTGTGCAATTTTGGGTTCTCTTAAACTGTTTAAATGCTTCTGCTAGAATGCTCTGTGTTAGGACGAGTAGTTGAGTTTTTGGTATTATTCTGTTACCCTTCCGACTGTCCGTGGTATTTGGCGTCGAGTTCCAGCTGGACCTTCTGTTATATGCCATACGACGGATGGGGGTGTTACAATTTGGTATCAGACTAGGGTGTCGGTCGTCTGTATTTGAATTCGTTGGCAAATTCTTTTAAGGGGTGGTGAGCACATGTATGTGCGTCATCGTTTAAGGGGTGGTGAACCCATGAATGTCCACTTAGGAATGAAAAAATACACTTGTTTTGAGGAACCGTAGTGTTCCAGTGATTGTTTTAGCAATTTGTGTCGCCTAATCAATGGTTTATGCTATATTAGGTAACTAGGAGCGGTGCTGGGCAGTCGGAACATCCGCAATCGGCGGAAAGTAGTGCACCGAGTGACGTGCCTACAACACCTCCTTCAGCAGAAACCATCAAATTGGTGGCTGAAGAAGTCTTTGCTATGATCAATGCCCAACAAGTGCAGCACGCACAAACTTCTAATGAGCAAGAACCTGATTAGAGTGGAAGAGCCGGGAGTGGTAGAATGCGTGGCAGTTGATCCGGTAGCACCAAGGAGAGCCACGAGGAAACAACTCAAGTATGTGATGAGCTTTCATCCTCCGGTGTTCGACGGGATGGGAATGCCAACTCAAGCTGAGGATTGGCTCTCTACGATGAAGAGGGTCATGACCGCCACAAAAACTGTGGAGTGGCAGAAGAGCACAATAACGACCTTCCTATTGGATGGTGAGGAAAGGATGTGGTGGGACGAGTTGGAGATTCATCTCTTAGTGGGAAGGCAACTTGCCGATGTACCGATGGAGTAATTCTCAAGGTTGTTCTTGGCCAGATACCTACTTTCTTCCCAGAAGCTTTAGATGGAGAATAAGTACCTCGGTTTGACTCAAGGAGAGAGAAGCGTGGATGAGTATCTCCACCAATTTACTCGGGTTGGCCGTTAAGTTAGTGCTATGTTTACTGAAGAGGAGCGGAAGACTAACCGATTTTATGAGGGTCTACGAGGCGACCTACAACTACTCCTCGCTGGGCCTAAGGCATAGGGCTTCCTAGCCTTGGAAAATGCTGCTCGGTCATTGGAAAGGGTCGCGAAGAAAGTTCAAGAGAAGAAGGACCCAGGGGATAAGAGGTCAGAGCTCAAAATGTCGAGTTCAAAGTCTGTTTTTCGCAGATGGAACAAGAAGTAGAAGACCTCGAGTACAGCCTCTTTGTCTGGTGCGATGGGGGAAAACTCAAGTCGAGTCCAAGGAGCGTGCTATAACTGTGGAAAGGTGGGGCATTTTGCATGTGAGTGTTGGAGCGGACGTGCAAAGTCCGAGAAGAGGCATGGAGCAACTTATGCAGAAAAAGGGAAGGCGGCGAAATCAACCGCATCCCACCATGCTCCAGCCCAGCCTAGAGTTTATAATCTTGGCCTACAAGAGGTCATTAAGCAAGCTGACGTGGTGACAGGTATGAGTTAAATTTTAACAGTTTAGCTTTTGAAGTTGTTACGTTTTTGCATGTTAGCTTATGAATGTTAGTGCTAGGCTTTGTGTTAATTTTTGACTGTCCGGCTAGAGCCCTGTTTGATACGGGATCTTTGCATTCCTTCTTGTCCGAAAGATTCGTATCACGCATCAGAGTTCTTTTCTCGATGGAAAAGGACAAGTTGGATGTGTTGCTTTCCAATGGGTGCTCAATGCGCGCGGATAGAGTCTGTGTGGTAAAGATACGGATCAGGGATCAGGAGTTCATTTTGCAAGCGTCGGTACTGCCGTTAATAGAGTTTGACGTAATCTTTGGTATTGACTGGCTCTCAGAGCAGCGAGCATGCATTGATTGCAACCGAAAGGAGGTTCAGTTGGGACTGAATACTGATCAGGAGACTACGTTTGCGGGCATAAAAGGCTCGAGCAAGATTTATATGTCGACTCTTAAGGTGATTAAGGCAGTTCGGTCTGGGGCAGAACTGTTTGTCGCATTAGTGCAAGCTTCAATGCCTAAACCTTGTCTTGACAGTATTCCAGTTGTGTCTGAGTATCCTGATGTCTTCCAAGACGATCTCCCGGGAGCCCCTCCTTAGCGGGAGATTGATTTTACAATTGAGCTGGTGCCGCGTGCCAAACCGGTGTCATGCCCTCAATATCGGATAGCGCCTAAGGAGATGGCAGAGCTGAAGGTGCAATCGCAAGAATTATTAGAGCAAGGGTATGTGCGTCAAAGTTCGTCACCTTGGAGCTCACCGGTCCTCTTCGTTAAGAAGAAAGATGGGAGCTTGCGACTCTGTATCGACTATCGGGAGTTGAATAAGCTTACGGAAAAGAATAAGTATTCGATCCCAAGGATTGAAGATCTATTTGATCAGTTGGTTGGTTCGATGGTATATTCGAAGCTAGATCTGAAATTCGTATACTACCAGCTAAGGATAAGCGAAAGTGACATCCCAAAGAAAGCGTTCAGCACACGGTTTGGGCATTATGAGTTTATGTTCATGCCATTTGGGCTGACCAATGTGCCATCCATGTTTATGGATTTTATGAACAGGACATTTAGAGAGTACTTGGACCATTTCGAGATAGTATTTATCGATGACATCTAGGTGTACTCGCGGTGTGAGGATGATCACTACAAACATCTGCATATGGAATTGGAGACGTTGAGGAAGAATCAGTTGTATGCTAAGTTCTCCAAGTGTGAGTTTTTGTTATCCTCAATCGCGTTCCTTGGTCATATTGTTAGTGGTGAAGGCATAATGGTAGATCTGGCGAAGATAGCGGTGATTCAGGAGTGGCCAGTGTTAACTACGGTGGCGGAATTCCGGAGCTTTCTAAGGCTTGCCGGTTACTATAGGCGCTTCGTAGAGAACTTCTCACGGATAGTGCTGCCACTCACGATGCTGACAAGGAAGGATCAAAAGTTTGTGCGGACGCTGGAGTGCGCGCATGCTTTTGAAGAATTGAAGAGGCAGTTGGTCACAACGCCTATTTTGGGTTTGCCAAGTGGGTCCGAAGGGTTTGAAATTTATAGTTATTCTTCGGACAGTTGTTTGGGCTGTGTTCTAATTCAGCATGGGAGCGTTATAGCCTATGGATCACGATAATTGAAGGTTCATGAGAGAAATTATCCGGTCCATGACTTGGAGTTAGCGGCCGTGATATTTGCTCTAAAGCTGTGGAGGCACTATATGTACGGTGTGAAGGTCAATATCTACACCGATCATAAGAACCTGAAGTATTTACTAGATCAGAAGGACCTGAACATGAGGCAGCGGAGGTGGATGGAGTTTCTGGGGGACTACACTTTCGAAATTCATTATGTGCCAACGAAAGGAAATACAGTGGTGGATGCGTTGAGTCGTAGGGCACCGGCACAAGCCAACTGGTTGGCGGTGCATGATGAGAATTTGGTCTGTGATTTGAAGGCATTGGGGATCTCCTGTGTTGACAAGAAGGCTAGTGTCGAGGCAATATATTGTTGGACGGAGGTGCAATATGACCTAGCTGATAGGATTAGGCGGGCTTTGGTTCAGGATAGCAGTATAATGCAGATCTTGGATGAATCATTGGATGGGTCAAATTCCCAATTTGCAGTTGAAGATGGACTACCAAGGAAGGACGGTGGCCTATGCATCCCTAGTATGGATAATCTTTGAGAGGAGTTGATGTACGAGGCTCATCATACCAAGTACTCAATCCACCTGGGGAGCACGAAGATGTATAGGGACATGAAGAAGTTGTTTTGGTGGCCAAGGTTGAAGAAGGATATAGCACTTTTTGTGGCGAAGTGCCAAACTTGTGCCCTGGATAAGGCGGATTGCCAGAAGCCAGGAGGTTTCTTAAAGTCCTTGCCTATCTCAGAATGGATGTTCGAAGACATTTCCATGGATTTTGTGCATGGTTTGCCAAGTTCACAGAGAGGAAACGACGCCATCTGGGTGGTCGTAGATAGATTGACAAAGGTATCGCACTTCATTTCGAATAGGAAGGAAGATCCGGTGGAAAAGTTAGCCAAGATCTATGTGGATAATATGATATGGTTGCATGGTGTGCCACACGGTATTGTTAGTCATCGAGATGGACTCTTCACGTCAAATGACTTGAGGCTGGTGCATAAGTTGTTGGGAACTAAGCTGAGTTTCAGCACAGCCTTTCATCCGCAGACGGATGGTCAGATTGAAAGGGTCAATAGGACGATGTAAAACATGCTTCGTATGTGCATCTTGGATTTCAAAAAATAGTGGGAAGATCACCTGTACATGGTAGAGTTTGCATACCATAACAATTTTCAAGCGAGTATTGGAATGGCGCCTTTCGAGGCCCTGTATAGGAGAAAGTTTCACACGCCGTTGTCTTGGTTGGAGACAGGCGAGTCAAAGTTATATAAATGTAAGGCAGTGGAAGACATCAATTCAATGGTGCGTACGATTCAGGAACGGTTAAAGATCGCTCAGGAAAGGCAGGCAAAATACTATAATGCAAAGCATAGAATGTGGAGTTAAGTGTTGGCGATTGGGTGTACTTTAAAATCAAGCTATCCAAGGGTGTCTCGCGGATTCGACGCATGAAGAAGCTGAGTCCGAGATACCTTGGACCATTTGAGATCCTGGAGAGAATTGGCGAAGCATCGTATCGATTGAAGTTGTTAGTGGAATTGAGTGGGCTACACGATGTATTCCACGTTTCGGTATTGCGGAAGGTGGTAAAAGAGCCTTCTCAGGTTTTTACGGTCGATCAAGTGCCGATTGATAATGGGTTGATGACCAAGGTCAAGCCAGTTCGCATTAACGACTTTGAAGTCAAACGGCTCCGCAACAAGGAAATTCTAATGGTTAAAGTCCGATGGGATAATTGTGGATGTGAGGAGATTTCTTGGGAGCGAGAGCAGACTATGTTGGAAGTACACCCCGAATTATTCGACGTAGGTAATATTTAAATTGTTTTGTGTACCTTTACATAATTTCGTGGACGAAATTTTTTAAGGGGTGAGATTTGTAACGCCCCAAAACATAAAAGTGAAACGGGCAGTGTTCGAACCAAGTTCGGGTCTTGGTAGGGTGAGCACAGCCTGTGACACGGGCGTGTCACATGGCCGTGTCGTGCTCAAGTTGTCGAGTCGAGGTCGACGAGCGTTGAGTGCTCGAACACGGCCTGTGACACGGGTGTGTCACAGGGCGTGTCAGGCACACTATACGTGACACGAGCGTATCACATGGCCGTGTACTCCTCTTGAAGTTCGGTCCAGTGTCGACTGAGGGACACGGCCCGAAGCACGGGTGTGTACTGTATGACACAGGCGTGTCAGTTTCGGTACGGGCATGTGGCCACCCGTGTCCACCAAGGGTCGTGGCGGTTGGCATGGCAGTTATTCGTGACATGCCACTAGTCATGGGCGTGTCGATGACCTGACACGAGCATGTCAGGTTGAGACACAAGCATGTCCTAACCCGTGTCCTTTTCTGTCCTTGACAATCGTGTCTGGATCGAGGCATACGGCTTGGGACACGGCCGTGTGCAAAGTCGTGTTCGGCCCAGGATTTAGAGATTTTAGGCAAATCTGAGCCGTTCGTTTTCTTTAAACAAGATCTGACGGTCCAGATGAGTTCCTGCTTTCTTAAGTCTGGGAATAGTGGATTAATTCCTCATTTCCTCTTAAGTTTTCTCTTCTAAGGAGTTAGAGAGAGTAGAGAGCAAGGAAGAGGGAAGGGGAGGAATCCGGCTGCCGGCGGAGCACCAAAGCACAAAATTGAGAACTGAGACAAGATCCGTGGAGAGAATTCCCATGTGAATCCTTTCATCCGGCTAGTTCTTCATGGCGCCAAAGCAGACTTCAAGGGTAACGATTCTCAAATTGAGCATGTGAAGCTCTTATTCCTTTGCATAGGAAAACCCTCTCCCGCGAGTGTGCGGTGAGTTTGCGGGGTTCCTTGGGGTAGATATGTAAAGTCCCCCTTGTTTAGAGTCCGTAATCGAAGTACGAGCATAAGCATTGTGTGAGAAGCCTACCCGGACGTGTTTCTCTTGATCGGTGATGTTGCATTGCATCAATAGCCGGAGAAGACTCCGTGCGTTGTTTTTGGGTTTCTATGCGGTAGATTGCAGCAAGGATCCTTGGGGATAAACTCGAAGGTGCAGCTGGAAAACTGGACGGAAACATGATTCTTTTAACTTGGCGGCCGGGGAGCTAGCCTTGAACATAACAAGGTTCTGTGATGTTTAGGAATGTTTTAGGATCCGGGTGAAGCTTGGCCCGCACTTACATCTTAAAGTGACTAGGCGGCATGAGCAACGGGCGGGTGGAAATGGACATTTGCTTTGCGGTTCGGTCCTAGAGGTCCTAAAGTGGAACTGGTCGTTGGCATAGTCGGGAGTCTTAGACTGCGGTCAGAAAGACTCAAAATGCTCACAATGTTTGCCATCCCGAGGATGGTGGTAAAGCCACGGAATTGACCGGATTCACTGGTAATGTGCCCTGAGTGCACGGGGTGTTTGGCCGAGAGAGCCTACACCTGTGGCGAAATATATATATGCACTTTACTATTTAGCTGGGCTAACGAAATTCAGGTAAGGAGCACCGCCATCCCGAGTAAGGCGCGGGGTCGTTATAATTTGGTCAGCTTTAGCTGACCATTACTTTGTTTGCCACCATGCGGTGGAATGTTGCTTGTAGGTGCTGCGGAACCAAGAGCCAAGTAGCGGGCTGAAGCCCAAGTTGCTGAGCTGGCCCTCAAAGGCCAAAGCAAACTATTGTTTTACTTTTGTCATGTGTGGCCGGCCTGTGAGCCGATGTATGTAAAACATTATATTGTCAAGTGAACATTTGTAAGGCCTTAAGGCCAAGTACTCTTTTGTGTATTTGTTGTATTTCATTCCTGTGGTGTATAGTTGACATTCATGCCAGTGTTGTGCAATTTTAGGTTCTCTTAAACTGTTTAAAAGCTTCCGCTAGAATGCTCTGTGTTAGGACGAGTAGTTGAGTTTTTGATATTTTTATGTAACCCTTCCGACTGTCCATGGTATATGACGTCGGGTTCCAGCTGGACCTTCTGATATATGTCATACGACAGATGGGGGTGTTACAAAAAATATGTTCCCTGAACATATTTTTTTAAATTAGTCTTTATACGGGTTAAAGCAATCTCCAGGAGCTTGGTATGAGACGTTGTCTAGCTTTTTTCTTGAGAACAAGTTCAAAAGGGGAAAGATTGACAAGACATTATTTCCTAGGGAAGTTAAGGGCAAGATTTTGCTAGTGCAAATCTATGTAAATGACATCATATTTGGCTATACAGAAGATAATCTTTGCAAAAGGTTTTCCAAACTTATGCAAGGGAAGTTTGAAATGAGCAGTATGGGAGAGCTGAAGTATATCTTAGGACTTCAGGTGAAGCAATCTGAAGATAGAATTTTTATCTCTCAGATGAAGTTCACCAAAGAGTTTCTCAAGAAATTCGGAATGGAGAGTGCAACCTCCATGAGTACTCTACTGGGTTCAACTGTGTCTCTAGACAAGGATGAGAAAGGAAAACCTTTTGATGAAACCAAGTACATAAGCATAATTAGATCATTGCTCTACCTGACTGCCAGTAGACCAGATGTAATGTTTTCAATATGTGTCTGTGCTAGATATCAGGTGAACACTAAGGAATCTCATTACGTTGCTACAAAGCGGATTTTAAGATACATTAAGGGTACACCCAATCTTGGCTTATGGTACCCAAGAAGTAATGATGTCGACCTAATTGGATTTTTAGATGCTGATTTTGCAGGAAGCAGGGACGACAGAAAAAGAAGAAAGATAAAGTAGAAGCTGAAGCAGCTAAAGTAGACAAGAGAGATAGCAAAGGAAAGAAGATGGCAGTTGCTGAAGAGAAAGCGGTCAAGAAGCCAAAGGGCAGTGGAATTGTTATAAGGGAACCTGAAACATGAAAAATTTCAGGTTCTGCTTAAGGGGTTAAAGGAATGTGTGTTGTTTGGTTAAATGCACAAGAACAATTATTAATTAAAAGATAAATGAAAATCATTTTGTTGTTAATCATTATTTTTGAAGTATGCAGATTATTGCTTACTGTATATGTTGTATAGTTGTATTAGTGTATACATTGTCATAGGTTTTGACTTCTTTAAATAGAGGGAGATTATTGGGTCCATTGATCCCAATGTCCTGGATTTGAATAAGGCTTAAAAAATAATGTATACACATGTGGTGATCTAACTTGTGCTAAAGATTAGTTATTGCAGGATATCTACTATGCATTAATTGGAAAGGTTGTCTAAGTGGACAAAACAGGTACTGTCAAGGCAAACCTATGGATAGACAAAAATATTTCTAAGTCCACAGGCGTTGAGTGAAGGTTACTCACTCAACTCCAGATGACTTATAGTGCTGAGTGGAGCCTATACAGTGAAATCAAAAGTAATGACAAGCTGAGAAAGTGGCTAAGTCCACAGGCTTTGAGTGAAGACAACTCACTCAATGCCATACAACAAAAGGCTGTGAGACAGGCTAATGTAGTAAAAGCCTAAGAAGAAAAGGGCAGAAAAGTGGCTAAGTCCACAGGCATTGAGTGAGTATCACATACTCAACACCATACTCTAAGTTCGTTGAGTATTGCCTTGTAAGTCAAAGCCACAAAAAATCTTTGCTGAAATTTGACTAAGTCCACACGCGTTGAGTGAGGCAAGCTCACTCAATGCCATATGATAAAGCACTGACTGACCATCATTTAATCAAAACCTGTGTTTTTAGATGCAGAAATTTGGCCAAGTCCAAATGCGTTGAGTGTAGCTTGCTCACTCAATGCTCTCAACGCCATTATTCAGAAAATCTGGCTAAAGCAAAAAAACGTTGAGTGAGGTGTGCTCACTCAACGCTCTCAACGCTTAAGATGCTGAAGAAGTAGGAAATTGATTAAGGCAGAAATCGTTGAGTGAGGAGTGCTCCCTCAATGCTCTCAACGTCTAAAATACAGAAAGCATGGCTAAGGCACAAGACGTTGAGTGAGGCGTGGTCACTCAATGCTCTCAACGCCAAGCATGCAGAAAAGGCTAAACAATAAGCTAAGGCAAAAAGCATTAAGTGAGGCTTGCTCACTCAACGCTATCACGCCTAGATAGATAGAATTCTGTCTAAATCCTTGGCATTGAGTGAAGCTCATTCACTAAACGCTTATTCTAATAATGCTTGATTTTGGCTAAGTCCATAGGTGATGACCTCATCAAGTAAACAAGTCAATATTATTCAAATCGACAGCGGGAAAGCTACAGTACAAGCCAAAAGGAGCCGCATAGCTACTGTACGACAGTTGGCTGATGGTTAAAATGCCGGGTTTCTTTTTATTTTATTTTAAGATGAGCGAGATTTTATAAAGAAAAAGAAGAGCATTTTTATTCCCGCCTGTCACGCGGGGGACCCGGGTTCGATCCCCGGCAACGGCGCCAAAAACTTGATGGTTAAAACGCCGGCTCTTTTTTAGGTGTGAAAGTGGAGGTTTTATTTATAAAAAAAGAAGAGCGTTTTATTTGGTTAGAAACCGAGTTTTAATGAGAGGGAGGCAAGTGCACCTATCGTGTGTAGTACAGGATATTCCGGTGTGGAATATCGGGGTCGTATTGTTCTCGGGGCCGGCTTAGCTATATCTACTCTTTCCCTGAAAGCCTATTATTCTACCGATAATTTTTAGGTTTGATAAAAAAGGGAAATGACAAACATATAAAAAATGCATAATAATAATAAAGCATAAAATAAAGTGCGGAAATAATTGAAGTGCAGAAGGCCGATGACCAACTTAGCGTGACGATATCAAAAGAGAATTTGAACTAAAATAACTTTTAATAAAAAGAGATCCTAATTTTCAAATTAATTAAGGCGGAGACTCGGCCGTGGAAGTTCCTTAGATATGAGCTCACCTTGTTCTAGGGATAGCGCTCACCTGAACGCTAAGACTCTTCGACCGATCGCTAGACCGACGAAGGATTCCTCTTAACGCCCGCATTACGCTAAGAACCCCGTTATTGGGTGGGGAACCCAATCCGGTAGAGTCACGCGCCTCCTCTCTTGAGGGTTAGCGCGGAGCTCTCTTTACCCAAGGGTGATCGGTCCATACGTGCGGCCTCTCGGCGTTGCGTATGGATAACGGAAATAGAGCCCGCACATCGATATGCGGTCCTACGCGTTAACCCGGGGCAAACCTTAAGAAATTTAATTAAATAGAAAACAGGACCTTTAATTATTTAAAGCTACTTTATCTGTCCCAATGCTCTTCGATATCGAGGACTAAGGGAGGTTAGCCACTCATCGGAATGGGGACACTTACACTAGAAAGCAATAAAGAAAGCTGTAAAGAAAGCAGTAAGAAAGCAGTAAAAAAAGCTGAAAATTGCAAGTCCTACTCAAACGAGTAGGACTGAAGAAAGCAGTAAATGCGAATCCCGGCTCGAGCGACTAGGCGGGGGTAGATTTATACTCATACACGCACACACTCTACTTGAAAGTAAAACACACACACGCACTCTACAATAAATGAAACACACACACGCACACTAAGTTTTCCAACTCAAGTGAGTAGGAAGAAAATGAAAGCAATAAAAGACAAGTCCCACTCAAACGAGTGGGCGGGAAATGAAAGTTGAGCACCATTTAACTCTTAACGAGTAGGCGGAAATAAATGCATACGCACACACTCTATAGAAATTAAAATAAAGCAATAAAATCTAACTCATACATGCACGCACACATGCAAAAAATTAAGAAAAACAAAGTGACTGAAAAATTAAAACAACTGCATTTCTACCGCTAGAATGCGGTAGAAATGCATAAAAAGTGAAAATAAAAATTAAACGGACAAAAAGTTTTGAAAATTAAAAGCTAAATGAAATGAGCGAAAAATTATAACGATTACTTTTTCATTCTTAGATTTTTATAAAAACTCCTAAAAAGTGAAAATAAAACTAAAAAAGACAAAAAGTTTTACAATCCTAAAGAGCCTAAGTTAAATAAAATGAAAACGGACACTTTTAGGAGAGTTTTAATAAAACCTATATGAATGAAAATGGTAAAGAAAGAAGAAAAAGCTAAAGCTAAAAAGTGCGAAAAATGAAAATAAAATGAACATTACAACGGCTAGAAAGTGCGGAAAATCCTAAACTAAGCTAAGTTATAAAAGCTATAATTGAAAACAAAGATAAAATGCACAAAAAGGAACGAAAAATCACTTAAGAAAGGCGCTTCCAAATGAACAATCATACTATGTAAAGAGAGAAAAACTAATATTTCATTTATGAAAAAGCTATTACATGAAAGCTAAAGCTAGAAAGCAAAAACAAACTAAGGGAGGGGGGAGAAAATTCTCTTACATAAGCATTTGGATCCATTTGGGTAGCACCTCCCCTAAGCGAAGTGGTCAAAAAAAGGAGACAAAATAAGCTTCCTGGAAGCTTGTATTTATAGGCAAAAATTCGAGTGTGACACGCCCTAGGTCATGGGCGTGATAGGGGGACGTGTCACTACTATTAATGAGCTGATCGGGTGATTTGACTGGAGCTTTGACTTCGGCTGAAAATGTGGCGGTCACGCCCCAGGTCACGGGCGTGACAGGTGTCAGTCACGGGCGTGACTAGGGCGTGACGGGGAGCTGGATCTAGGGATTTGACGCGAGCTTTGACTTCGGGGCGGTCCACGTGGCGGACACGGGCTTGACAGAATTGTCACGGGCGTGTAGGTGGGGCGTGACCCGGACAGCTAGCATCCTGATGTCGGCAGCGTTGACTGTTTTACTAATCGTTGAGTGTCGGCATCGACACGGGCGTGACCGGTCTTGGACACGGGCGTGACTGATGGTGTCGAGCGAGGAACAGCGAAATCGTTGAGTTTCTACTAACTGATGGCGTTGAGTGCCTGACACGCCCGTGTCGGGCATGGTCACGGGCGTGACAGGCCAAAAATTCAGTTTTTTTGAAAACTTTCAGAAAACAAAAAATAAATTAAGTTAGTATAAAATTTATAAAAAAGAAGCATTTTATTAAAGAAATAAACTAAAAAAAGATAAAAATAAAGTAAAATGACATAATTAAAATACAAAAATATAGTTATATTTACAACTCATCAAATACCCCCATATTTTAGCTTTTGCTATTACAGAGCAAAAGTTGGAGATGAACCTATAAAGAATAAAAAAGAATCCTAAATTCAACTAACACTTAAGTTAATTTTAAGAAAGATCGAAATGAATTTCCGGGGTTTCGGAATTAAATCCTAAATTATGAAAATGTTATAAATAGAGGAACCGTTTCAAAAATACTTCTAAACGAGAAAAATAGAAAGCGAAAATTATTTTGTTAGTTTGACAAAAATGGATTTGAATTATCGAAAAAACTTTAGCTACAAAGAAATTGATAGGAAATAATTCAATTTAAAAATTATGCTCTCAAAAAGTTTTAGATTAATTCTAGAATCATGAAAAATAGATAAGTGGATTGGCGGTTATGAAGAGGGCTTTGATTTTTGAGGCGAGGTAATTTTTTCGCGAACCTCCACATTTTTTTTCTTTTTGAATTATTAGGAAAATGAAATCTTATTTTCCTAACATTTTTTTTCTTTCTTCATAAATATAAATAAACCCAATGCATATGTATAGGAGTAATGAATTTTATCCTCTTACTCCGTAGCATATAATCTTTTTAATTATTGGGTGCCTATGTTTGCGGGACGAAATCTTATCCCCATTGACATATGATCTTTTTAAGGGTGAGTGGGGAATCATACTGATTAAGGCATGAAAAAAAAGGTGGAAGAGATTTTTTTCTAAAATAAAATTAGAATTTAATAAAAAAAATTTGAGAGCAACCTCTTTAATTCTGACGTTCCTACGTTTCTAAAAGCGTAAGTAGAAATAATGTAAAATCCATAAATGTTATTTTCTAACATAAAAATGTGTTTTTATTCAAAAAATTAGAAGTGATAGTGAGAAAAACAAGTTCCCTATAATAAGAAAAAGCCATAAAAAATTCTTTAAAATCTTAACCCCAGAAATTTAAGTCTATCGAGCTACAATTAATAAACGAATAGTAAATAAAGAATTAATTAAAATTCGCTTATAAATAAACTCGAAACGATTATTTTGGAGAGCAAAGAGGTTAAGAAATGAGGTTTTCGAATTATTTATTACAAAATAATTTTTTTTTTATTTTTATGAGTTTTTCTAATTTTTTTTTTGATATTTTGGGGTTATTATCATTTTTTGGAATTTTTTAAAGGTTATGCAAATTTTTTTGTGTTTTTTGAGTTATACAGATTTTTTTTGAATTTTTGGATTTACAGAAATATTTACAAGAAAAGAGAGAGATTTTTTTACAAGATAGGAAAGAGAAGTGGAAATAGACAAGAATATTTACAAAATATTTACAAAGTAGAAAAAGGATCGCCCGCGAACAGACTCTTATTTGTGGTTGGTTCGATGAGTCGAACGTCGCGGAGCGATGTTTCATTTTTTTTTTTGAAAATATTTTATTTATTATTATTATTAAAGCAAAAAAAAAAAATTTGAAGTTTTTAATTTTGTAATGTTTTTAAGTTTTTTTTTTATTAAGTGCGGGAAATAAAAGTGCACAAAAAATAAGAAACACCCCCATACATAAGATCAACATTGTCCCCAATGTTGCACTAAGTAGGAGGAACGAGATATATATATAAAAATCTAAGCAGTATGTACAAAAATTAAAATTAAAAACAGGGGTTTAGAAATCTTCCCTAAAACGCGTTCGGGGAAGCCCATTAATGATTGTCCTGCAAAAGCTAAAAGTAAAAGCAAAAATATAATATAAAAAACGAAAAAGAAAAATTCGGCGAAAATGGTGCGGGTGATAGGGGGCAAGTGGGTGTGACTCGTAAGCTAACGTCTTAGCTAAGTGAGCGCGACCGATATGTGATCCCCTAGCGCCCACGATTGTGAAGCGCGCCGAAACGACAAAATAAATATATAATTAATAATTTTTTTGTTTTATATATTTTTTCTTAGTTTTTTTTTTGAATTTTTAGATAAGTTTATTTCTTTAGTTTTTGATTTTTTGAAAATAAAAATAAGAAAATAAGAAAATAAGTTAAAGGCAAAATAAAAATGAAAGAGATATATATTTTTTTGAATTTTAAAATTTTTTGGACGAAAAGAAAGAAAAAAAAATTTCATCATTTTTTTGATTTTTTTTTAAGTTTTTTAATTTTTTAGTTTTTAAGTTTTTAAGTTTTTATTTTTGTAGTTTTTTATTTTTTAAGTTTTTGATAGTTTTTTTATTTTTAGTTTTAAAGTTTTTAAATTGTTTATTTTTAGAATTTTTTTGAAATATTTATTATTAATATTGATATTGATATTATTATTATTAATATAATTGTTTTGGTTGCACAATATTTTTTGTTTTTAGATAAGTAGAAATAAAGGGTAAAATTAATAGGTTTCAGGAATTCAAAATAGTAAGACGAAATTATCCCCGGCAACGGCGCCAAAAACTTGATGGTTAAAACGCCGGGTTTCTTTTTATTTTATTTTTAGATGAGCGGGATTTTATAAAGAAAAAGAAGAGCGTTTTTATTCCCGCCTGTCACTCGGGTGACCCGGGTTCGATCCCCGGCAACGGCGCCAAAAACTTGATGGTTAAAACGCCGGCTCTTTTTTAGGTGTGAAAGTGGAGGTTTTATTTATAAAAAAAGAAGAGCGTTTTATTTGGTTAGAAACGGAGTTTTAACGAGAGGGAGGCAAGTGCACCTATCGCGTGTAGTACAGGATATTCCGGTGTGGAATATCGGGGTCGTATTGTTCTCGGGGCCGGCTTAGCTATATCTACTCTTTCCCTGAAAGCCTATTATTCTACCGATAATTTTTAGGTTTGATAAAAAAGGGAAATGACAAACATATAAAAAATGCATAATAATAATAAAGCATAAAATAAAGTGCGGAAATAATTGAAGTGCAGAAGGCCGATGACCAACTTAGCGTGACGATATCAAAAGAGAATTTAAACTAAAATAACTTTTAATAAAAAGAGATCCTAATTTTCAAATTAATTAAGGCGGAGACTCGGTCGTGGAGGTTCCTTAGATATGAGCTCACCTTGGTCTAGGGATATCGCTCACCTGAACGCTAAGACTATTCGACCGATCGCTAGACCGACGAAGGATTCCTCTTAACGCCCGCATTACGCTAAGAACCCCGCTATTGGGTGGGGAACCCAATCCGGTAGAGTCACGTGCCTCCTCTCTCGAGGGTTAGCGCGGAGCTCTCTTTACCCAAGGGTGATCGGTCCATACGTGCGGCCTCTCGGCGTTGCGTATGGATAACGGAAATAGAGCCCGCACATCGATATGCGGTCCTACGCGTCGTTAACCCGGGGCAAACTTTAAGAAATTTAATTAAATAGAAAACAGGACCTTTAATTATTTAAAGCTACTTTATCTGTCCCAATGCTCTTCGATATCGAGGGCTAAGGGCGGTTAGCCACTCATCGGAATGGGGACACTTACACTAGAAAGCAATAAAGAAAGCTGTAAAGAAAGCAGTAAGAAAGCAGTAAAGAAAGCTGAAAATTGCAAGTCCTACTCAAACGAGTAGGACTGAAGAAAGCAGTAAATGCGAATCCCGGCTCGAGCGAGTGGGCGGGGGTAGATTTATACTCATACACGCACACACTCTACTTGAAAGTAAAACACACACACGCACTCTACAATAAATGAAACACACACACGCACACTAAGTTTTCCTACTCAAGTGAGTAGGAAGAAAATGAAAGCAATAAAAGACAAGTCCCACTCAAATGAGTGGGCGGGAAATGAAAGCTGAGCGCTATTTAACTCTTAACGAGTAGGCGGAAATAAATGCATACGCACACACTCTACAGAAATTAAAATAAAGTAATAAAATCTAACTCATACACGCACACACACATGCAAACAATTAAGAAAAACAAAGTGACTGAAAAATTAAAACAACTGCATTTCTACCGCTAGAATGCGGTAGAAATGCATAAAAAGTGAAAATAAAAATTAATCGGACAAAAAGTTTTGAAAATTAAAAGCTAAATGAAGTGAGCGGAAAATTATAACGATTACTTTTTCATTCTTAGATTTTTATAAAAACTCCTAAAAAGTGAAAATAAAACTAAAAAAGACGAAAAGTTTTACAATCCTAAAGAGCCTAAGTTAAATAAAATGAAAACGAACACTTTTACGAGAGTTTTTATAAAACCTATATGAATGAAAATGGTAAAGAAAGAAGAAAAAGCTAAAGCTAAAAAGTGCGAAAAATGAAAATAAAATGAACATTACAACGGATAGAAAGTGCGGAAAATCCTAAACTAAGCTAAGTTATAAAAGCTATAATTGAAAACAAAGATAAAATGCACAAAAAGGAACGAAAAATCACTTAAGAAAGGCGCTTCCAAATGAACATTCATACTATGTAAAGAGAGAAAAACTAATATTTCATTTATGAAAAAGCTATTACATGAAAGCTAAATCTAGAAAGCTAAAACAAACTAAGGGAGGGGGGAGAAAATTATCTTACATAAGTATTTGGATCCATTTGGGCAGCACCTTCCCTAAGCAAAGTGGTCAAAAAAAGGAGACAAAATAAGCTTCCTAGAAGCTTGTATTTATAGGCAAAAATTCGGGTGTGACACGCCCTAGGTCACGGGCGTGACAGGGGGGCGTGTCACTACTATTCATGAGCTGATCGGGTGGTTTGACTAGAACTTTGACTTCGGCTGAAAACGTGGCGGTCACGCCCTAGGTCACGGGCGTGACAGGTGTCAGTTACGGGCATGACTAGGGCGTGACGGGGAGCTGGATCTGGGGATTTGACGCGAGCTTTGACTTCGGGGCGGTCCACGTGGCGGACACAGGCGTGACAGAATTGTCACTGGCGTGTAGGAGGGGCGTGACCCGGACAGCTGGCATCCTGATGTCGGCATCGTTGACTGTTTGACTAATCGTTGTGTGTCGGCATCGACACGGGCGTGACCGGTCTTGGACACGGGCGTGACTGATGGCGTCGAGCGAGGAATAATGAAATCGTTGAGTTTCAACTAACTGATGGTGTTGAGTGCCTGACACGCCCGTGTCGGGCATGGTCACAGGCATGACAGGCCAAAAATTCAGTTTTTCTGAAAACTTTCAGAAAACAAAAAATAAATTAAGTTAGTATAAAATTTACAAAAAAAGAAGCATTTTATTAAAGAAAATAAACTAAAAAAAGATAAAAATAAAGTAAAATGACATAATTAAAATACAAAAATATAGTTATATTTACAACTCATCATTGGCGTTAAAGCAAGGTTGCAGCATGCCATCAATGGTGTGGGGCCCACTGCTAAAAGAGACATTGGGTTGCAATCAATAAAAGGAGAAGCCTTTTACAGAAAAAGAATATGTTGGTGTTATTCTTCTTCATCGCCATTGTTGCTATGACTGAAGAACAGGAAGCTCAAGATAGCAAGTCTGAAGGCTAAAAAAAGTTAGCTGATTGTCTTCTCCATTGACATCAGTAAGATAAGGGCAAATCTATGAAGGTAGAAAATAGGATAGCTGGTATCATTTTCCATCTGCACCAATAAGGTCTTCACAGATCCAGCTGTACATCCCTAAAGAACATTTACTAGAGGCTGTGAAGAAGAAGTTAGGGATGAATCTCCTCAGCCCAGGAAATAAATAAGAAGCAAAATAGTTGTCTGCAAGCTACTTCCAGCACAACTCAAAGCAATATCTACATCCTTGTTGTTGATAAGAAGTTAGGCTGGGATTCTCTTAGCTCAGGTAGCAACAAGCTTTGTTGCTGTCACTTCACAGTCTCAGCAAGAAAAATCCCTGGTGTTGTGAAGAAAAAGCTAGGACTGAGTATATCTTAGTTCAGGTAAAATTAGACTGAGGAAATATATTTCTGGAGTCATAGTGGGGCTGACTTTATCTGTCCCGAACCTTGGCACAAAGAAACATCTCTTGTGTCAAGATCAACTACACAACCCGCCTCCATCTTATAGGATCCTTTTGGATCTGAGTGGTAGGAGCAAGTTTGATCTGAGGTAGGATTCTGTTGAGAATCTATGGGTAGGACCTTTGGATCTGAGCTATAGGACTTGGTTCCAAGACTGAAGTAGGTGAGTCATTCTCACTGAGCTGTAGGAAACTTGTTCCTGAGGTAGGATTTGGCTGCATATCTGACGTAGGGCCTATGTGCCGGAGATTGTAGGAGATTCATTCTGTCTGAGGTAGGATCCCTACTGGATCTGAGGTAGGGTTGTCCTCCCAGCCTGAGTGTAGGGTCTTTAGCCTGAGATAGGTGATCTGCTAGTCACTGAGTTGTAGGCCCTTGTGGCTTAGTTGTAAGTCTTTTAGGAAACTGAGAGATCCTGAGGGATCTGAGGTTTAAGCTCTTTGGAGCAGAATTTTGGAGAAGTTCCTAGTCCAACAAGATAGTTAGATAGTTGAGAGGGAAAGGGGATGTACCCTTATTAGGGGAACCACTATAAATTTTGTTTGTGATTTGTCTGTTTGCTATGTTGCAAGTTATATATCTTGAAAGCAGAGTCCAACCAACTAATAAAGCTCCTAAAGAAAAGAAAATAAAAAATAAGTTATTTAGGACTAAGAAACCTATTCATCCCCCCTCTAGGTGATTTAGCTATATTTTAAATCAAAGACTTTCAAGTGGTGTCGGAGGAAGGTTGATCAAAAAGGACCTAACAGTTTGAGTTGACCTCCAAAGATACCTAAAAGGTTTGCACTTATGAGTTCAAGGGTAAACCATAAGGTGTGGAGCTCAAAGGAGCTCTAACTCTGCAGAGAGAATAAGAACAACATTGGGCTGTTGACAGCTCTTGCAGAAGACAAAGTCTATCCAGATACAAGAGAAAAGATCATAGCCCCTCTATCACATTCATATAGTGACTCAAAGGTGGATGAAGCTGAGGAAGATGAATGAAGTTTATATGGGCTGATAGCTACACTAGAAGAAGAATCCTGTCAGGATCAGCATGGACAAAATCAGGTATATTCCCCTTCTACGATGTCGCGGACATCGCCGCCACTACTTGAGGATGATCCGGTTGCCTGAGGCGCTACAACATAAAGACATTAGGAGACATGATAAAGCTAACGAAAGGCAACGTTACAACCTTCGTTCGCTGCGTGCTATGCCCACTTGAAGATTCATTTTAAAATCATGCTCTTAGTTACAATATTTTTATTTATATTTAATATTTGAGAATATAAAATTATTCCATACTTGGGTAATAATTTTATATTCATGAGTGGACTTATTTGTTTATTTCCCGCATTTAAAACATGTGGTGTGTAATTAACCACTCAGATGGATGAGATGTCATCTCCATTTTTGACGGTAAAATGTGTGTTTGTAACTCCTATGTGTTTGTAACTCCTATATAAGGATACCTCTTTATAAGAATTAATGGACAAGAAGAATTTGAATAAAAAAAAACTCCCTAAGAGAATTCGGCCGAGAGGAGAACTCTAAGCCCCCCTTGTGGTGTGAACCCCCCCCCCCCCCCCCCCCCCCCCCCCCCCCCCTTGCTTCCTCCATCCATCTTCGGTGCGACTCCTGCGTGGATTCCTTCGGTGCGACTCCAAGGAAGAAGGTTGCAGCCCCATTCGGTGTGACGCCGGTGGATCCGTGGAGAGAGTGATTCTCCCATCATATCTTGTGAGCACGGTGAATCCGGGTTGGGTAAACTCTTCCCCTCTCTTTGTGTTTCCTCTCTTAGATTTGTGGAAGGTGAACCATCGTGTTCTCCGTGGCTTTTAAAATTCGATCGCTTTCAAATCTTTGAATTGAAGTCATTATTGTTCGTGTTTCCTATTTCCGGACCGAGTAGGTCCATTTTGCTTGAGCGGATCTTAGCCTATAGCCTTGATCTATCTCTCAAAGGGATTGACAACCTTTACATTAACTTTTGGGAACGATCCGACTCATTTTTCATCGCTATTTTAGAGTCGATCATTCTCCGAATGTGTTTATGTTTGTGCGCGAAACAATCACGTATTAAGGGTGATAGATGCTTGTGTAGGTGCGGCGGATCTAGAGTGCATTGTTGGCGAACTAGAGCCTTCTCCCGTGTAGATTTCCGTTAGCGACATACGCTACAAAAATTTGGTATCAGAGGCGGTCATTTCAATTTCTATGTTGCAAACGTCCTCGCAATTTTTCGTTGGTACAAATTAATCGAAAAAAAAGCAATTTTTTTTTCTGGTCTGCCAATAGCGGTCTAAAATCTAAATTTTCTCCCAAATTATTAAAAAAAAATTTAACGATCCAAGTTTATATCACTTCAGGAAATTATAATAATAATTTGTTTTCCGTATAGGATCAGCCCTAGGAAAATCTGTCTTTCAAAATTTTGCGTAACCTTGTATGCGCATTAGGCTAGGAACAGAGTATGATACACCGTTTTCGTCTAGAATGTCTGTGAATGAGCACGGGGGTGCAAATGCCGAGGCTATTGAGGGACTACGAACTGAGATGACGGAACTTAGGGCCATGTTAGCCCAAATTCTCGCGAACCAAGGGCGACCACCCCCACCCGTTAACGTGGGACAGCCTAACCGGCACCAACCGGTTAGTGATTCTTTTTCTAAAGGGAACTCTCCCCAAGTGCCTCGTCAAGATCGTAACCACGGGCATGACTTCAATATTACTAGGGCCATTAAGATCGATGCCCCTACCTACGACGGCATGGGAGATCCCCAGGTCTTTCTCACCTAGGTAGTTGACATGGAATGTTACTTCGATTAGCACACTCTCACGGAACATCAAAAGGTCCAAGTTGCCAGGATGAAGTTAACTGGGCGAGATAAGACATACTGGCTAAATGAGGAGCGTAGGCTAGGGACCGGGAACGGAGTCCCACTTATAGGATGGCCGGTGATGAAGAATTTGCTAACTGATCAATACGTCCCGACATATGACCGAACACAGATGTTCGACGAGCTTGCCACCCTGCAGCAGGGCTCGAATTCGGTAGCTGAATATATGGGAGAGCTGAAGGACCGTATGGTGCATTGTGATCTTAGGGAAATCCCCGTTGTCACCTTATCTAGATTTCATAAAGGGCTTCAACCCGAGATTCAAAGAAAGCTCTTGCGTTATGGTCAAACGGACCTTAATACGACCTTCAATTCCGCCCTCGACATTGAAAAATATCTAGCATCTAAGGCCCATTCCTTCTATTTCCGTGCGAAGAATAATTCCACAGCTGGAGCATCTACTTCCACATATCCGGATAAAGGAATGTTTAGGTCCACCGAGTCGAAGTCTATAGTGACCAATACTAGGAACGCTAGGAATCCCATGAGTGAGTGTATCACCATAGGAATGGTTTGCAAGTCCAATGCTACATGTTACTATTGTGGTATCCAGGGACACTATGCCTATGAATGCCCGACAAAAACTAAGGCCATCGCCCTATTAGACTCGACTCCCGATGATCAAGTTTATGATGCTGCTAAAGAGGATGACCCAGGTTGTGTCCCAAGAGATTTAGAGGATGATCACCACCTTATAGTGATGCATTGTATCTTGACCACTCCTCATCCGTTAGATGATTAGAAGAGGATGAGCATATTTTCCATGATTTTTAAGAGTAATGAGAAGCTCTGCAAGTTGATTAGCGATAGTGGTAGTTGTGTGAATGTCATTTCTGAGAACATCGTCATGCGTATGGCCCTGACAACGGAACCACACCCGACCCCATATCAGGTAGCTTGGATAAACAAGATCACCGTCCCAGTTACCAAGCGATGCCTGGTCCCCCTCTCATTCAAATCATATACTGATGAGGTATGGTGTGATGTCCTCCTGATGGAAGCTTGTTACGTGTTACTAGGCCTCCCTTGGCTCTATGACCATGATGTGACGCATTTTGGTAGAGCCAACACGTATGAATTCAAGTTCAATGGCAAAACCATTACATTGAGGCCGACTATCCCGAAGGAATCGGTAGGATCGGTTAAGGACACCACAATCCCAGTTGAGAGGAAGTCCTTGAACCTAGTCAGAAGAAAAGAATTTATTAAGGACCCATTTCTTGATGGAGTGATGTATGCGCTAGTCCTTCTGAGTGTGAAGACGGATTCTGGAGTATTGGATGATCTGCACGGTGAGCTACAGGTATTGTTGGAAGAGTATAGGGATACATACCCGGATGTGTTGCCACCGACATTACCTCCACTTAGAGATATTCAACATGCGATAGATCTCTTCCCGGGGTCTTCTTTGCCCAACTAGCCCCATTACCGACTCCATCCCGTTGCCCATACGGAGTTGCAGGTTCAGATAGAGGACTTTATGAAGAAGGGGTTTATTAGGACTAGTATGAGTCCATGTGATGTACCAGCCTTGCTTGCCTCTAAGAAGGATGCACTACAAGAAAATTGACATTTAGTGACAAAAATTTTAGTCACAAAATAATGCGGTTTGGTCACTAAAGACATTTTGCAACCTAATTTGATCTGTCACAATGTGGTTGCAAAATGGGCGTCACAAAATATATTCAGCTACAAAAAAAATTCGTCACTGAATGTATATTTATAGTGACAATAAGATCTCGTAACTAAATATACTGTTTTAGTGACTATTAATTTCCGTCACTAAATGTGCATTTTTAGTGACTAACTAATTTCATCGCTAAATGTATATCTTATTAGTAAACAACTGTTTTTCGTCACTAAATATATATTATTAGTGATTACTTTTTTGTAACTAAATATATTTAGTGACCAAACTTATTATGTCATTGCTTGCGCAATGCAATAATAACTTTTTGTTATTGAAATTATTTATTCCATCATTAAAATATAAATACAACAATAAACAAAATATTCATTTGCTAAAAAAATCTAATGAAAGAAAAGAGAATATTTTTAAAAATATATATTAATAAAAAAGGTGGGAGATATCCCAAACCCTTTAGTACAGACTAATAGAGTTTTAACTCTACTAAACTCAATACATAAAAATATTCTATAGTAAACAAACATTACATAATTCTTTCTTCACATGAAGTACAAAATAAATAAATATATTATGATTTCTTCATCCTCTCGAATCTTTCTCTTTTCAAGCTCCTCATAAGCGCCATTTTTACGGGATCTGTCTCGATCTTTCTTGGAGGTTCAAATTTTAATTACTTAGAGGCGCATATCACAAATTCACATGATCATTGTAATAACGGGAAGAAGTCTCCTGAGTACAAGTTCCTCGTCACCCCTTCAGCGTTGATCTACACAAAAAAACATGGAGAAATTGAACTTGTAGTGTCATAAAATTGAGAGAAAGTAGAAGATGTTTTCACCAGAAGAACCAGGGCTGCCAACCTTACCCTCAAAAGCAATATAGATGATAGCAATATAAGTTTCATATTGAGAAGCAATTCTTGACAGCCTTCACCACCAACCTCTTGGAGTTCTCGACCGTTAAAGCTTATTATGATGGTGTTTTATCCTAATGTGTTTCGGAAAAATGTTGTTAGTAACCACACTTACCCAAAGACTACAAACATTTTTTTCATAACTATGATGGCAATCACCGCCACTCTCTCGCCGCTCTCTCAAACAAGGCCAATATCACTAGCAGACATCCCAAAGAACAAATGAAACAAACCATTTTATAAATAAAATCTTGCAAATTTCATATCAAAAAATCGTTATACATCTTCTATATTATCAGAAAAAAGGTATACTCAGTGCTCCTCCATCAATCTCCAGTGCTATATCGGTAAAAAGCTGCTGCAAAAGCTCAAGTCTTTGGGGGCGGGGAGCTCAATGCCTGTAACACTAGAAACATCAATTCATAAACCATGATATCTTGCACAAATAGAATAAAATGAGACTTAGAAGAATGCATGCATAAATAGCCCAAAACCATTAGAAGAGCACCGTTCAACATATGATACAAGTTTCCTAGGTCCAATTCCCATGAGAGTCATTCTTGACAGTGAAGACAGATATTGTACGATTGCAAAAAATTTAATTCAGGAAAAACAATCTTACCTTTTGGAGCTTCCTCTCGATCTCCAGGGATAGCACAATAAGAAACGCTAATCTTTGCAATGCCATGGAGTCGATCTTCTCGCAAGAATCTACAAGAACCACGCCAATAATGAGAACCTAAAACATCACAAAAGAGCAAACATGGACTCTGAGCTCGTTGTAAATGGCAGAGACATAAAGAGCAAATTCACGCTCCTCGTAAAAGACAGAGGCTAAACCGAGTACCTTCATAGTTTAATATTAGCCATGAACATTAATATTAGCCATGCACATAGTTTTTTAGAACTTATAGTTGGTCCAATAATCAATGAAGTACCAGAATTAGTTATAGATTTTATGCCTCTGGAACATAATCCTGGAAGTCTATATATGAATTAAGATCAGATTAGCATGCCAGCATGACCACTGCATTCACGGTCGGCACCACTATGCCAAATGAAGCCATAGTTTTATCACCTTGATGCACGTACAGAGAAATCACATCAAGAACCAGTAATTAATTGTATATATATGATGTTCAGTTCATAGACTAATTTCACAAAAAGTTATAATAAGAGATTAATTATCAATATACTCCATCACTAAAGCATGCAATATAAGAACAAAAACATGCTATATAAAAAACAGTGCAGTCCGATGCACAAAGCATCCCTGCGCAGCGAGGGTCCAGTGAAGTGTAAGCAAACATTGCCCTTTATTTTTGAATGAGGCAGCTTCCAGCCCAAAACGAGCTATATAATAAGGAAAAATAAATTGACAAGTTGTTTCTGAAGTTACTATGGAAATCAGGAAAATGGTGCGGAATGGAAATATTTTTTTGTTGTTGCTGAAGTTGCTTTTGTTATTGCAGTTGCAGTTGTTGGGAAGATAAAACCTGTAGCTGATTTGGAGTCATTGGTGGTGAATTCGGTTGTAGCTGTTGCTGGGAACTTTGTTAGCTTTATTGTGAATTAAGAATGAAATACATGTCAAATAACCTGCAAGCTAATTTAAAGCTTGATTGATGCCTGAATAAGGTATGGATTTATCAATTGGTTGACCAAGTCTTGGTTGTTGTTGAATCCTACTAGCAGTATGACAGTAGAAAGAGAGAAAATAGAAATGACACTATTCTTCTTGAGATGATTGGAAAGTTCTTGATATGATCAACATACAGAGTCGGAGCAGCACCGGTGAAAAAACCAGCACATAAGTTTCATGAAAGGTAATAAAATGGAAAATTACAGCAAAGTTCATTAAAAACTTATCCAAAAAGGAACTTAGTCATCGTCATAATTAGCCAAAGATCCTATAGCTAGTGCTATCCATCTGATCCTCTAGTTTTCTTCGTTCTATGAAGTCCATCATTTGTGCCTCCATTTGCTCCACGCATGCCTCTCTTTACTCCATTTGTGTCTCTCTTTGAGCCATTTTTTCCTCCATTTCTTAAATATGTGTAGTCATCTCTGCTTATACTTCAGCTCGTATTTGTGCCCGAAGACGTTGTCCACTGGTACTTCGGTTCAAAGGTTTTGACCCTGGCCCCATTCCAAAAATATAACCCGATCGTTTACCAAGTACTATTGTGTAAGCTGCTTCCGTTGTCAATTTGTCTTCTCCTTTGTCTCTTTTTGTTCCTCTTGAATTTCAAAAAAATTATTGTATACCTCCTCTATAACTTCATCAGTCTACTGATTTGGTTTTCCCTTTTTAGTTCTCTCCTAAAATCGCACGTATATAGGCAATTGTGGTTCTTCATGTGCAACTTGTCTCTACGTTTAGAAAACAATTAGACAATTGAAGTATAATGATAATTTGTAAACATTCTCATAATTATATAAATCTTTTAATCTTACTAGTTCATGTACTGTTCGCACTATAGACTTTGTGCCAACATGAGACAAGAAAACAATTAGCCAATTGTAATGTAAATAAGAGTGAAATCGTGTATGTTTGGAAACATTGGGGTGCTACACCAATAATATATCAAATGAAAACAGCTCAAACGCCCAGCTTAATGAAATTTCAACTGAATCGGATGGAATCTATATGAATTCATAGATAGTGATGGCAAATCAGAAACATTTCTACACAACAAAGCATCATTTGTCAATAGGCTTGCTGCTATTAAGATTGTTTTTAAAATGGCTTTCATTAATTATTGGAATGCCTTGCGTTTGTATAAAAGCCCTAAAAACTATATATGAGAAATATATTGAATGTGAGAGTATTAAAGACATTTAGTTTTACTTTGCGCGTTAACAAAGTTTGGCTTCAAATTAATTACAAGAGCTCAAATCAAGCATTATCTAAGCCCAACCTAACTCGAAACCAAATTGGTCCTGTTTTTGCAGACAAAAACTGGGCATGTTATACTGAATTATCTGTTTATACCCAATTGCAAATCAATTAGTTTATACCTATCTACTGTATTCAAAGCACAGCCAGCAAACTCCTGCTTAAAATCAATTATTTTGAAGCATTATGAAAATCAATTAATTTACCCCATGAAAGTATTGAATTTAAATATCATGAATTAACTTCATAATAATAACAAATACAAATCAGAAATAGAGAGGTGAGGTCATAACCCCCAATAGCAGAAATCAAATACACAATAATAAGAGAAATTGAAAAAAATCCAAACATAAAATGAAGAGCGAAAGAGGAAATCTATTTACCTCTTGGATGTATTATCTGGTGCCACTATATTTTCTATGTTGGATCTTAGGAGCGGTTATCACCAAATTAGGATCTGTGAGGGTGATTAATGGAAGACTACGTTTAAATCCAAGGATGGGTTATATGAGTGGCTTGTGATGCCCTTTGGGTTTTCCAATGCCCCCAACACCTTCTCCCGGATTATGACACAAGTCTTTCGACCATACTTGGGGAATTTTGTGGTAGTCTATTTCATTGACATCTTAGTCTATAACACCTCCACTGCCGAGCACATCTCCCACTTGAGAGTGACTCTGTCCACCTTGAGGAAGGAAACTCTATTCCTTAATCTTAAGAAGTTCATATTCTCTGTTCAAGAGGTAGAGTATTTAGATTATATAGTTGAGTCTGAGGGTATTCTAGTTGACCCCGGAAAGGTTCAAGTGATAAAGGACTGGCCCGAACCGACTAGCCTACGAGATGTATGTAGTTTCCATCGTTTGGCTACTTTCTATTGACGCTTCATATGATACTTTAGTAGCATTATGGAGTCTATTAGTGACTGCATGAAGAAGGGTGAGTTAACGTTGATGAAGTCCGCCACCTTTGCCTTCCAATGTGTAAGAAACGAAGAAAAAACAAACCGGAGAGGTTTAACAGAAATTTTATTACCTGAAAAAGGTATCTATTACAAAGGTATTACCTCCCTTTTATAGAATAAAGGAGAGAAGAGAGAATACAAATTAGAGATGTGGGACTAAAAATTTACAGGACAAGCGTCCTATACACAAACCAAACCGCACAAGCCGCGCGATTAGATGAGAAGGCCTAATCGCTCGGCTACCACCAGAGAGAGGGAAGCTGCCAGGGGAGATCGCTAGGCCACTCGATCTCCAAGCCGCCAGAGACAAACCTCTAGACAGTGCGGCCATCAATCCACCAAGACAGGCCGCAAGACCACCCTGTCACTAACATCAACACTCCCCCTCAAGCTGGAGCATATATATCGATCATGCCCAGCTTGTCACAAATATGAAGAAACGAGGCGGAAACTTGCTTTGTGAAGATGTCAGCCAACTCTTTATCAGACGTGACGATGGGAGTGAAAATTTGTTCCTTCAAAATCTCCTCACGAATGAAATTACAGTCGACCTCAATGTGCTTCATTCTTTCATGAAATACTGGATTTTTGGAGATGTATATGGCAGCCTTGTTATCACAAAACATAGGTAGAGGATGGTTGTAGACCTCTCCTAAATCCATCATGAGCGCTCGTAACCATTTTAACTCACAAGTGGTCGATGTCATACTTCGATACTCTGCTTCTGTACTGGACCTGGAAACAACAGACTGCTTCTTGCTCTTCTAGCTCACCAGATTTCCCCCAACAAAGGTGCAAAAATCAGAGGTTGACTTGCGGTCCCCTTTGTCATAAGCATAACTCGCATCTGAGTATGCTTCAACCCTCAGATGACCATTCTTCTGAAAGAGTAATCCTTTCCTAGGTGCTGCTTTGACATACTCCAAGATCCGCAAGGCGGACTGTAGATGGCACTCCCTAGGAGCTTGCATGAATTGACTCACCTTGCCCATAGAATAGGAAATGTCAAGGCTGGTCACTATGAGATATATGATCTTACCAACTAGACGCCTATACCGCGTAACATCTGAAAGAGGAGGCGAATCATCTGTCAAAGTTTTGTCTTCTCCAGTTGCCATGGGGCATCGGGCAGGTTTTGCTCCAGTCAATCCTGCCTCTTTTAATAGATCAAGAGCATACTTACGTTGCCAGAGGACTAAGGAGTTGGGCTTTCGAGAGATTTAGATCCCAAGAAAGTACTTCGGAGAGCCCTTATCTTTCGTGACCAGATGTTGAAGAAGATTCCGCTTTGTCAAGGGCCCCTTCCTGATCATCGCCAGTGAGAAGAATATCATCAACGTACATAACAAGAACCACCAGACCCGAGGAGGTTTTGTGAATGAATAATGAGTGATCGGTAGAGCTTCGCGTAAACCCAACAGTCTCCACGATGCCGCTGAACTTGTCAAACCAAGCTCGAGGGCTCTGCTTGAGGCCATAGATTGCCTTCTTTAGCCGGCATACGCGTGTCTCCCCCTGAGCAACATACCCAGGAGGTTGCTCCATGTATACAGCCTCCTGAAGATTGCCATAAAGGAAGGCATTCTTTACATCCAGCTGAGAAAACTGCCAATCTCTATTGACAGCCACAGAGAGAAGGACTCAGATAGTACTGAGACGAGCCACGGGAGAGAAGGTGTCAATGTAATCAACCCCATATGTCTGAGTAAAGCCCTTAGCAACAAGGAGGGCCTTATAACGATCGACAGTGCCGTCTGGGCCAAATTTGACCACAATGACCCAACGACAACCAATAACATCAGTACAGAAGGGAGGAGGAACAATAGTCCAGGTACCCCGCTCAGTGAGGGTTGCCATTTCCTCATCCATGGAAATATTCCAATGAGGGATATCAAGGGCCTCCTGGTAGGAACGGGGAGTGGAAGTGGCTGAGATAGCAAGTGCAAAGGCCCTGCGAGAAGAGATAAGGCGATCATATGAAACAACAGCAGCAAGGGGGTGTAGAGTACACATTCGCACCCCTTTGCGAAGAGTTACCGGAAGATCCATCTCGGTGGGTCCCTCAGTATCCGGAGCATCCATTGCAGAGAGAGCTGGCCCGGGAGTAGAGAACGATGGCGGTGGAGATGAGGGAGATGGTGGCGGAGGGGAGGGAGAGAGAGGCGGAGGGAGATGGAGTGGGGTTGGAGATCGTAGTAGGAGATGAGGGGACGAAGAGAACAGCAGGAGTATCAAAAGCTCGGGGGAGAGAAGTAGAGGGGTAATCCAATAAGTAGGAGGCATTCTCGAAGAAGGTGACGTCAGCAGAGACAAACTGCTTACGAAGAATGGGGTCAAAGAAACAATAGGATTTCTTAGTGGGAGAGTACCCCAGAAAGACACATTTGGTGGAGCGAGGGGAGAGCTTATCCCGGGTGGAAGATGGGGCATGCATGAAGGCAGTGCACCCAAAGATTCGGAGAGGGAGAGGGAAAGGCTTCTTGCCCAGATACAGAATGGAGAATGGGGTTTTCCTATGGAGAACGGTGGATGGAATACGATTGATTAGGTAATAGACAAGGAGAACAGCATAGCCCTAATAGGAGCGAGGGACATGCATCTGGGTCATTAAAGTACGAGCGACATCGAGTAGATGACGGTTTCTGCGTTCCGCCACCCCATTTTGTTGGGAGGTATAAATACAGCTAGTCTGATGAATAATGCCATGCTGCACACAGAAAGAGGTGAACGCATGACTCAGATATTCTTTTGCATTGTCGGAGCGAAAAGTTTTAATACAAACATTAAACTGAGTTTTAATTAACTGATAAAAGGAGATCCATACATCCAAAAGTTCAGAGCGATCTCGTAAGAGATACACCCAAGTACATCTAGAAAAATCATCAATAAAGGTTACAAAATAAGAAGTACCCCGACCAATGGTGAGGGTAGGAGTAGGTCCCCATACATCGGAGTGGACTAGATCAAACGGACGGGTAGAGCCCCGACCTTGCTTCGGCAGGAAGGAGGAACGGTGATGCTTGCCAAGCTGACAAGCGTCGCAGTTGAGAGGAGTACTGCAAGGATGGAGGTGGGGCAGAAGCTGGTGTAGAAGCCGTGAAGGAGGATGACTGAGGCGGAGATGCCAATGGAGAAGATCCGTATAAGAGGAAAAGAAGGCAGATAAGGCGGAAACGTTGTCGAGGAAGTAGAGGCCACCACTCTCAGTCCCAGTAGAAATCTTCCGGTGGGAGCTCGGATCCTGAAAAGAACAAGAAGTTAGAGTGAACGTCACAGAGCACTGAAGCTGCTTTCATAAAGAAGTAACCGTTAATAAATTGCACGGATACATGGGCACATAAAGAGTGTCCGCTAAGCGAAGAGACGGAGTAACATGAATGACTCCCGACCCATGAACCGGGGAGTGAGAACCGTCTGCAATGAGGACAGGAGGAAACCGATCATGCTGTTCGAGGAGAGAGAAGAACTTAGGATTGCCCGTCATGTGATTAGTTGCACCAGAGTCGATAAGCCATTTACCTTGAGTCACCACGTGGGCATTACCTGATGATGTAACCACGGAGGCGGACGGCTTAGAAGAGGAGGAGGAAGAGTCACCGGAGGGGCGAAGATGGGGATTCTTCGTTCAGCAGCGTTCCATAGTGTGGTCGGTGCGACCACAGTGAGAGCAGAGGTAGCGGGAAGGAGCACATCCGCCAGACTGGTGACTGCGGCTACAAGAGCCACTCTGTTGAGTTTGGTGAGCATAGTTGTCCCGTGGAGAAGGAGCGGGCAAAAGCGGGCGCTGAAGAAGGGAGGTGACAGCAGCGATGCGGGAAGCAGTTGTATCTAGGGTAGGGGATTTTGCCTCACCCAGAATTTGTTGGCGGATCATATCATAAGTATTACAAAGCTGGAGCAAATAACACACAACCAGAAGCACTTGGAAATGCGTGTGTTATTGAGCCAAATCCGCAGAAAAGGGGCGATTACGAAGAATCTCAGCCCCAAGATCCTGGACCTATTGGTAGGCAGCAGCATGGGATAAAGTAGGACGAGAAAAGAGGTCCGCATACAATGTATAGATACGGGACTTCTGAGCCCCCTTTGAGTACAGAGCGGCAAGATGAAGCCAAGCGGCCTTTACCGTCTCATCATGACGGATAACGGGGAGGCATTCATCGGAGAGGCTGTTAGCGAGCCAAGTACGCATAAGTGCATCACTCGCATCCCAGTAATCAAAGAGAGGTGAAGTGGTGGGAGGAGGGTCATCAATGAGATGATGACGTTTGCGTTGTGAGCGAAGGAGAAAGGTGAAGGAGACGCTCAAATCCGGGTAGTTGGAGCCGACAAGTTTGGAAACGGTGCCAAGGTTCCCGGAAGGAGTAGGAGGAAGAGGCGGAGCCGGATTGGTGACATGAGTGGTGGCAGTAGAAGCATCAGAGAGAGCCATAGGAGAAAACAACAGGAAGCCGCGTGGTTAGGAATGAAACTAGGCGGTTAGGCACGAAAACTGTGTGCGAGAAATCACAGCGGTTAGAAGAAAAAGAGCTGCAGCGGTCACGATGAAAGACACCAGCAGTAAGAAATACCACGACCAAGCCACAGAACAAAGCGGAGGGAAAGAAGTCATGCGGCTAGAAAGCAACCCGTGCGAACTTAGAAAGGATAAGATCGCGCGAATAGAGAAAGGTCCGCGGGAAGGCAAACACGACAACAGGTCGCGACAACTAGAGAATAGGGCGCGGTGACAAGGCCATGTCGCAGCGTGAAGAAAGGGGAAAAAAGGAGGTCGCGCACACTAAGGGCAATGACACGGAGAGGAAGAGGCTGCGTGAACAGGTCGCAAGCAGGCCGAAGAGACAGACCGCGAGGACAGGTCTCAAAAAGATGAAGCAAGCCGCGCGGACAGGTCGCGGCTGTCAGAGAAGGAACCCAGAATCAGAGGGAGAAATCGAGTCCTCCGATACCATGTAAGAAACGAACAAAAAACAAACCGGAGAGGTTTAACAGAAATTTTATTATCTGAAAAAGGTATCTATTACAAAGGTATGGCCTCCCTTTTATAGAATGGAGGAGAGAATTGAGAATATAAATAAGAGATGTGGGACTAAAAATTTACAGGACAATCGGCCTATTCACAAACCAAACCGCACATGCCGCGCGGTTAGATGAGATGGGCTAACCGCTCGGCCACCACCAGAGAGAGGGAAGCCTCTAGAGGAGATCGCTAGGCCGCTCGGTCTCCAAGACGCCAGAGACAAACCGCTAGACCGCGCGTCAATCAATCTGCCAAGACAGGCCGCCAGACCGCCCGGTCACTAACATCAACACAACGTATTAAGAAGCTTATGACTGAGGCACCGGTGTTACGTCTACCTGACTTCACCAAGGTCTATGAGCTTACCTGTGATGCATCAGGGGTAGGAATAGGAGGTGTTTTGAGTCAAGAAGGTCACCCAGTCAGTTATTTCATTGAGAAACTAGCGGGCGCTAAGTTGAATTATTCGAACAACGACAGAGAGTTTTATGTTGTTGTTAGGTGTTAGCATTATTGGCGGCATTATCTCCTCTCCAAGTAGTTTTTGATCCTCTCCGATCATGATGCTTTACGTTTTATAAATGTTCAGCATAAAATCAGCCCGCGCCACGCTAAGTGGGTAGCTTTCTTACAAGGGTACACTTTTAGTCTTAAGCACCTTAAGGGATCTGACAATCGAGTTTCCGATGCACTTTGCCGCCTTATCCTTCTACTGTCTACCATGCAAGTCAATGTCGTAGGATTCGAACGAGTTAAGGACGAATACACCACTTTCCCAGATTTCCACGAGATGTATTTCTCCGCCCAGGATAGCTCTCCCATGACCATATCTGCATTTGTTCTTAAGGAAGGTTATCTTTTTAGGCACGGGAACTTGTGTATTCCTCGATCCTCCTTACGACACCACATTATTTGGGAATTACATAGCGGAGGTCTGAGTGGACACTTTGGAAGGGATAAGACCATTGCACTCGTCGAGGAGAAATTTTACTGGCCTAAGCTTAAAGCATTGGTTGGGGGAATAGTGAGTAGCTGCCGAACATGTCAAGTATCTAAGGGCTCTAAAACAAATGTTGGGTTATATACCCCATTACCAATTCCGTCCATACCGTGGGAAGACGTGTGCATGGATTTCGTATTCGGCCTCCCCACCACTCTATATCAACACAACTCCATTTTTGTAGTTGTCGACAGGTTTTCAAAAATGGCATACTTTATCCCATGTAGTAGGACAAACGACGCATCTCACGTAGGTAAGTTATATTTTTGAGAGGTCGTTAGTCATCGTGGAGTGCCGAAGACAATTGTCTCGGATATGGACGTGAAATTCACTAGCTATTTTTTGAAAACTTTATGGATTCTAATGGGGACCAAATTATTATTTTTTGCTGCCTATCATCCGCAAACCGATGGTCAGACGGAAGTAGTCAATCAGAGTTTGGGTAATCTTATAAGGTGTCTTGTGAGTGATCATAAGGGAACTTGGGATCTACTCCTTCCCCATGCACAATTGGCTTACAATAACTATAAGAATTGGTCCACAGGTATGTCCCCTAACGAGATTGTTCACGGGTATAAGGCTCCTGTGCCACTTAACTAGGTTCCGTTACCACCTACATATAAAGCAAGTAAATTTGCATAATCCTTTCGCCCGACACATTCATGACTTGCACGCACATATCCGAGCAACCTTAGCCTCCAATTATGAATCCTATCAAACACAAGCTAATCAACATAGGAGAGTGTCACACTTTAAACTCAGCGATCAAGTCTTAGTCCGCTTAGTTTCCGAGCGACTGCAAACTGGCATCGTTAGAAAGTTAGCTCCAAAGCGCGCTGGTCCCTTTCAGACTATAAAGAAACTCGGTGATAATGCTTTTGTCTTAGATTTGCCGGTTGATTGGGGTGTTTGACCCAATTTTAATGTCTCGGATTTGATGATGTGTGTTTCACCTCCACAAGAATTGACTTCTTTGTCGTCTTCTCCTTCTACTCAAAATTCTTGGGGTTTGGGAGTGGTAGTACGGATGATCTCTCTCCCCTGGTCTCCACAGGTTTAGCATCGGATGGTAAGTTGCCTTCTTTTATTACCACTACTGACATGTTTCCAAGGATTCCCAAAACCTTTCTTATACAAGAAAGGATACTTGATGCTAAGCTACTTACTACTACCGATGGTGCTACCTGCCGCTTTCTCAACCGTTGGTGTGACCGCCCTCCTTCCGACGACTCTTGGGTACTCGAGCCAGAGCTTCAACAATTGGATGCCGCTCTTCTCTGTCGCTATCTCTTGGACCACGCATCGGAGATACGTGATTTTGAGCGGGGGAGGATTTATGTCGCGGCATCGCCGCCACTACTTGATGATGATCCGGTTACCGAGGCACTACAACATAAAGATGTTAGGATCCATGATGATGCTATCAGAAGGCAACGTCATAACCTCTGTCCGCGACGTGCTAAGACCACTTGAAGATTCATTTTAAAATCATGCTCTTAGTTATGATATTTTTATTTATATTTTATATTTGAGAATATAAAACTATTCCATACTTGGGTAAAAATTTTATATTCATGAGTGGACTTATTTGTTTAATTCCTGCATTTAAAACATGTGGTGTGTAATTAACCACCCGGATTGATGAGATGTCATCTCCATTTTGGACGGTTAAATGTGTGTTTGTAACTCCTATGTATTTGTAACTCCTATGTGTTTGTAACTCCTACATAAGGAGACCACTTTGTGAGAATTAATGCATAAGAAGAATTTGAATAAAAAAAAAGCTCCCTAGGAGAATTCGGCCTAAAGGATCCCTCCAAGCCGCCGCCCCCTTGTGGTGTGAAACAGCCCCCTGCTTCCTCCATCCCTCTTCGGTGCGACTCCGACATGGATTCCTTTGGTGCGATTCCAAGGAAGAAGGTTGCAGCCCCATTCGGTGTGACGCCGGTGGATCCATGGAGAGAGTGATTCTCCTACCATATCTTGTGAGCACGGTGAATCCGGGTTGGGTAAACTCTTCCCCTCTCTTTGTGTTTCCTCTCTTAGATTTGTGGAAGGTGAACCATCGTGTTCTCCGCGGCTTTTAATATTTGATCGCTTTCAAATCTTTGAATTGAAGTTGTTATTGTTTGTTTTTCCTATTTACGGACCGGGTAGGTCCATTTTGCTTGAGCGGATCTTGGCCTATAGCCTTGATCTTTCTTTCAAAGGGATTGGCAACCTTTGCGTTAACTTTTGGGAATGATCTGACTCATTTTTCATCACTGTTTTAGAGTCGATCATTCTCCGAATGTTTTTATGTTTGTACGCGAAACGATAACGTATTAAGGGCGATAGATGCTTGTGTAGGTGCGGCGGATCTTGAGTACTGCGTTGTTTGCGAACTAGAGCCTTCTTTCGTGTAGATTTCCATTGGCGACATACGCTACACAATTCTCGCTTATTCTCAGATTCTGGTTATGAATCTTGTACAGACTATGATGCATCCTCATCAAGTGATGATGAGAGTCCTCTTTTAGAAGATGATATCAATCAATTTATTGAAAATCATGGTGTACTTTTGTAGGCTTTCAAAGAAAGCAAGTTGCTTGTTAAGAAACAAGCAGAGGAAATTGCCTCCCTACAGCTGGCTGCTTCTAAGTAAGATGAGACTTCATCTTTGCTATATCTAAAAGTTAGGGATCGAAGTAGCCGATCTGAAGACAATGGTAGATATCCTTGTTGTGTCCATCAAATAAAGGGACTCTATTATCAAGGATCTTGAAGAGAAACTTGAAAGGGAGAAGGGGATTGTGGCTAATTTCTCTAAGATAGATGATATCAAGAGAAAGTCTGAATCTGAGTGGATTTCTAAAGTTATCCAATCTCAGAGGAGAGGACAAGCTCCTGTCATGGCTCAGTGAACCTCTCACATGGTAATTCTCCCATCCAACATATATGACCGAGACTGTAAGTATGGTCACTGGAGGTGTGGGAATATTCCTTGTAAGTTTACAAAAGTATCTTACAATGGAAGAAGTGAGGTCATCAGATTGAGTGCACAGAAGGCTCCCCATGTAAAAGTCCAAAAGGTCCATTCTGGACCTTTTGTATTTAGTGCCCCAACTGCCTCATTCAAGGATATGGCAATGACCTATTCTATGGTTCTTACAGCAAGAACTCAAACTAAAGGTAATTCAGTCAATGATCCTGACTTGACTTCATCTGAAGCCATTAAGAACATGTCAACAACAAGGAAGGTTGCTGCTAATGGATTTCAGAGTAAGCCAAGTTCCCCTTCTGGCAGACTCACTTTTGGTCAAGCTCTTGCTGAAAGAAATAAGAAGAAGGCCTCAGTTATCCCCACTGAACAGGCAGCCTGTAGTGGATTGCACTCCTCCAAGAGTGTTCCGAAGAGGTGGTACATCATCCATGAATGTTAGTGCTGTTGAACAGTGGGCCACTTTGTAATAGATTGTTGGCACAACCCCATTGTGTTAAAGGAAAGGTAGTGTCTTCCTAACAGGACTCGTGTAGGTAGACATATGCATCTTTAAGATAACAGGAACCAAAGACCAAAGTCATATTGGGTTCCTATGGTAAGGTAACTTTTGTTTTGCAAGACAGTCTCAGTTGTCATACCCATTTATGGTCCTTGGATAGAGATGTACCAGCCCTAGGACTGGTACAAGGAATGGATGAACTGACCAACATGCACAATATACCTAAGACATGTTCAATTGTTGAGGGGGAGCTAATAACAAAAAGACAGATCCACATCATTGGCTAAAGTTCAGGAGCAAGGAAGTTGGTGTGTACAGAGATTGTGAATCTAACATCTGCTCCTTGTCTACTCGAAAAAGATAATTAGAATTCACCTATCTCATAATTTTACAAAATATTTACAAAATTGCTAAAACTATGCATTTTTGAGATAAGATAGTTGAAATTAAAGTCTGAGATGAAGTGAGGCAATTATCTAAAAACTTGTCTCAATAAATAGGTTAGTGGCTCTCATGCTCACTAGGCCACTAGATGCATCTATAATCAACATCCTCAAACTTGACATAGGTAAGTTGAATTTATGTCTAGTTGTACTCCACTAGGACACAAATTAAATATATATATATATTGCAAGAAAATTTTAACCCTGCAGGATTGGTCAATCCAGAAAGACTCATTACAAAAGTTGTCTGTGGGTGGCTAAGTAAAAGGACTAAACCAAGCCATTGATCAAAATTTGATCACCAAATAGGTAAGTGTCTTTTGACCTTCTCTTTATAATTAACTATTGATAGAAAAGCTTGTGCATAAAGCAAAGTCACTGTTCCTTGCCCTCTCTTGCCCGTATTCGCGGAATAGACGGAAGGACTTTCTCGCTAGCCTTCAAAAATTCTCTAGCAAAATGGCGCCCAAAGGTCAGGATTTTCTCTTTGAGGGAGCAGAGGTTGTTCACAATGGATTCATTGATTCTCCTAAAGAGGTTCAACACGTGCTTCATCTTCTGCAAAAATCTGACCAAGCTTTTGTCTTGACTGAGCCCTGTCTGCTGTGGGAGATGGAAGTGCTAGAATTGTTTGCAAATGCTAAGGCAGATGCATCGACAGGCAAGGTCAAAACTGTAGTGAGTAGGAAGAAGATCAAGATTACCCCCAGAAGTGTTAGCAAGGTGTTGTAGTTGTCAAAGATCTCTGTGAATGACGACGAAGACGAGATGAAGCAGGATGATATCAAAACTGCAATGAAATGTTGTGGGTTGTCCAAGCACTCCACCGGCTCAATTCTAAGAAATGAACACAACCTAAGGGGTATGTTCTTGGCTGATATCATTGGAAACTCCTTGCTATGCAAAACCGGTTCCCACGATAAAATATTAAATAAGATGTTCGAGGTAATCACAAGAATTATCTTGTCAAAGAAGACCGACTAGGGGAGAATCCTATTTGATAGGATTATTGAATGCATCAATGAACAAAACTTAGGGAGAATTCTATCCCTATTTTTGCGACAAACTAAACCAGAAATCCTAAACTTAAAGCATGGGGTGAGAATACTTCACATGCGAAGAATGAACGTCAAAATGCTAGATCGATGGGAAAGATTTCTTCTGCTTCATGGACCATCTGCAGCAGAGAAGAAAGGAAAGAAGGTTGCAACTCTAAAGCCAAGCAGCTCAAGCAGTTCTGCTGAAGATGAGGGAGAGCCTCAAGATTCAAGTCCAACAGGGTCTGATGAAGAGATAAGGAAGGATAAAAGTGCATATGTATTAGTTTCCTCGGATCGTGCCGCCAGAAAAGAGTTGAGCGGTGCTCAGTCTGAAGAAACTCCCGAACGGGATGATGACTTGCCTTTAGTTGAAGTTGCTGGGAAAATTGCTAAAACTATTGTTACTAAGATTTCTGCTGGGATTGAAGGAGAGGATTTCAGGTCCGATGATGCAGGTGACCACCTGTCGAATCCTGATGATGCTGATGTTCCTGAGCCTCAGAGTGAGGCGGAGATCAATTTGACTTTTGAAATGGAGATTGAAATGTTTGAAGGTGTGCAACTCCTGGCTCAAGTTATGGATGCTGCATTTGTTGAGAAAAAGACTACAATGGATGAGGGAAAGCAGCTTGCACAAGAGATAATGCAAGATGCATTAGTTATGGGGGAGATGCTACAGGTCCCTACAAAATTAGTTCTGAAAGTGGAAAGTTGTTGACCTAAATCACCTAGAGGGGGGTGAATAGGTGAATCGTGCATTTGTTTGCGGAATAAAAATTTAGAGATCTAGCGCACGCAATCAAGCAATCACAGAAGGACACAAAAGATTTATAGTGGTTCCCCGTCCTTGGGTACGTCCACTTTACCTCACCATTCTAGCAAATCATTAGATCTGGCTACTCCACTATCTCGGATTGCAAACCAATCCTACACCTCGGAACAACGTTCCTACAAACTCGATCCAAATGGATCAACACTCGGAAGATAAAACTTCCTACCACTCGGAGATAAATCTCCTACAAAGAAAGTTGTTTGAATAAAAGTTACAAACAAAAATATCTCAAATCTGGATCTCGGTCTTCGTATTCTTCGTTGAGAACTTTAGGCTTGATCAGGAAAGGTAGAAGAAGGCTGGACTGTTTTAAAGAAACTGAGATCTAAAATCACCACGCTCAACGAGAAATCCACAAGTCGTTGAAGCACGATCGGATCGGATTATTGTTCTTGATCTTGGATCGATCTAGGTAGTACCGCTTGAGAGAACGTCGATCCAAAGCTTTATTTCAGAAAACGCTAATGGCAGCGGAGGCCGGACGATTGAGAGATTAGGTTTTTAGGAATTCTTTCTTAACAAGGACGGATGAGATTATCATATTTTCTCTGAAATAACTTGTTTAATTGATATAATCTGAAAGGACCTATTTATAGGCGATCTCCAACGGTCATAATCATAATTAAGGATGACACGTGGACCAATCAGAAAAGATTAATTCGAAATCTCCGTCAAAACTGGACTTAGAGAATTTTCAGGAATAATGAAGTACTTAGTTCTCGAGTGGTCGAAATAGTTCTCGAGAACTATGTACTGACCTTTCGAAAACTATGGCATGATCTCGATCACTGAACTTCTGGAAATGGCCTTGGACTTCTCGATAACTTTGAATTATAGTTCTCGAGAACTATGTTTACTTTTCGAGAACTAAAAGACTTCTCGAAAACTGATATAGCACTTCTCGAGAACTTAACAAAACTTTTTGAGAGCTTAAAGGAAACTTCTCGAAAACTTGGTTAGCACTTCTCGAGAACTTTGTCAGAAATTTTCGAGAACTTTACTTAGAGTCAATTGCTAAAGAAAAGTTCTGAACTGAAAACTTCTCGAGAACTTTGTTAAGAAGTTCTCGAGAACTTTATCGACTTCTCGAGAACTTCTAGTCTATTTCTCGAGAACTTAGCTAGAGTCAAATTCCTGAAGAGAAGGGCAGAACTTTTCGAGAGCTAAGGAGTACTTCTGGAGAACTTCTATAGTAATTCTCAAGAACTTTGTTAATCTCTCGAAAATTTCTACTTAGAGGAATTCTGGCTGTCCTGACTTCTCGAGAAGTAAAGTCTGAGCCTCTCGAGAACTATGTACTACTTCTCGAGAACTTTGAAGGAACTTCTCGAGAGATGGACTTAGAAAAATTTCTTTAAGAATTCCATATAAGATCTCCTTCTGGTCTTGTCTCCATCTTGTGTTCCAAAGTTTGAATATGAAGTGTATCCCAATTTAGAGGCTACACATGAGTCAACACTTTGGATCACCCAGTGAGGGATTACACTGAGTGGTCCTGTTTTCCTGACTCACTGTAGACTGACATTGGTCTGCACTTAGAACTGAGAATTTGCAAACACACAACTAGAATACACATGTCAAATACACCTTAATTCATCTTAGTGCAAAGGGTGACTTCATGCAAATCTGGGTTATTGTGGAGACAATACCCAACAATCTCCCCCTATTTGTAGAAGTCAGAACCCTTTATACTAAGGTGAATTATTATAACAAAATTAGAGCAAGAATAATGGAAAGTAAAAGTAGTAAAACACAGAAAGAAAATTAGAACTTATAATTACGCAAAACTAGGAAATTGTATATATATCAAAAATCATTTAGAGTTTTAATCAACATTCATTTCATAGTTTTTAACACCATAATCATCAAGAATCATTTTTGGTATCGTGTTGCTTGTCCAGCTTAGCATGTTGTCTTCTATGGTAGCTGAATGG
The DNA here is from genome assembly GCA_039513925.1 of Platanthera zijinensis. Classification (NCBI taxonomy): domain Eukaryota; kingdom Viridiplantae; phylum Streptophyta; class Magnoliopsida; order Asparagales; family Orchidaceae; genus Platanthera; species Platanthera zijinensis. Next base: position 73,258,382 of record CM077094.1, on the reverse strand, counting down.
TTTGGGATAGTACCTTGGAGGCTTTGGAGGAGCTTTAGGATTGTTTTTACCATATTCTCTATCATATAGTCTCCTCTTAGTCAATGACTTCTCATATAATTCCCATTCTAAATAGCTGTAGTGCAGGCTTCTTTCCTCATTCAGATCCATTACAAGCTTCAAAGTATAAAGAATTAAAGATTTTGATGTAGGGCTCCATACTTCTGCAAACTCTTAGGCTTTTCTCTTCTCTGCTCCAGGTTGAGGAACTGATCTACTAGCAGAAGGTCTCTCCCCATACTTCCTTTTCTTTGGGATATGAATTTCTGGTAGATCTTCAGGTATTACATCATCCCAGACATGAGAGTATGAAGATGGAGGAGGTTCCTGATCTTCAGGCCTAGGAGAGAAGGTTGGATACTGAGGTTGAGGCATTTGGGGTTGAGCCACTTGGCTAGAAGTGCCTTCAGCAAGAGGATTGAGGTGGTGAGGAATCACATTTGGATCTGCTTGAAAGTCTGGGAAAATCTGATTATGCAACGATACTGCTGTATCATAAGTGTGGAATTTTATAGAATGAATCTGTTCAGAAACACCTTTATTTACCTCAGAAATTTTGGCAGTCCACAGAGGTTTTTTGCTTCATCATTAAGCTTTTCAACTTGTTGTTTGACAATATCCTCCCCCTTTCTGACTTCTACAGTTAGTTTTGCTATGGCATCCTCCTTGAAGGTGCCAACCTCATTGCATACCTTCATAATATTTTCCTATGCTCTTTTGTCCAGTTGAATCTGATTGTTTGCAAGAGTAACTGACTGGTCTATAACTCGTCCAATACTTGTGATAGTATGATCTAGAGCCTTTCCTCCTATTCTAAATAGTTATTTAAGCTGATCAGTGTTTACCTGAATTTCTGGGAAGCCTCTGCTCATCTCTTGTGCCAAGGCAGTGACTTGCTTCTGAATGTCCTTAAGAGATTCATCAAAATGTTTCCTTTATTCAGAGAGCATTTCTTCGATCTTGGAAAGAATATCTGTATTCACCATCATAGCAGCAGCAGTAGTAGTAGTAGTAGTAGTAGTATGAGGAATGGAAGCAATTTGAGCACTGGTAGGAGAAGGTGGAGGTGGAGGGGCTTGCCTTGGAGGCAGTTCTTCTAGAACAACAGAGCTCTTAGCTCTTAAAGTGCGAGAGACTGGATCACCCTCCTCATCAATGAATGTTGGAAGGTTGAAGTCTAGTTTCCTGAGAGGAGGTTCTATCTCCTCAGGAGTTTGCTCATCCTCTTCAGATAGTAGAATGGTTTCTGGAGGAGTGGATACTTGTACAGGGATTGTGGAGGAGAAGGAGTACCTTTAAGTAAAGAGTGGGGGGATGGAGTATCTTTTGGGAGATCAGTAGTGACATCCTTTGGATGAGGAGGAAGTGGGTCTTCAGCTGAGAGTTCCTCGATCATTCTGTCTATTACTTCATCTGTATCTTTAAGTACCTCTTAAGCTGGTAGTTCTGAGTGGGTAGATATTAGAGAAGCCTCCCTGGGGCTCTCTGGTGGAGTAGGTATCCTTAGGACTGAGGTAGAAGGTGCAGTCTCCCCCTCTATTGCTGCACCAGATGGTTCAGAACCATGATGTTGAGGTGGAGATGGAGTCCTGACCTCTGTGACAATAACATCAACTTCCTTGGCTAGTGGTCTAGGGTTCTTCAACTTGAGTTCCCATCTTTGGATTGAGGTGACAGAGATTTTCTTTAGATGATGGACTGGTGTACCTTTGGAGATTTTGAAAGTTACTGGATCAATCTCACTGAACAGCAATGAGATTATCCTTGCAAACTTTGGTTCATGAATGCTATCCCTTATCATTTCAAAGATCATCATTCAAAACTGAAAACTTTTCCTGCAGATTATAGTTGTCATAACTCTAAACAAATCGTGTGAGATGAAACTTACAGAACCTGTGATGCACCATAGAATTTTCCCAATGATATCAGCGAGGGGTTTTCCCACATCATTTAGCAAATTTCCCCTGAGGGAGTTGTATTCCATTGGAATTCCATAGAAGGAATATGCCCTGTCATAATCCTTTGGAGTGAGGTCATCTTCCTCACCCACAATAGGTAATTTCAGAAGTTGAGAAACCTTATGCTTGTCAAGCTTTATCTTAATTCCCTTGACCTTAGTCTTCAATATCTTCCCACTTCTCCTTATCTTGGCATTTTTGAAGAACTCCTCTACCTCTGGAAATACTATCTTCACTGGCTCTGTTAGAACGAACATGAGACTTGCTGTCTCGAGAAGTATCAGCAAATTCTTAAAGTCGTCGGAGATGTCGGCCATGCCTGAAATCACGAGTTCACTCCCAATCCCTATATTAGAACTGTAAGCCATTTGCGATGAAGAAGGCGACGAACTGAGCGGAGAGACAGCGGCAGAGACGGAGGTTTCGGTCGGCGGAAGATGAAGAGGTGCGGGAGAAATTTTGAAATGACGGTTGATTTCCGATTCTAAAGGTATTTAGATATATATAGTATCCTAATTAAGTTAATTATAAGTATAATTAGCCGTAAATTTGGGCAGAAATCATGAAATTTACGAAATTACAGAGTTGAGAAATTTCAGCGGAAGGTAGGTCCACCTCTCGAGAAGTAGGGTTAACTTTTCGAGAAGTGGCCGAGAGGTTTTCGAGAAGTTTAGGATGTTTTCGAGAACTGGGGTCTAGTATTTTCGACACAGAAAGTGACTTTTCGAAGACTGGCCTCCAGACTTCTCGAAGGACTGATGGACTTCTCGAGAACATACAATGAACTTTTCGAGAAGTTAAAGGATTTTTCGAGAACTTAAGACACTTTTCGAGAGCAATTTTCTGCCTCTCAAGAAGTTGACTTAGTTTTTTGAGAAGTGACTTGAAATTTTCGAGAAATTTAAGTGAGTTTTCGAGAACTCCCGTCTACTTAGTAAAATCTGACCTTTGAGGTGAATCCTTGATTCTTGAGCCTTTGAGCTGAATACTTTGGCTTAATCCTCCTTGTTCAGCAACCCAAGTTCAGTTTTGAAGAAATTGAACTTGGTCTCATCCAGCGGCTTGGTGAAGATATCTGCAACCTGCTGGTCTGTAAGCACATACCTCAGATCTACATCCCCTCGCTCCACATGCTCCCGGATGAAGTGGTATTGCAGCTCGATGTGTTTAGTCTAGCTGTGTGAGACTGGGTTTTTTGCGATTGCGATGGCGCATAAGGAGTCACAGAATAAAGGAATGTCCTTGATCTTCATGTTGTAATCCTCAAGTTGGTGCTTCAGCCAAAGCAACTGTGCACAACAACTACCGGCATAAATGTATTCTGACTCGGCCGTTGAGATTGTGACACAGTTTTGCTTCTTGCTGCTCCATGAAATGAGTCTTCTTCCTAGGAACTGACACGTCCCTGATGTGCTTTTCCTGTCATCTTTGCTTCCTGCAAAGTCAGCATCTGAAAAACCAATTAGTTCACTGTCATTGCTTCTTGGGTACCATATGCCATGATTTGGTGTACCTTTAAGGTATCTCAAGATCCGTTTTGCAGCTGCATAATGAGATTCCTTATAGTTCACTTGGAATCTAGCACAGACACATGTGGAGAACATTATATCTGGTCTACTAGCCATAAGGTAGAGAAAGGATCCAACTATGCTTCTATACTTGGTTTCATCGAAAGGTTTCCCTTTCTCATCCTTGTTTAGAGACATAGCTGAGGCCATTGGAGTCCTCATAGAGGTTGCACTCTCCATTCCGAATTTCTTAAGTAACTTCTTGGTGAACTTGGTTTGAGAGATGAAGATCCCATCTTCAGATTGTTTCACCTGAAGTCCTAAAAAATACTTCAGCTCTTCTATACCGCTCATTTCGAACTTCCCTTGCATAAGTTTGGATAACTTTTTGCATAGGATGTCGTCAGTAGAGCAAAATATGATGTCATCGACATAGATTTGCACTAGCAAAATCTTGCCTTTAATTTCCCTGAGAAACAATGTCTTGTCTATCTTTCCCCTCATGAATTTATTCTCGAGGAGAAAGCTATACAGCATTTCGTACCAATCTCGAGGGGCTTGTTTCAAACCGTACAGTGCCTTCAATAATAAATAAACATAATCAAGATGGTTAGGATCAACGAAACCTGGGGGCTATTCCACATACACTTCTTCCTTTATGTTACCATTCAGGAAGGCGGACTTCACGTCCATTTGGTAGACGGTGAAGCCCTTCAATGCAGCGTATGCTAGAAACAGTCTGATGTCCTCCAGCCTTGCCACTAAAGCATAGGTCTGGTCAAAATCGATCCCTTCTTCTTGACGATATCCTTTAGCAACGAGTCTTGCCTTGTTCTTTATGATCGTCCCATCCTCGTCCATCTTGTTCCTATAGACCCATTTTGTTTCGATGACGTTTTTATTTTTGGGTCTGGGAACAAGTGTCCATACCTTGCAGCGCTTGAACTAATTCAGTTCTTCTTCCCGTGCAAAGATCCATGAAGCCTCTACGTTTTCTTCTTCAAACTTGTTTGGTTCAACCTGCGAGAGGAAGCTTAGATAAAGATTCTCATTAGCTGTACATCGACGAGTTCTGACACCGACTTGGGTGTCTCCTATGATTTGGTCCATAGGATAATCCTTTAGGTGTCTGAGCTCAGGATCTCTGGTATCTGGAAGTTACTTCAGCCATTGGTGTGACTTCATCATCTTGGACAATCTCCTCATCTTGATCAGCTGCCTCTTCAATGGGGTTTGGAGAGGTGATCTCGATGAACTGTTCATTTCTATCTTTGGTGGGTTCATCCAAGTTGATTTCCTTAATTCTTGTACCTGCAGCTTCAACACACACACTAGACGATTCGCTTTGTAGCAAGCTCGTCTCATCAAATACAACATGTATCGATTCTTGAACGACCAGGGTTTTTCTATTAAAAATCCTATATGCCTTACTATGGCTGCTATATCCTACAAAAATACCTTCAAAACTCTTCTCACTTTACTTGGTAGTATGATACTTGCCATTGTTAAGTACGAAGCATTTACAGCCAAAAATTCTAAAATATGAAACTGTTGGTTTCCTGCCTTTTAGAAGTTCATAAGGTGTCTTATCATGGTTCTTGTTTATGAGGGCTCAGTTTTACATGTGGCATGCAGTATTGACCGCTTCATCCCAGAAGTACTCTGGTAGTGAAGCATCACTTAGCATGGTCCTGCAGGACTCTATGAGTGTTCTATTCCTTCTCTCGGCTACTCTATTTTGCTATGGAGTACGGGGAGAGGAAAACTCATGAAAGATACCTAGGCTTTCACAGAATTGTGTCATGGCTCCAGATTTGAACTCCGTTCCATTGTCACTTCTGATTTTGACTACGGAACAGTTGTATTCATTCTGGATTTGCCTGACAAAATTAGTACAGATATCGAAGTTATCTTACTTGTGTTTCAGAAAGAACACCCACACAAAATGCGAGTAGTCATCAACAATAACCAACGTAAAATACTTACCTCCTAAGATTCTAACTTGTAGTGGACCGAACAAGTCCATATGTAGCAGGTGCAAATACCTGTTAGATTTTTTGCCTATAGTGCTTTTGAAGGTAGCCCTTATTTGCTTGCCTTTTACGCATGCATGACAAGGTCTCTCTTTGACATGCTTGACATTCGGGGCATCACGCACTAAGTTCTGGGAGATTAATTTATTAATAGTTTTAAAATTAATATATGCTAGTCTCTTGTGCCATTGGTCAACAAGAGACGCACTATCTTTAGCCAAAAGACACACTGGTTTGGAAGAATCTATACAAATATAATTTAAGCAAAACACATTCCTGCTTCGTGTGCCTGATAGAATTGTTTCCATATTGTTAACAGATTTTATCAAGCACTTGTCAGCGTGGAATTCAACTATGTATCCTTTGTCGCATAATTGGCTTATGCTGATGAGATTGCGTTCCAATCCTTCAACATAGGCTACATCAGAAAAGGATACGCTACCGTTAGTAATCATACCGTAGCCTTTGGTAATTCCTCGGTCTGAACCTCCAAAGATGACCATTGGTCCGTTCAACACCGGTGAAATATTCTGGAGTACGCTCCTTGTCCCGATCATATGCCGAGAGCATCCACTGTCAAAGTACCAGATTTGCATTTTGGTGGCCTTTGGACATACCTGCAATTACAATCACTTAGCCTTAGGAACCCAAACATATTTGGGTCCTTGGTCTCGGGTTTGATTGCTCCCCCTACGAGTATTAGCCTCATGTGTGGTCATTCTTATGTTGCCAACTTGAGGAGTTATAGCATTTCTAGGATTAAACCAACAATATGTGGCAAAGTGACCTACTCTACCACAACACCAACAGTCGAATTTGTTGTATCATTGCCTTCCAAACTCTTGCTTGACCTTCTTGGGTGGAGGTCCAGTCGGGGTAGCATTGTTGGAGGAAGAAGCTTCATGGTGAAGTCAGCTACATGAATTCTTCTCCATCATAGGCTTTTCCACAACAGGTTTTACTTTTGGTGGTTTCTGGAAGTTGTGACCATGAACATAGGGACCATAGCCCTGAAGAATCACTTCTTCATAAGGTGCCTTAAAGACACTTTCGCCAAAGTTACGGGGGCGGGTCCAACCATTGTACCTTGACTTGGGCTTCTCTGGGATCAGCCTAGAGAAGTGTCCATAGGTGGACTCATAGTCAAATTCGTTCATAGGAAAGATAACTTTCTTTAACGATACTGGCTCCAAAGGAGCTTTCCCTTTTTCCTCGACTAAGGCCTTCTTGGCATTCTTATTCTTTCTCTTGGCCTTGTTTCTCCTAGAAGATTTACTAGGAGCGGCAACATGGCCTAGTCCAGCTCCTTTGGCCTTAGCTGAGAATTCAACAACGAGTGGAAGAACTGTCTTAGGCTTAGAGAAACTTTCAACAAGTTTCTTCTCAGCCTCGAGTTGTTTTTCAAACTCTTTGATGATTTCGTCTTTAAGGTCGAGGTGCTTGAGAGCCTGATTGTATTACTCAATAGCAAGATTGAAGTTCTCCTGATGAGTGTTAGTCTTAGCGACTTCCTCTCTCAGGCTGCTCTCAGAAGCCTTTCGAGACTTAATCTCTTTGGCCTGAGTTTTCACAACTCGACGACACTTGTCGTAAGTTATGATTAACTCCTTGTACTGGGCCATAAGTTCAGACTCATCGTAAGAAGAGCTGTCCTCATGTTCATGTTTAGAACTTTCAGATTCAGAGAGAGGAGTATGATAATTTACCTCCCTAGTAAACTGGGGCTCTTTTTCATCATTTGATTGGGCCATGAGGCCAAAGTAGGCTTCCTCTTCTTCACCTGACTCAGATGAGTCGGAGTCACTTAGAGTTTTTCCCTTCTTGGCCACCAGGCTCTTCTCAGTTCTCTTCTTATGGTATGAGGATTTCTTTCCCTCTCTTCTGCCACCTTTCTTCTTTTTGTGGGGGCAGTCAGCTATGACGTGACCTGGCTTGTTACAACAGTAGCAAAAAATGTCAGTAGAAATTTGTTTTTCCTGTTTAGAATTATACCTGTCATGGCTACCCGAGCCTTTCTTTCATTGATCATTGTCATGTCATGATCTTCGGTATGAGGCATCCTTGCATCTCCATTGCTTCTTCTTGTTCAAGAATTTTTTGAACTGTCGTGAAAGTAGTGAGAACTATCCATCAGACAGTTTTGATCTTGAGGAGCTTGGCTCGAAGCTTAATTCTTCACTGACTTCTTGAGCTGGTGCTGGTTGGGTAGCTTTGCCCTTCCTTGAACTGTCAGCCTTTAATGCAGTAGGCTTCTCTTTCAACGAGAAGCGACTTTTCTCTTCTTCAGCTTTCCTGGAATTTATTTGCAGTTCATAGGACATCAGCTTCCCAAATAGATTTTGTGGATCTGTCTCTGCTAGTCTCCCAAACTCCCGAATGGCACAGACTTTGTTGTCCCATTCCTTGGTGAGAGATCTCAGAAATTTATAGTTCAGCTCTCCATTTGTGAAGACTCTGCCATACACTCTTAGGCCATTCACGATCTTGAAGAAATTTTCAAAGGTGTCAACAATGGTCTCCTTTGGTCCTTGTCTGAAGGCTTCATATTTCTGGTTCAGAAGGGACCTTCTTTCATCCCTCACTTCTTCAGTGCCTTCCATAAGAGTAACTAGAGATTGCCACATCTCTTTAGCCGATTGGCAGTGAATCAGGTTTTGCAACATTGAGTCATCGACTGCACTTGCTATAATGTTTTTAGCCTTTTTGTCCAAAGAGACAAGTGTAATCTCGTCCTTGTCCAGATCCATCAATTTCTTGGGAACCTTTTTGGTTGGATCTATGGTGGAGGTGGTCATAGGAACATGGGGACCTTCTTCAACAATCATGAAGATCCGGGGGTCCACAGCTTCCATGAAAAATTTAATTCTTTCTTTCCACATGGGAAAATTGTTCTTTGTGCACAGGGGAAGCTTGGCGAAATCTTTGACTTTGTCCATTGCTAGATTGAGTAACAACTTTCAGAAACAGGAACATGATCAAGGTGTTAACCTTTTTAATGATCAGCCTCCCTCTGATACCAATTGAAAGTGGAAAGTTATTGACCTAAATCACCTAGAGGGGGGTGAATAGGTGAATCGTGTGTTTGTTTGCGGAATAAAAATTTAGAGATCTAGAGCACGCAATCAAGAAATCAAAGAAGGACACAAAAGATTTATAGTATTTCCCCGTCCTTGGGTACGTCAACTTTACCTCACCGTTCTAGCAAATCACTAGATCCGGCTACTCCACTATCTCGGATTGCAAACCAATCTTACACCTCGGAACAACATTCCTACAAACTCGATCCAAATGGATCTACACTCGGAAGATAAAACTTCCTACCACTCGGAGATAAATCTCCTACAAAGAAAGTTGTTTGAATAAAAGTTACAGACAAAAATATCTCAGATCTAAATCTTGGTCTTCGTATTCTTCGTTGAGAACTTAAGGATTGATCAGGAAAGGTAGAAGAAGGCTGCACTGTTTTCAAGAAACTGAGATCTGAAATCACTGCAATCAACAAGAAATCCACAAGTCGTTGAAGCACGATCGGATCGGATGATTGTTCTTGATATTGGATCGATCTAGGTAGCACCGCTTGAGAGAACGTCGATCCAAAGATTTCTTCCAGAAAACGCTAATGGCGGCGGCGGCCGGACGATCGAGAGATTAGGTTTTAAGGAATTCTTTCTTAACAAGGACGGATGAGATTACCGTATTTTCTCTGTAATAGCTTGTTTAATTAGTCAAATCTTAAAGGACCTATTTATAGGCGATCTACAACGGTCATAATCATAACTAAGGATGACACATGGACCAATCAGAAAAGATTAATTCAAAATCTCCGTCAAAACTGGACTTATAGAATTTCAGGATTAATGAAGTTCTTAGTTCTCGAGAGGTCGAAATAGTTCTCGAGAACTATATACTGACCTTTCGAAAACTATGGCAGGATCTCGATCACTGAAATTTTGGAAATGGCCTTGGACTTCTCGAGAACTTGGAATTATAGTTCTCGAGAACTATGCTGACTTTTCGAGACCTAAAACACTTCTCAAAAACTGATATAGGACTTCTCGAGAACTTAACAGAACTTTTCGAGAGCTTAAAGGAAACTTATCGAAAACTTGGTTAGCACTTCTCGAGAACTTAGTCAGAACTTTTCAAGAACTTTACTTAGAATTAATTGCTAAAGAAAAGTTCTGAACTGAAAACTTCTCGAGAACTTTGTTAAGCAATTCTCGAGAACTCTATCGACTTCTCGAGAACTTCTAGTCCAGTTCTCGAGAACTTAGCTAGAGTCCAATTCCTTAAGAGAAGGGCAGAACTTTTTGAGAGCTAAGGAGTACTTCTCGAGAACTTTTATAGTAGTTCTCGAGAACTTTGTTAATCTCTCGAAAATTTCTAATTAGAAGAATTCTGGCTGTCCTGACTTCTCGAGAAGTAAAGTTTGAGCCTCTCGAGAACTTTGTACTACTTCTCGAGAACTTTGAAGGAACTTCTCGAGAGATGGACTTAGAAAAATTTCTGTAAGAATTCCATGTAAGTTCTCCTTCTGGTCTTGTCTCCATCTTGTGTTCCAAAGTATGAATATGAAGTGTATCCCAATTTAGAGGCTACACATGAGTCAACACTTTGGATCACCCAGTGAGGGATTACACTGAGTTGTCCTGTGTTCCTGACTCAATGTAGACTGACATTGGTCTGCACTTAGAACTGAGAATCTTCAAACAAACAACTAGAATACACATGTAAAATACACCTTAATTCATCTTAGTGCAAAGGGTGACTTCATGCAAATCTGGGTTATCGTGGAGACATTACCCAACAAGTTCAAACTACTGTAAGTAATATAGATGCTGCTACTATTATACTGAATGCCAATGAAGGCATGACAGAGGTTAAGGGGAAGATTCAATCTGACTCCCTGCTCAGATAGAAATTCACAACATTGATTCATCAATGTCAGAAGAAGAGGCCAATGCTCCAAAAAAAGAGACAGATGAAAATGAGACTGACTCTAATGAGAAGGAAGAGGTCAGACAAACTCTAGAACCTCATGTTGAAGGCACCTCTGCTCAAACATACCAGATTCCACCTATCTTCCTTGCTCAACTTAAAGGTATGCTAGATGAGCATAGGAGGGCATTATAAATTTTTGTGGATGATGCCCTTAAGGATATCAGAAACGATCTAACCACAGAAATCAAATCGATTAGATTTGAAGTAAACTTGCTGAAAGGAGAAACTATCAAGTTCTTTAAAAGAGCTGCTCCAGTTGTGGACTACACCATGGAAAAGCTGGATATGGCAAGCCAAAATGTTGTAACTGTCATAGAAAATAAAAATATTCAGACTCATAACATGTTAGCCATTCATAATATAGATAAAGTTCTGAGGGATCAACCGAATATAACAATCTTTACCAAGATGGACCCCTATACTAAGATGCTTGATGATCATATGCTGGAAGTCAAGAATTATGTTACTGCTGGAGTTAACTACCTAGAAACAGAAAGAAGAAAGGCATGCACCTCCCAGACACTATAATAGTTGAAGAAGTAAAAAAGGGGAAGAGTGAGGCAATAATAACTAATATTGAAAACTTTGTCTGGGAAACCAATGTGGTGAGAGGCTCATTAGGAATGGAGCAAATTCAGTATGATAACATCCCAATGATGCCTTCTCAATTGCAAGATGCCTTGTACAGAATTTCTGCTGCTGATCAGGTACAAGATAATCAGGGGTATGTATTGTACATAGAAGAAGGTGATAGTGTTGGTGCCCAGTGGGGAGAACATTCTACTGTTGCTAAGATTCCTTCCTTCAGACCCACTATAGACTAGGCATTACAAACCAAAGAAATGACTACAACTGCTGAAACTGAAGAGGAAGTCAGGCTAAGGAAAAAGAGATACAAGGAAGAAATGGAGAAGAGACCTGATTTTGAACAGTGGGGCCCTAAGTCCAAATCCATCATTCTGATTGCTTGGGATCAGGTCAAAAAAAAAGAGGTCAGACAAAGGAACTTGGTAAAACAAAATGGAATGGGAGAAGATGAAAAAGAGGGACACTAAAAGGAGAATTTATTGGAAGAACAAGAATGCTAACACTTTGCTTCCTGGTGCAGTTAAACCCTCAAACTACTTCCCCAAGCCCTTCAGCTACTTTAAGAGGCAGAAAGATAAAGCAGAAGCTGAAGCAGCTAAAGCAGACAAGAAATATAGCAAAGGAAAGAAGAATGCAGTTTCTGAAGAGAAAGCAGTCAAGAAGCCAAAGGGAAGTGGGATTGTGATAATGGAACCTGAAACTTGAAAAGCTTCAGGTTCTGCTTAAGGGGCTTAAGGAATGTGTGTTGTTTTGTTAAATACACAAGAACAATTATTCATTAAAAGATAAATGAAAATCATTTTGGTGATAATCATTATTTCTAAATTATGCAGAATATTGCTTACTGTATATGTTGCATAGTTATATTAGTGTATCATTGTCATAGGTTTTGATTTCTTCAAATAGGGGGACATTATTGGGTCCGTTGATCCCAATGTCCTGGATTTAAAGAAGGCCTAGCAAACAATGTACATATATGTGTTGATCTAACTTATGCTCAAGTTTAGTGATTGCAGGATGTCTACTATGCATTAATTGGACAGGTTATCCAAGTGGCCAAAATAGGTACTGTCTAGGCAAACCTGTGGATAGACAAAAATCTATCTAAGTCCATAGGAGTTGAGTGAAGGTTACTCACTCAATGCCATATGACTTATAGTGCTGAGTGGCGCCTATACAGTCAAATCCAATGTAATGGCAAGTTGAGAAAGTGGCTAAGTCCACAGGCGTTGAGTGAGGTCAAATCACTCAACGCCATTTAGCAAAAGGCTGTGAGACAGGATAATGTAGTAAAAGCCTAAGAAGAAAAGGGAAGAAAAGTGACTAAGTTCACAAGCGTTGAGTGAGTATCACTTACTCAATGCCATACTCTATGTTCATTGAGTATTGCCTTGTAAGTCAAAGCCACAAAAAATATGTGATGATATTTGACTAAGTCCACAGGCATTGAGTGAGGCAACCTCACTCAATGCCATAAGATAAAGCATTGACTGACCATCATTCAATCAGAAACTATGTTTTCAGATGTAGAAATTTGGCTAAGACCAAATGCGTCAGTGTAGCTTGCTCACTCAACACTCTCAACGCCATGATTCGAAAAATCTGGCTAAAGAAAAAAGCATTGAGTAAGGCGTGCTCACTCAATGCTCTCAATGCTTAAGATGCTGAAGAAATAGGAAATTGATTAAGGCAGAAAGTGTTGAGTGTGGAGTGCTCACTCAATGCTCATAATGCCTAAAATATAGAAAGCATGGCTAAGGCACAAGGCATTGAGTGAGGCGTGGTCACTTAACGCTCTCAATGCCAAGCATTTAGAAAAGGCTGAAGAATAAGCTAAGGAAAAAAAGAATTGAGTGAGGCTTGCTCACTCAATGCTGTCAATGCCTAGATGGACAGAATTCTATCTAAGTGCCTTGGCGTTGAGTAAAGCTCATTCCCTAAAAGCCTATTCTACTAATGCTTGATTTTGGCTAAGTCCACAGGCGCTGACGTCAGCAAGTCAACAAGTCAACATTGTTCAAATAGACAACAAGAATGCTACAGTATAAGCCAAAAGGCGCTGCATAGCTACTGTACGACGATTGGCGTTATAGCAAGGTTGCAGCTGTCCATCAATGGTGTGGGTCCCAATACTAAAAGAGTCATTGGGTTACAATCAATAAAAGGAGAAGCCTTTTATAGAAAAAGAAGTTGTTGGTGTTGTTCTTCTTCATCGCCATTATTGCTTGATTGAAGAACAGGAAGCTCAAGATATCAAGTCTGAAGGCTAAACAAGTTAGCTGATTGTCTTCTCCATGGATATCAGTAAGATTAGAACAAATCTCTAAAGGAAGAAAACATGATAGCTGGTGTCATTTTCTATTTGCACCAGTAAGTTCTTCACATATCCAGCTATATAACCCTGAAGAACATTTACTTGAGGCTGTAAAGTAGAAGTTAGGGCTGAATCTCCTCAATGCGAGAAAGAAAGAAAAGTAGAGTAGTTGTCTGCAAGCTGCTTCCAGCACAAGACAAAGCAAGATGTACATCCTTATTGCTGAGAAGAATCTGGGTTGTGATTCTCATAGATCAGGTAGCAGTAAGCTTTGTTGCAGTCAATTCACAGTCCTAGCAGGAAAAATCCCTAATGATGTGAAGAAGAAGCTAGGACTGGTTATATCTCTGTTCAAGTAAAAGTAGACTCATGAAATATATTCTTGGAGTCATTGTAGGACTGAGTTTATCTCTATTCAGAACCTTGACAAAGAGAAACATCTCTTATGTCAGGATCAACCACACAACCAACCTCCATCTTCTAGGATCCTTTTAGATCTGAGTTGTAGGAGCAAATTTGCTCTGAGGTAGGATTATTTTGAGAATCTGAGGGGTAGGACCTTTGGGTTTGAGCTGTAGTACTTTGTTCCAAGTTTGAGGTAAGTGAGTCATTCTCATTGAGCTGTAGGGCACTTGTGCCTGAGATAAGATCTAGCTGTAGATCTGAGGTAGGGACTGTGTACCTGAGATTGTAGGAGAGTCATTCTCTCTGAGGTAGGATCCCTAATGGATCTGAGGTAGGGCTGTCCTCCCATCCTGAGTGTAGGGCCTTTGTCCTGAGGAAGGTGGTCTGCTGATCACTGAGTTGTAGGACCTTTTGGCTGAGTTATAAGTCATGGAGGAGACTGATAGATCTAGAGGGATGTGAGGTGTAAGATCTTTGTAGTAGAGTTTTGGAGAAGTACATTGTCCAACAAGATAGTTGGATAGGTGACAGGGAAAGTGGATGTACCCTTATTAGGGGAACCACTATAAATCTTGTGTGTGATTTGTGTGTTTATTGTGTTGCAGGTTACATATCTTGAAAGCACAGTCCAACAAACTAATAAAGCTCATAAAGAAAAGAAAATAAAAGATATGTCACTAAGGACTAAAAAACCTATTCACCCCCTCTAGGTGATTTAGCTATCCTTGAAATCAAAGACTTTCACCTAATTTCTTCTTCCTTGCCGCTGTCATTGGAAGTGATTCCTGATGTGCCCCACCATCGGCTTCACGCTTACCGACTCCACTATCTACCGCCAACTCCAATCGCCATTGTCGACAGAAGTTTAGTACAGTGCTATGATCTAGATTCTTGCTGCCATCCAGAAAGTCGTCATCTCAGTGCAGTGTAGTGTTTCATATTTTCAGAAGCTTTAGTTCTCAGAAACTTTGTTCTTCAGAAATTCAACTTTTGTTTCAGAAGTCTGCTTTCTAGATTTCAGTTTTCCTATTTTTTCAATGGTTCCTAGAAGCACCAGTGGCTTGCTAGGGGGAGGTGAGTTGGTCCGCATAGGGTTTGTTCATGCTTCCGATGAATTATGGAATGCAATTATAATGTTGGATATAGCTGCACTCTCCTTCGTCCTCGAAAACCCCTGCAAGGTGTTGGACATGGAAGTTCTTGAGTTTTTCTAGAATGCAAAGCTCAGACATGAAGACTCAGTGATCAAGAGCAAAGTTCAGAAATTTAAAGTAAGAGTGAAAGCCTCCCTGCTGTCTAGGTACTTGTGGCTTCCAATCTATGATCAGGCTGACTACCTAGAGGAGGCTGATTTTGCAAGAACTCTTTATTTTTGTGGATTGCCCCGAGGCACCAAGGCCATCAAGCGCAAAGGGATGAATGATTAAGGCAAGATCTTCTCTGACATCATTGGCAAGTTACTGATCTGCAAGACCGGCTCGCATGACTACCTGTCTACAGATATGTTCAAGATCCTGGTCGCAACAATCTGTTGAAAGAGATTGGACTAGGGTACTTTGCTATTTGACAAGATAAAGGATTTCCTACACCCTCCCAACTTTGCGAGGATTATCAGCATATACCTGAATCAACTCGATTGTGATAGGTTCAATATGACCAAATGAGTTCTGATTTTTCATTTAAAGAAAATCGACTCGTCAATCTTCTCAAGATGAGATAGGAGATTCGTCAGGCTATGGGGAGCCCCAGGTTTGCAAGTGGAGGAGGAAGAACAAGTTCCTGATATAAGGATTCCTTCCCCACACCCCAGCGAGATTCTTTATAGCTTGAGTGTAGGAATTCAGGGGGGGACAGTGGTTCCAGATTCAAATACAATTTCAGTTTCAGTGGCCGCCGATACAGTGCTTCCAGACTTAGAGTCAATGGATCTCCTAGCAGAGGTTACTGCTATTGGTGTTCCTGCTGCTGCTGAGGTTCGAATAGTTGAGGATATAGAAGTGCATCCTGAGGAAGAGGATCCAGCACCTTCAGAGCAAGATAAGGGTGCTGAGGTATTTAACTATTGTTCTAATTATGATGATCTAATAGCAACTGATTTTGAGTTAGAGACTGCTTTTGATGAGTATATGCTGGTTCCTGATAAGTCTGCTACCACTAATGTTGCCAGTGATGCCATAGTTGTCTCACAGCTGATGTTAGTAGACAATATGATAGTTCCTCTCCCTAATATGATCACCTCTACCATGTCTGAGGGGGGAAACAACTCAGTCCCAAATATCTATTTCCACTGTGGTTGCCAGACTCATGCGTAACCTGGACAAGAGACTAGGTAGGATACCATTGGTGCCCGAAGGTATCGTTGATCTTTCTGATGAGGAAGGAGATGCAGATGACCATGTACCTATCCTAGGTTCTGTGGAACCAAGTTTGATTTATGCAAATGTTTCTATTTTAGTGCTGCCATATGCTATAAGCTCAAGTTCAGGTGATTAGATCCTGAAAGCTGTTGAAGTTATACTAATAAGCAACATGCACAGTTCGAAGCCTCGTTGGAGAAAGTAGTAAAAAGAGTAAAACAATCAGAGAAGTTTATGCTAGATGGGCTTGCTGAAGTTAAAGTTAAATTTGATAAGCTAAAGGCCAGGTTTAATGAAAAGTATGACAAAGCTGCTACTGCAGTCACTGTTATGATGAGTGGCTTAAGACCAACAAAGATGGTCTTGAAACACTTGACAAAAACACTATCAACATGGTTACAGAGTACTACAGATATATGGAACACTATGTGAAAGTCTTTAGTGTCAACTAATTCCACCTATAGGGGGGATAGGTGTCGTGCAGTCTGTTGCGGAATTTAAATTACCTGCACAAGTAAACAAACATAGCACAGAAAAGCACACAAGCAATTATAGTGGTTCCCCGATTTGGGTACGTCCACTCTCCCCCTTCGACCTATCTCCCACCAAGGGACGACTCGGTCACTTCACCAAATGGATTGAAATCCAATCCTCACACTACGGAAGGCACCCTTCAAACCGAAGGAGTCACTACTCCTCCACCACGGATTCCACCCAACCATTACAACTAGGAATCACTATTCCTTTACAACAAAACAAAAATATAATATATAAGAGATACAAACTACACGTGTGGAGAACTCGATGTCCCTCTTCGTTCGTTGAAGCATTCTTGATGAAGACGAAGAGTCCACGACCGGAGCACTCCCTTGGAGAGGATCTTGCCAAGATCGGTGGCGGCAAGCGATTGCGGCGGCGATGCTTTGTATATCCAAACTTCTTGACAAATCAAGCAAGGTCTACCAACAATCTCAATCGGATCGGTCGTCTCAATCGATTCGGAATGAAGATCTAACCTCGTTCAACAAATTGAGAGACAAGGGATCTCAAGAGAGAAGCGTGAGACGCAATACTAGCCTCGGTTCTATCGTCGGGAGATCAAAGATTATCTGAGATCTGCAGTGGCGACTACCTTGTGAGCGGCGACGGCGACGAAAGGATTTCTGTGATCGGCTAGTTAAGGTTCGGCGGCTTTGATTTCTCGTGAATGATTACTGCGTAAGTTCAAAATACGCGAGTATAAATACTGTAGAACAACCCTAAATGACTTTTGTGGGGCCCACAAGAAGAAGCCCTAGTTCCGTTCAAAAAAGCGCACAGCATCTTGGTTCGGTCCAGCGAACAGAGCAAATTTTCCTAAGGCAAATTCGGCGAGAATCATTGGTGGTTCTCGACGAAGTCGGCAGGAATCACTCATGATTCCCGTCGATTCTTCCTTAGCCGATTTCCAATTGTAAAACTAGTCAGCCTGCGGGAATCGGTGGGAATGCAAATGTCATTCTCGACGAATCAGCGAGAATCAGTTAATGATTCCCGTCGATTCTGCCTTAGAAAAAATCTTGAAGGAGGACAGTCAGCCAGATAAAATTGGCGGGAATCACTGGCTGATTCGCGACGATTCGGCGAGAATCACTAGTGATTCCCGTCGAATTGGCGAGAATCACTTAGTGATTCCCGTCGATTTGGACTTAGACGATTTTCCTCTTCCTTCCCATGAACTTGGTCTTTGACCCATCTTTGCTCCTCTTCTGCTCTTGATCTATCTCGACTCTGTACTTGAAAATAAGTACACTCCAATAGAGAAAGCGCACATGAGTCAACACACTAATATGCTCAATGAGGGATTACATTGCGCAGACACATGTATATTTACCCACTGCACCCTGACATTTGTGTGTACTTATCATGGAATAGCTGCAAGCACAACTTGAAGAAATATCGTCAAATACATTGTCAATTCAACTTAGCTTGTTCAGGGGCTTCTTCAAATCAGGTACATTGTGGATACAATACCCAACAATCTCCCCCTATTTGAAGAAGCCTAAACCCTACAAGCTAAGGTGAATAAGACAGCTGGGAATGAAAAACATAAAATGAACAATCCATTGAGAATGAAATTCATTACCATTCATTACAATTTTCCTTAGAGCCTACTTAGCATTCTTAGCCTTTGGCAACCACTTTAGTACCTTAGAACCTGCCTTAGCCGAGAGGGTAATCTCCCCCTTTTTGGCTTCTGCAAATCTGGGAGCCACCTTATCCTGGGACATAATGCTCCCCCTCAGTTCTTGCATCTGTGCCCTATCTTGAGTTCCTTGCTGATACTCCCTGTTGATCCAAGAGCCTGGATCCCTTTAGTCTTCAGTCCTCATAGTTTAGCATGCTGAGTTAAGTTTTGAAGAGACTTAACTTAGCCTCCTCTAGGGGCTTTGTGAAGATATCTGCAATCTGCTTATCCGTGGGGACATAGCAGAGAGAGAGATCTTTGTTTTCCACATGCTCCCGAATGAAGTTGTAGCGCACTTCAATATACTTTATTCTGCTGTACGGCACAGGATTGTTCGCAATTGCTATAGCACTTGAGGAGTCGCAGTATATAGGGACCTCTCTGAAATGCAAGTCATAATCTTCTAGTTGATTTCTAATCCATAGAAGTTGTGCGCAACAGCTACCTTCTGAGATGTACTCAGATTCAGTCATGTAGGTTGCGATTCAATTCTGCTTCTTACTGTTCCAAGAAATAAGCCTTCTTCCAAGGAATTGGCACGTCCCGGAAGTGCTTTTCCTATCATCCCTGCTTCCTACAAAATCAGCATCTGAAAAGCCTATTAGCTCGGCATCATTGTTTCTAGGGTACCATAAGCTAAGATTTTGTGTACCTTTAAGGTATCTAAGAATTCGCTTTGCAGCGACATAATGAGATTCCTTCATGTTCACCTGATATCTGGCACAAACGCATGTGAAGAAAATAATATTCGGTCTACTCACAATAAGGTAGAGCAGGGATCTAATTATGCTTCTGTATTTGGTTTCATCAAAAGGTTTCCCTTTCTCATCCTTGTCCAGAGACATAGTGGATCCCATTGGAGTCCTCATGAAGGTTGCATTCTCCATTCCGAATTTCTTGAGGAGTACATTTGTGAACTTCGTCTGAGAAATTAAAATACCATCCTCAGACTGTTTCACTAGAAGTCCCAAGAAATACATTAGCTCGCCCATGCTGCTCATTTCAAACTTTCCTTGCATAAGTTTAGATAACTTCTTGCAAAGATTATTGTCCGTTGAGCCGAATATTATGTCATCGACATAGATTTGCACCAGCAAAATCTTACCTTTGACTTCCCTAAGAAACAATGTCTTATCTATTTTTCCTATGGAGAACTTGTTCTCAAGAAGAAAACTAGACAAAGTCTCGTACCAAGCTCGAGGAGCTTGTTTTAAGCCATATAATGCTTTATTAAGAGAATAAACATGATTAGGGAAAGTAGGATTAACAAAACCTGGGGGTTGCGCGACATATACTTCCTCTTTCACAATTCCATTTAGGAATGCAGATTTCACGTCCATCTGATAGACAGTGAATCCATTGTGAGAAGCATGTGCCAGGAACAATTTTATCGCCTCGAGCCTTGCAACCGGTGAAAAGGTTTGGTCGAAGTCAATCCCCTCCTCCTGTCTGTAACCTTGAGCCACCAGTCTAGACTTATTCTTGATGATGACACCGTGTTCATCCCATTTGTTTCTGAATATCCACTTAGTGCCGATCACGTTCTATTTTTTTGGTCTGGGGACTGGCGTCCAGGCGTTGCATCGTTCGAATTGATGCAATTCATCTTGCATGGCCAATATCCATGACGCATCCTTGTTCGCTTGGTCAAACTTCTTTGGCTCAACCTGTGACAGAAAACTAAAGTGCCGAATCTCGTTAATTGTACCTCTACGAGTTCTGACACCGTCACGAGGATCTCCTATGATTTGATTTCTGGGATGATCCCTCACATGTCAGAGCTCTAATAGTCTGGCATCTCGAGCTCTAACATTTTCTTGGGCTCCTCCCTCTTCAGGGAGATTTTCTCCATCCTGATCGTCAACTTCTCCAGTTGGCGTTGAGGTGGAAACCTTGACGTACTTTAGAGTTGCACCTTTTGTAGTATCATCTAAACTTAGCTATTCAAGCCTTGCACCGTAGTTAGCATTATCTCTTTTCCTATAATCTTGTTCCATGGCAAGCCTGGAACATCTCTTGTCTAGGTCCCATCATGTTCATGGGTACCTTGACTATCCTGCAAAAAAAAAAGAATTACCTTACCTTAGGAACCCAATAGGTATTGGGTCCTAGGTTCTTGTCAGCATAAAATACAGCATGCCTTCCTACAGGATTTCTGTCAGGAAGTCTGTCTCTTGCCAAAGGATGTGGACATACCCTTGCCCTTGGCACAGAAGGATTGTGCCAACAATCTATGGCAAAGTGACCCACTTTGCCACAACACCAACACTCATGGATATTATACCTCCTTTTCTGACCAGATCTACTAACAGAGTTAGTCACGATCCTAGGTCTGAAAGGGGCAGAGCTGGATCTGCTCTCAGATTTTCCCTTTCCACCGAGACTAGAGGGGGGTCTGATGGTGAACATGTGGTGAGTGTCATGAGGCCTGGGAGGTGATGGTTTCTTTTCAGCTAGCACACATCCGTGGGGCCCATTGATGCTTGCTACATGTTTGCCAACTCCCTTTTCCTTTATCCTAGTGTGGGAATATGTTCTGTGAGAGCTGGTTCCTGCAATGTCATGAAGTGTGGGAGCTGAGGCTGTAAATACAAATGGTTCATGATGAGCCATGTGTATTTTCTTATGGGTAGCCATAACATCACTTACACTATGGGTGTTTCCACATGAGGCCCGATCATTCTTGTAGTGACCATAGTTGTTCTTATGGTCATACCTGAAGGAATGATGTGTGCCCTTACTACTCGGTGTGGGGGGTCTGAACACAGTTTCCCCATTTCTCCATGATTTTATAATTCGTGAGATCCACCCATTTTCTCCCTTTCTCTTGATAGCATCTTTCTTGGAAAAATTAGATACTATCCTCTTCTCGGTCTCTAGATGAGACTCTAGATCCGAAATCTTTGAGTCCTTTACCTTGATGGATTCGAATTGGAGGTCCATCATGGTCCTCAACTGAGCAATTTCCTTAGCTTGTTCCTTAACAAGCAAGTTGCTCTTCTGAAGGGCACAACAAAGGGAATCAAGAGTTTCAATCTCTTGATTAAATTGTCAATTGCCCTTGCATCAATTGATGGACAAACCTCTGAACTTCTCCTGTCTTCAGGAGATACAAAGGGAAAGGAGCATGAAGAGGAAGATACCTGATCCTGATTGGGCTGATCAGGGTAAGAGTTATGGTCTGCAGAGACTGATGTTTCAGCTTCATCACAATTGCATTCATCAATCTCTTCTTCAGTCTCTGAAAGAGAAACAGGAGCCCTGATATTGATAGGTTGTTCTTGACTTTCCTCTTCAGAGATGAGGACCCCCACATATGCTTCATCCTCTTGCTAGCATTCATTCCAGGCAGTCTTCTTTCCCTCCATGAGATTAGAGATAGTTTCCCACATGGACTTTGCAGTCTTACACTTGTCCAATCTAGTAAGAGATGATCCTGACAAAATATCAGAGATGATCTGTCATACCAGCTTGTTCAAGTTGAATAGTGAGATCTTAGTCTCAGACATCTCTTCGGGACTCTTGTGGATTTGTAGATCTTTTCCAGAACCGGAACCCTTAATGGGAATGAAGGGACCCTCTTCCATAATAAAAGACGCACGAAGGTCAATGGCCTCCAGATGATACTGAACTCTCATTTTCAAGATGGGATAATACTCTTTTGTGCAGGCAGGGAATCTCAGAGGAGAGACATCAGTGTATAGCTCCATGCTTGAGTCTTATTTTCTTCTTAACACTAGATGCAGGATCTTACTCAAGGTGTTAACCTTGTTGATGAGTAACCTCCCTCTAATACCACTTGAAAGTCTTTAGTGTCAACTAATTCCACCTATGGGGGGATATGTGTCGTGCAGTCTTTTGCGGAATTTAAATTACCTGCATAAGTAAACAAACACAGCATAGAAAAGCACACAAGCAATTATAGTGGTTCCCCGATTTTGGTACGTCCACTCTCCCCCTTCGACCAATCTCCCATAAAGGGACGACTCGGTAACTTCACCAAACGGATTGAAATCCAATCCTCACCCTACGGAAGGAACCCTTCCAACCGAAGGAGTAACTACTCCTCCACCACGGGTTGCACCCAACCCTTACAACTAGGAATCATTAATCCTTTACAACAAAACAAAAATAGAATGTACAAGAGATACAAACTACACATGTGGAGAACCTGATGTCCCTCTTCCTTCGTTGAAGCGTTCTTGATGAAGATGAAGAGTCCATGACCGGAGCACTCTCTTGGAGAGGATCTTGCTAAGATCGGCAGCAGCAAGCGATTGCGGCGGCAATGCTTTGTAGATCCAAACTTCTTGACGAAGCAAGCAAGGTCTACCAACGATCTCAATCGGATCGGTCGTCTCAATCAATTCGGAATGAAGAACTAACCTAGTTCAACAAATCGAGAGACAAGGGATCTCGAGAGAGAAGCGTGAGACGCTATACTAGCCTTGGTTCTGTCGTCGGGAGATCAAAGATAATCTGAGATCTACAGCGGCGACTACCTTCCGAGCGGCGACGGCGACGGGAGGATTTCCGCGATCGGCTAGGTCACGCTTGGCGGCTTTGATTTCTCGTGAATGAATACTGCGTAAGTTCAAAAATTGCGAGTATAAATACTGTAGAACAACCCTAAATGATCGTTGTGGGGCCCACAAGAAGAAGCCATAGTTCCGGTGAAAACAGCGCACAGCATCTTGGTTCGGTCCAGCGAACAGAGCAAATTTTCCTAAGGCAAATTAGGCAAGAATCATTGGTGATTCTCGACGAAGTCGGCGGGAATCACTCACGATTCCCGTCGATTCTGCCTTAGCGGATTTCCAGTTGTAAAACTAGTCAGCCTGTGGGAATTGATGGGAATGCAAACGTCATTCTCGATGAATCGGCGAGAATCAGTGAATTATTCCCGTCGATTCTGCCTTAGTAGAAATCTTAAAGGAGGAGAGTCAGCCAGATAAAATCGGCGGGAATCACTGGCTGATTCTCGATGATTCGGCGAGAATCACTAGTGATTCCTGTCGAATCAGCGAGAATCACTTAGTGATTCCCGTCGATTTTGACTTAGACGATTTTCCTCTTCCTTCCCATGAACTTGGTCTTTGACCCATCTTTGCTCCTCTTCTGCTCTTAATCTATCTCGACCCTGTACATGAAAATAAGTACACTCCAATAGAGAGAGCACACATGAGTCAACACACTGATCTACTCAATGGGGGATTACGTTGCGCAGACCCGTGTATATTGACCCACTACACCCTGACATTGGTGTGTACTTAGTATGGAATAGCTGCAAGCACAACTTGAAGAAATATCGTCAAATACATTGTCAATTCAACTTAGCTTGTTCAGGGGCTTCTTCAAATAAGGTACATTATGGATACAATACCCAACACTATGATTCTTCTTTGCAAACGTATGTTGATTCTATTGCTGCCGAAGCCAAAAAGGGGGAGGAATTCATTACAGCTAAGGATGCTGATGTTGAAAAGTCTATGTTTTATCAATTCAAACAAGCAAATGATTATGGCTATAGCAACACCGTATGGTTACATGGATAGCTATTTCTGTCTCAAGTTCCTGCTGAGCCTTTTCATGATGATGTTCATCCGGTTCTGGATTACACTCAATACTAGACAGACTCAAAGGACTTATCCCAAGATCGTGTTGCTGCTGCTGCTGTGTCTTAAGATGTTCAAGCTATTACTAATGCTGTTATTTCTGTGTTCTCAGAGGATCAGGTTCTCAGGAAAAGGAAATTTGGAGAAGGTACTTCCGAAGTCAGACAAGAACCGGTCATGCCATATCAAATCAAAGAAGGGCCTAACCGTGAAATGGATGATGTTTGGATCCCAACTTCAAAAGGAATTATCTTGGACACCTTTGCCTTGTACGAGCTCGGAGTGGAGAAGCATCAGGACCACTATAGCCCAGAAGAATGGAACAGATACAAGGAAGCCTGCACCAGGAGGAGAATTCATTTCAGTAAGATCAAGGATGCTGATCCAATGCCTCCTCCTCCTTCAAAGCACTATCTGAAGCCCAGGGAATATTTTGAGAGATAGTTGTTTAAGAGAAAAAACAAGAAGATCTAGATTCTTATATATATTTCATTGTTGTGTGTTGTGGGCTGCCCTCCCTAATCTAAAACACTATTGATATATATATATATATATATTATTTATCTATTATCCTAGAATGTGTGTCATTTCATTTTTATTATCCTTTCAAGTCTTAATTTAATTTTAATTGGTATGTGCAATTAACTTTAGCTTGTAGGATTTTGGCTTCTTCAAATAGGGGGAGATTATTGGGTATTGCATCCACAATAACCCTGATTTGAAGAAGGGTCCAGTCAAGCTAAGATGAATTGACTTTGTATTTGATATTGAACTTTAGTTATGTACTTATAGGTTTACTTTCCTAAGTACACACCAATGTCAGGTTACAGTGGGTTAGTAAACACATGACTATACAATGTAATCCTTCATTGTGTAGGCCAATGTGTTTACTCGTGTGTAATCTCTCTATTGGAGTGTACTTCAATCTCAAGTACAGGAGAAGGATCAAGGAAGGCCAAAGTCCAGGATTCAGAAATGAAAAATTTTACCCAAGTAAAATTCGGCGAGTATGGTGAGTCATACACGTCGAATTCGTCGAGTATCCCCTTGATACTTGCCGAATTACTCGTGTATGCTTCCCGATACCCGTCGAATTCATCGTATATACTTAGGGTAAATTCTCTGGAATTCCAGAATTTGACCAAGGCAAATTTGCCGAGTGTCATTGATGATACTCGCTGAATTCATCGAGTACTCGCCGAATTCAACGAGTAACCCAGGCAATACTCGCCGAGTGTGTCGTACCGAATGTCGACGAATTTGGAATTCTATCTAAGGCATATTAGGTGTATATCGTCATCATATTCGGCGAGTATCAATTCGATATTCGGCGAATCTCGCCAAAAATTGCTTGTTGTTTTTTCCGATTTTTTCTCTGGTTCGGAGTCAGCCATGCACAGTAATTGCTAGGGTTCGTTTTTGGAAATTCTTTTATAGTCGTTATTTTGAATCTTCCTATATATATGATAGGGTGAATTTTGAAATCATTAATCTTAACCTAATTGCTATTTCAAATTTCAAAATTTCTCCGAAAAATGAAACCGTCGGCCGACCGTATATGCTTGACTCGCTACTTTCTTCCGCTCGGCCGCGACTTCGATCGATTATATTCTTCAACGAATTCTTTGACTAGATCATGTCTTCTCTCGAGATCTATTCTACTCTAGTTCAAGTTGGTTGAAGATCCATGGTTAAAGATTCAAGATCTAATGATTTCAGGTTTTCGAGTTCTCCAAGATTCAAGTTCAACCTTTTCAAGAATGTCAGATCAAAACTTGTAATCGTGTGTTATTTTGTAATATAATTTTAATTATTATAGGAGATTTTTCTCCGAGATTTGGAGATCCATTTGTGGATTGAGAGAGTAGATCTGGTTGTGAATCGAGGTTGTAGATCCAGTTTGTTGATCGAGTTGTAGGAGAGTTTGTTCTCCGAGCTGTAGGAGCGTCGTCTCTGAGGTGTAGGAGTTGCGACTCTTAGGTGTAAGATTTGACGAAATCTGAGTTTTGTGAAGTAGCCGAATTTGCCCTTCGTGGGCGATATGCGAGGAGGGAGAGTGGACGTATCCAACTCGGGGAACTACTATAAAATCTCTGTGTTTGTGTGCTTGATTTTTAGATTATTTTTATTCCACGATAAGACACAGACATCACCTATTCACCCCTTCTAGGTGATTTAGGTAATATATAGAGCCTTTCATAAGTTAAAGGCAAGATTCAGCTAGTGCAAATCTATGTTGATGATATTATTTTTGACTCCACGGAAGACAACCTCTGGCAAGAAGTCTTCTAAACTTATGCAGGGGAAGTTTGAAATGAGCAATATTGGCAAGCTGAAGTATTTCTTAGGAGTTCACGTGAAGCAATCTCAATTTGGAATTTTCATCTCTTAGACGAAGTTCACCAAGGAGCTTCTTAATAAATTCGGAAAGGAGAGCGCATCCTCTATGAGGACTCTAATGGGTTCAACTATGTCTCTAGACAAGGATGAGAAATGGAAACCTTTTTATGAAACCAAGTACAGAAGCATAATGTTTTTCAACATATATCTGCGCTAGATATCAGGTGAACACTAAGGAATCTCATTACGTGACAATAAAGAGGATTTTAAGATACCTTAAGGGTACACCCAATCTTGGCTTATGTTACCCAAGAAATAATGATGTCGAGCTAATTGGTTTTTAAGATGCCAATTTTGCAGGAAGCGGGGAAGATAGGAAAAGAACTTCTGGGACTTGTCAATTCCTTAGAAGATGACTTATTTCATGGAGCAGTAAGAAGCAGAATTATGTGGCAACATCTACTGCCGAGTCAGAGTATATCTCTACAGGTAGTTGTTTCGCTTAGCTACTATGGATAAGGAATCAATTAGAAGACTATAATTTAAAGTTCAGAGAAATTCTAATGTATTGCGACTCATCTAACATAATAGCAATCGAAATAATCAAGTCTCCCATAGCCGGACAAAGCACATCGAGGTGCGCTATCAGTTCATCCAGTATCATGTGGATAACAAGGACACAGCCCTCAGCTATGTCCCGACAAACAAGCAGGTTGCAGATATTTTCACAAAGCCGTTGGATGTGGCCAAGTTTTTGTTCTTCAAAACGAAACTATGCATGCTGAAAATTTTCTCCTAAAGAAGCCTAGGCAAGCAGAAGATCTCTCGGGTTCTACTTCAGAAAAGCAAGATATTTTGTACAAGGCAAATTCGGTGTATATCGGACGATTCGTCGGATATTCTGGTAATACTCACCGAATTGGATTCCTCCACCAACAAATCTCGTCGAATTCATCTTTGGACAAAATTTCGCACTTTATATTGTATACTTCAGTAATAAATATTGAGGTACGCGCCTATTTTAGGATAGCTATAATCATCATATTTATATTAAAATTCTAAAGGGGGAAACTACAAGACACTAGCTCAAACTCGCAACCCGAGGCGATTCGTCGATTCACCAAAACCCGACTGTTCGGATCCTGTGTCAGTGCTTCTCTCTCTCGTACCCTTGGTCATGTTCTTCATTCACTGATTGCGGTTGAAGGTTTGAATTGGAAGGTCACGCCGGCTTGCCCTAACTCCCGATTCACTCTCGCCGATTCCGAAAACTCTACCTCACTGACTCATCATTTCCAGTGCAGTGATTTATACTTGGATTTGTAGCCGATTTCATCTTTAGTGAAGTATAGTGAAGTATTTTGAATTCCACTAGTACCCAGAAGCTTCATTTTACAGAGTTTTGCTTTCATGTTTTCTTGAGTTTCAATGGCTCCTAAAAGTATGAGTGGATTTCTAGGAGGAGTCGAACTTGTTCTCACTGGGTTTGCTCATGCCTCAGATTAGTTTCACAACGTGATTCTCATGTTAGAGACTGCAGGACTGTACTTTATCATAGAATACCCATGCAAAGTTTTGGACAAGAAAGTTCTTGAGTTCTTCTAGAACACCAAGCTCAGACATGAAGACACAGTAATTAAGAGGAAGATTCAGAAATTCAAAGTGAAATTGAAAGCCTCTCTTTTGTCTAGGTACTTGCGGCTTACAGTCTGTGATCAAGCCAATTACCTTGATGAGGCTTATTTCACCAGTGCTCTGTCTTTTTGTAGACTTCCTGAAAGTGAGGGATAGACTTAAGTTTACTCTAGAGGGGGGGGGGGTGAATAGAGTACTAAAAATTATTAACTTCTTTTTATAGCGGATTTAAATATGATAAAAATATATATGTATAAACAGAGATTTTCTTAGCTTACAAGAAAAGAAATAAAGAAACACAGAAGACACAAGGATTATATTAGTTCCCCAATAAACCTGGGTACATCCACTCTTCTACCATCCTAGTAGTACCACCATAAAATCTATTTTATAAGGGAGACCTTGTAACCCTTTGAGCTTTTGATCATGTGCCCAAAAACCAACCTAAGTCTTTTGATTAGGAGACTTAAAAACCAACAGTATAACTTTTGAAGGGAGTTAAGAAAACCAAGTATACAGTTGAATGAAGTAAACAAATGGTTGAAGATGTTCTTCTTTGTCAATAATCCGAGAGAAGATTAGTGGATTGATGTTTAAAAAGAAAGCTCCCCCTGATGGTATGGAGTTTGTGATCAGGTGAGGGAGTCCTTTCTTTTCAGGGTGTAGGCCTTCTTGAGAACTTATCCTTCCAGTATAGGTATCTGAGTGATTGTGAAGTTGATCTACGAATGATGATTTTTTGCTGGAAGAAAATTAAAGCAAATAGTCTGAATGACAGTTTGTTGTTTTGTAAGCGTGTAACTGTCTGTGTGTGTAACTCTGTCACCTTGAGATAGAAAAACATCTGAGAATATATAGAATGCTGAACAGATTTCAAATGTTTGAAATTATTAAATCTGATACAGCTGGAGCATTCCTTTAGAAAGGAAACTGCCTTTGGGAATTAATCAGCAAAAAACTCTATGATATACATTTAATGTTGCCTCTAAATGGCTATATTCATTGGAATATATTGCATTAAAGGTTAGAGACATAATTGCCTGAAATTAATCCCATTAGAATATTCGGCCTTCAGAATAATTAGCCTGAAAATTATTTTGATTCTTCCAATAAAATATCCTAAGATAACTGCAGCGAGATAATCGAACTCAACAAATAAATCGTCGATCTGGGCCTAGAATTCGTCGAGCTGATTCTTCATATTCGTCGACCTGAGCTCCAAGTTCGTCGAGCTGAGCTGGGCTATTGTCGAGCTGAGATCTCAAAGTTGAGGACAAATTTCGTCAACCAGAGTTCATCTTTCGTCGAGCTCAACTCCGAGTTTGAACTCTGAGTTCGTCGAGCTGAGCTTGAATTTTGTTGAGCTGAGTTCACATTCGTCGAACTGAATTCCTGAACTTTTAAATCTTTTAAGGCAAAACCCTGGAAAATCCTATGGCCCTAGACTATACATGTTGGGTTAGTCTATGCACCTAATAGTGATCCTAGCCCAAACCAAATCTAGGGATTCCAACAATCTCCCCCTATTTGGGTGAGGATACTATTTACAAAATATAACATAAAGCAAAATATATATATCTAGCAGAAATAACACATTCAACAGATATATGATAGAGCTATAAAAGTTTTAGAAACAATAACATCAAATAGTTCAAAAGCATAAATAAGAGTTAGGGAACACTCTTAGGAGCTTCAGAGGGAGAGGCTTAAGAAGGCTTGGAGAATACTAGCTGTGTAGTTCGATCTTCAGCTTCCTTTTAAGTCATCTTTAAATCTTCAGCTCCAAGAATTTTCTGAGAGAATGCTCTGGGAACTACTGCATCTAGATGGAGCTGCATATACTCATTAGCATTGAATAGATGTTTCTTGGAGAATTTGTCAAATTCTTGCTGTCTATAGGAAGAAATTGTTGTGAATAGAGAGGTGTCTTTTCCTTCAGCTCTAGCTTTATTGATCAAGGACAGACTAATAAGCTCATTGAATCTAGCCATCCTGTAAACTAGATCTAACTCAGGGTCATAAGTAAGAGAAAGAGGCCTATCTGGCCTTGATTCCTTTTGCTGTTCACTTTGAATTGTCTATTGACTTATTTGCTTTGACTGTTATTCTTGGCTTCCTTGGCTTGTTTTCTGTTGCTGATTGCTCTTTGGCTTGAACTCTATTATTGTTGGCTGCCTTGGCTATCTGACCTTGAAGATCTGTACTATCTATACTGAGTAGATGTGGAATGATGTTGAGAGGAATACCTAGGATACTGAGAAACACCTCCTACTGTAGGAGGAGGTGGACCTCTCCAAGACTATTTAGTTGTAGAACTATACCTCTTCATCTTCTTTCTTCTCTTTTGTTAATTTTTAGAAAGCTTCATCTAGTTAAGAGATTCTGGTGTTAGTGTAATGTTGTGCAGAATATAATATGGGGTATCTGCTATAGGATTTGGTTTTGGAGAAGCCCTTACAGAAGCCTTCTTCTTGGCTTTTCTTTTCTTAGAACCAAAGTTTCTTGAATCGTCAAAATCACCATTATCATCATCATCAGAAGATTCATCAGCTGGATTGTCATATAAATCATGTAATTGTTTCAACAAATCAGCTTTATCCTTAGATGGAGTGCTGGCTGTACATTCTCAATTCTATAATAGCTTGTTGGATTGGTACATACTCTTGTTCCATATCTTGTTCAATAAGATCATCCAGATTGGGCAACGGAGATTCATCCATCACATAAGTGGGAGGTGAAAAACCTTGCTCTAAAGTATTTACTGTATTATCAAATGCTGCTATGCTATCAGGAATTGAAGAGATACTAGTAGTAGTATTGATGAAATTAAATAAAATTTCTTTATAACTGAAGTATCTATAGGAGCTGTATAACAAACTATATGTTTAGAATAATCAAAAACTGTATCAACTGCGTCAAATGCTGGTAAATTGTAGTTATAAACTGTATCAAAAGAATATAATAATGAAGGGATATCAACTGTGGGATTAATGATGAAATCACCAACAGTGATTATTTCTGGTGCTACTGCCTTTTGTTCAAAGCAAAACATTTCAGTATCCTCAAGAATTTCAACCACTGCTGCTGCTATAATTGCTACTACTATTGTTGCTACTGCTGCTATTTCTACTACTGTTATTGTTGGAGATGTTGTTGGTTATTCATAGAAAATCTCCCCATGCCTGAATTCAGAGAGACCTGAACCCAGGCCCCCGGGAGAAGGGATAGAGTAGGAGGAAGCTAGCTGAGCAGAAAGAATAGAAGCGAAAGAAGCAAGAGGGCCAATAACCTCATCTATGAGCTTCTTGAGAGTTGGTGAAATGAATTTGAGAAGGTCATTTGCAATGTCAGATAAATCCAAATATAGTGGATAGAGAGTAAAGGAGGTATATGGTGATCTGTAACCATAGTTGGAATAAATTAAGGATGCTTGAGGGATGTCTGAATGTAGGAAGGTTGGAAATGTTAGAAGAAGATTTGATGGAGGGATGGCATCAGGTAGTTCATCTGGAATTATTTCCCAAACTTTTGAAAGAGGTGGGGATTGTTGTGGAGATGGAGATGATAGTAATTTGAAATATGGAGAAGATAGGAGTGGATCATGATGAGTAGAAGTTGATGGAATGTCATTAATATGTGATGGAAGTGGTGATGAGGAGGTGGAGATGGTGTATCCTCAGGAATGTGGATTGGTGATTATGGTTGAGATGGTGATTGAGATGGTGAGGCAGGAGGGATGGAAGTAGATGGTGTGTCTGCAATGACTGTGGATGGTTGTTGTAAGACCCCCCCCCCACTTTTTTTTCATTTTGAACACCGGGGTCTTAGCCCAGAATTGCCGCTTTTCGGTAGCACCGACTCACGGTAAGTTTGCCACTACAAAACGCCAATTCTGCCGGCCCTTTTCGATCACAAAGAGAGATAAGTAAGTATATATAAAATGTAAACAAGTCCATAGAAACATGTATCAATAGAAAATCACAACCAGTCCATCAATAGATAATAACAAAAAAAAAGAAGTACTGCAAAGATGCAGTTCAGATGAAATATAGATAAACGGGCTCGAGCCCGGTACATCAGAGTCCTCACTACAAACCACTCATCGCGGAAGCTATAATAATACTAAACACTCATAGAGCTGGTCGCAGGTGCACCGGTGCTAGACTGACCCACCTCCATGCGCACCGTACTCCGCTGGTGCTGGTCCCTAAACTGCTGGTCCCT
The DNA here is from genome assembly GCA_039513925.1 of Platanthera zijinensis. Classification (NCBI taxonomy): domain Eukaryota; kingdom Viridiplantae; phylum Streptophyta; class Magnoliopsida; order Asparagales; family Orchidaceae; genus Platanthera; species Platanthera zijinensis. Next base: position 73,226,138 of record CM077094.1, on the reverse strand, counting down.
GTCTCCCATCCGGAGCTCCTGTAATGTTGTGGTTCGAAAACCATTAGTCACAAAGACTAAGCCCTATCATCACCTACCCCTCCCCCACGGCTCCTAAGCACCGAGCGGAGAGGATGAAAGGGAAGCTACAAAGGTGGAGAGTAATCAAGCAGATGATAATGGAGCTAATTTAACAACTATCATGGTGTATAAATAACTATCTAGAACAAAGTACATCTAGAAATTCTACGGTAGTAAGTAATAAAGTAGACATGTAGTAAGTAGCAAATATACAAGAAGGCAGATAGAGAAGAAATAAGTAAATAAGTAAGTAAAATTAACTTATATGAATGCCCATACAAAATTATAAGTTAAGGGGTCTTCTACAAGGCTCCCATCGTATAAAAAGTCCCATACCGATTTATACGTTGGGGTGTCGGTTGTATGCAAATATGAGTGTAGTGATATGCTATGCCATGATTCATGCAAGTGCAACTCACGCACACGACTCTATGCGCACCTACCTTTAGATCCCCCTATTCGGGCAGCTAGCTTCACTCCCAGGAACCTCCGTAGTGGCAAACAGAGACAGTGGGTCGGGCCACCCACTCCTAGGCGGGTATCCACACTACCGGGCCTAGCCCTTCCGTACGCCCCTAGAAGAACACAACCAAGAGAATCTGCGTACTAGTGCTGGCTATATCCACCAGACTTTCTTTGGCAAAGTGTCCCACACCGCCGAGTCAACGTACTGATGTCGGTGTGAACGACAATCAAATACCAAAGACCCACCACCTTATTCTGTACTAAAACCCTCGAGCCCTCGGCTCCCCGGACTGTCCCGTCCGTGCATCTACGTTCAGAGCTACCGTCTGAACGGCAACCAAACCAACTTATTCTACCTCCCTAGCTATCGGGGTGTGTGTATGTGTAACCCTAATTATACTAGTTGCTCTTTTAGCTTATCATTACTTCGGTTTACGTTAGCCCAGAACTTCCCCTGGTATTCACTGTGAAGGGCTCTCAAAGGGCACTAGGAACTATGATGGTAGCTGAAGCCCACCGTTCCCTTTCGCAAGGCACTTATTATTATTGGTTGATACCCATTATCCGATCCCTTTTTAAGTAACTTTAGATCTAGCCCTAGAGTATTAAGACTCTTCCTCTCCTACCCGGGGTGGATGATCTTTCGTCGTTCCCGAACGCCGCTTAACACTAGCCAATCTCACACTCTACTTATCCTGACTTCCAATAATGAACTTAAACTTAACTTGCCCTATCCAAACCAGCAACTACCAAAATTCCATCTCCCCAAGTTCATTACCCACTCTAGTTCAGTTTCCGTGGTTTTACTATATGCAGACCATCCTAAGATACATGAGGTATATAAGGGGAGGTACTCCAAATTGTCTTCCGAATCTCCTATAATATTTACTGGATGTCTATCATGACATAATATAACTAAGTCCAAGATTTCCAAATTTTTCCTATTATCGGGCATTTAATTTATTTATTCTAAGCCTCTCAATGCCCTAGTATAAACATGAAGTGCACTAATGAGCCAACAATAAATCATCATAAAATCAATCCTATGAGGCATTTAAGCAGTATTTCCAAATTTTTAGAAATTTCAGAGGTGTTTAGGCCTATATTTCCTAATTTACCATTTTAGGCCACTTCTACCATATTATAAAGCAAGTACTGTAAGTACGTACCCAAAAATCACAAGAAAATTACAGAAGCTTTATGGTGACCTAAAACTATCAGAAACCAAGTCCCATGATTTTTCTCTCATATTTTGGGCTCTGAATTTATTTTAATGTAAAATACTAATTTCCTAGCTTAGTGAAGGAGGTACTATTTTCAATTATCTAAAAATCCAGAGAAGATTACAGGGTGACTATCATGGTTCGAAATACCCACTGACCAAATTTCATAATTTTCCAATTAATAACTACGCATTATTTGTATTTTTGACTACATATCCCAAATGGTACGTTAAAGAAGCAGGTACCCAAAATATTCGAGATAAAACTCCAAACAAAAATACAGAAAGTATAAAATGCTATAAGATGCCCTAATCCAAGATTTCATAACTTTCTAGTGAACAGAAATTCCAGAATCATCAAAATAAATATCTAGGGCACAACTAGAGTTGTGAATGAAGTACTGTATAAATAAACCCAAAAATCTCAACGAAATTATATTATGGCCATTTAGACTAGAAAATCACCCTGCCCATATTTTATTTTATTTTTAGTTCATTTGTCAGCATAATAGTTCAAATTAAGATTGGTGCCCTAAACTAGGGTTAGGATTTTAGGTTGCCTAACTGTCTCCAAATCCCCTAAGATTTGGTCCAGAGAACTATAATGGCCCTATGGTCCTCTGCACCAAATTTCAAGTCAGTCCAAGGTCATTTGACCCCATGACCTTCACAACTCACCAAGAGCCACCTTTAGGGCTTGGCCTTGGATTCTAGGGCAAATCTACCCCAATCCACCTCAAAATCCATGAGGGGGTGCAAGAGGGCATTCCTAGTCAGTGGTAAAAATCTCAGCCTCTATTGAGGTGATCTGACAGCTCAAATCTCAAAGTGCACTTTTGACCTAAAAACCCATTAATAGGGCATAGCTTAGGTTTGTCCATTACCAACCTAAAACATCTCAAAATGAGATGAAAATTTATACAGAACCTTATGATAAACCCATGGACAACTCACCAAGATTTGGGAGGGTTTGGAAGTCATTCAGCCAACCAATTAATTTTTTCTAAGATTATTAAATTTTTCTAAAAAACTTTATAAAAACATTCTCCAAAAATTCCCATTTTTGGACAGGCCCTAGGTATAGCTAGGGTAGGCTCCTTGCCAAAATTTCAGATCATTTGGTCAAGGGATGAAGGGTAGGCACACCTTTTAGTCTCTGCCTAGCTCTAGGTCTAGATCCCACAAAAAGAGGTGCCCTGGTCAAACCACTTAACCAAATTGACCCAAATAAATTTTAAAATATAGTAGACCCATAGGGCTACAGATTTCATGTTGTTCATTTATTCATAAAAAGCCCTATGTATTTTTCCTAATTTATCTAAGATGGCTGTTATTTCAATATAGAAAATGCTTATAAAAAAAATCTAATTAAATAGCACAGATCTTGAAGCAAGATCTAAGGGCCCTGGCATTGTCTTCCTCCTCCAGCCGAAGGCCAAGATTTGCCCAACCTGGAACCACCTCCAAGCGCAGTTGCTGGCCGTCCAGCCTCCTCCCTGGCTGGCCACCGCCATAACTACCTCCGTTGAGGTGGTGGCTATCGCCCGGCGGCGGCACGACCGCCGGAGAGGCATTTTCTGGGGAGCCCGTAACTAGCTTTTTGCAGGAAAATGGGAAAAAGAGCTCTTCCGATCGGGCTCAATTGATCCCGAATCTTAATCCTTAGGAAGCTAAGATCTACCCGTAGAAAGAGAAGAGGGGAGGACCTTGTTCGCGGGCTGGAGGAGTGCAGACCGTCGGGATGCCATTGGTGCGGTGGTGGCGTTGCCGGAATTCTCAATAGCACAATGGGAGGCTCGAAAACTTCAGGTTAAAGCTGGGAAAACCTCCTCTTTGTCCTCTGAGGGTGTTTAAAGGCTTGGTAAGGGAGGGGAACGACCAAAAGCTGGTGGCCATTAATGGCCCATTACAGCTTGGCTCGGCCATGGTGGTGAGGGGGGGGGGGCGGGGGCTGAAACGACTCTGTGACAGCAAGCTAACGGCTGGAAACTCCTCCTCTTCCCTAGAGGAGTTGGATCCAGCCATAAAAGGGAAGGGGGAAGACCATGACATCAAATGCCATTGATGGCCATGAAGGCCGGGTCTCGGCCATGGCCGTCACTTCTCTTTTGCAAAGCTGTCGGTTCACGTGTCAAGCTTGACCGGTCAACTTAAATTAAGTCTTTATAGGAGAAAATGGCCCACTCCCTAGACCGGCTCGGTTCAGCTGAACCAGCACCCAGCCAAAAATAAGATGCCAGAAAAAAATTCTAAGTACAATGGCGTTGAGAGAGCTCAGCTCACTCAACGCCATCAAGCTACGGCGTTGAGTGAGCTCTGCTCACTCAACGCCATCCCAGACTATGGCATTGAGTGAGCTCAGCTCACTCAACTCCATCCAGATTATGGCATTGAGTGAGCTCTGCTCACTCAACGCCACCCAGAATATTTCCTTTTTAAAAGATGGCATCCAATGAGCTTAGCTCACTCTACACTGTCCAGATTATGGCGTTGAGTGAGCTCTGCTCACTCAATGCCATCCAGACAACACCAAATGGCGTTGAGTGCAGTCAGTGCACTCAACGCCATACAACTTATGGCATTGAGTGCACTCAACGCGCTCAACTGCATCCTGCCTGACAGTTTACGGCGTTGAGTGAGCTAAGCTCACTCAACGCCATCCAGTCTACGGTATTGAGTGAGCTCAGCTCACTCAATGCCAACCATACGACACCAAGATGGCACTGAGTGCAGTCAGTGCACTCAACGCCATTCAACTTATTGCTTTGAGTGAGCTAAGCTCACTCAACGCCATCTAGACCACGGCGTTGAGTGAGCTTAGCTCACTCAACGCCATTCCAAGGTCACGGGCATGATGGATTGGTCACGGGCGTGTCAGGCCCATGTTGAAATTTTTGAGCTCGACGATCGTCTTCCTGAGGTCGACGATCATCGAAGGGTTCACGCCCTAGGTCACGGGCGTGACGGGTCGGTCTCGGGCGTAACCACCCCTTGACTTGAAATCTTGGTCGATAAACTTCAATTCCTGGGCTTCCTAGGGTTCTGTTTAGACAAAACCACTCCCAGGGATCTAGTCGGAATGGGATGTTACAAATCCCAATAAACAAAATAAAGATTTCGTCCCCGAAATCAAGTTAGCCTACGGGGGCTCCAATCGGGAGAAAAAAAGAGGCTTGTAACATCCCATAAGAGTTGAAAGATTTACATTTCTACGTTACGTTTGCTATGTGCGGTTTTAAATCTAAGACCACTTCGTCCAATTGACTAGGTATATACCCTAATAAACAAAAGATTAGCCCCTATTCTTGAAATTTCAGTCCTATTGGTTTAAAACAGGAAAGCAAATTGATTGTCCAGAGGGGTTGTGAGGTATACCTGACTGAAAATACTCCGGATACATTTGTCGCATCAAGTCCTGTTGCTCCCATGTATGCTCCTCCTGCCCATGATTGTTCCACAGAACATTGACTAACGGAACCTTCTTCCGTCGCAAGACCCGCACTGCCGTGTCATCGATCCTGATACGCTCCAAGTTGACTGGCCGATCCGAGGCCACCAGGCCATTTGCCGAGGAAATCAGCTATTCATGGCGTAGCAGAGACCTCCGTAGTGAGGAGACGTGGAAGACGTCATGCAATCCCGCTAACTCTGGCGATAGCTCCAGTCTATAGGAAAAGGGGCCGATCTGCTCCAAGATCCTGTAAGGCCCCATATATCTCGGTCTGAGCTTCTTCCGCCTGCGAACCCGCGAGACTCCGTGCATCGGCCGTATCTTCAAGAAAACTCAGTCTCCCACTTGGAACTCCACTTGACAATACCTCGCATCGTAATATTTGTCCTTCCTACTCTGGGCTTTCAACATCCTGTCCTGGATCAATCTAATTTGAGCATCTGTATCCCCCACAAAATCCGAGCCTAGTGCCTTAGGATCCTCATCCTGAACCCATGATAGTGGGGTCCTGCACCTCCTTCCATACAATGCCTCGTATGGAGCCATGCCTATGCTGGACTGATGGGCGTTGTTGTACGAAAACTCGACCAGTGGCAGCAATCTCTTCCAAGGCTCGTCGCGGTCCAAAATACACAGGCGCAAAAGATCTTCCAGTGTACGGTTGGTGTGCTCCGTCTGCCCGTCGGTCTGAGGGTGAAAAGCTGTGTTGAATGTCAACCGAGAACCCAGGTGGGCTTGGACTGACCTCCACTCCCTGGATGTAAACCGCCCATCCCGATCTGAAACGATAGTCTTGGGCACCCCATGATAAGGCACAAAGTGCTTAATGAACCTCCGTACTAATACTCTAACCGGAGCGTCCTTCTCCACTGGAATGAATCAGGCCACCTTTGTTAGCCTGTCCACTATCACCCAGATCGAGTCATTCCCCGCACGGGATCGAGGTAGCCCATGTATAAAGTCCATGGCTATATCCTCAAATTTCCACTCCGGCACCGGAAGTGGCTGCAGCAAGCCTGTCGGGTTCCTACACTCTGCCTTTACGAGTTGGCAGGCCTCGCAATGCGTCAAAAAGTACGTAATGTCTTTCTTCAAACACAGCAAGTACATCGTCATCTTCAAATATTTTACCATCTTGGTGATCCCAGGGTGTACCGAATATCGGTTGCAGTTAGCTTCCGTCATAATGTCCTCCCGGATCTGGCCTCCTGCTGGTATGTAGACTCTGCCTCGGAAACACAGGATACCATCCCTCAAAGAGTAATCTCATGTCGTGCCTTCCTCCAAGGCTCGGAATATCGGCTCAGTTCTCTCATCCAGCATCTTCCCATCTCTGATGCGGTCTCCAATATCATCAGTAGTAATCATCGACCCTAGGTACTCCATATATAACTCCGGGTCATCCTAAGACACTTGTGAAATCTGCATCTCCTCGAATGCTTTAACCAACTCCAAGGCCATCAGCTGCAGGCTGATGAGTCCTATTTATATAATGATTTTCGGACTCATCTGGGCTTGTTTTTGTACGCTTGCACTTCACTTTGAGTTCGTTATCGCTCATATTTCATTTTATCCTTATTTCTTTAGGAAGTGCACTTTTGGCCCGTGGTTGTGTTTATTTTGTGTTCATTTTGTGTTCTTCTATTATTGTACTCCGTTCTGTGCTTGTTTGGAATGTCTGCGCATATCAGTGCTAGGTTTAGGGGTCGTGTGCGTGTCCCGGGATTATTTGGAAACAGGTTTACTGCGCACGATCATCGGCTTTGTTGCGCACGACCACTGGTCGTGCGCCGCTGATCGTGCGTACATATTCCCCACTTTCCAAATTTCTGTCGGGGCAATCGCACGACCACTGACTTCAGTGCGCACGACCACTGGTCGTGCGCCACTGATTGTGCGCGTTGATTCCACTTTTTCCTGGAGTTCTGCCTGGCCTTCGTGCACTATCGCTGACCACAGGGCGTACGATCAATGGTCGTGCGCCAGTGATCGTGCGCGCTGTTTATTCTGCTTTCTATAAATACGCAGGTTCCTCCCTAATTTCGGGAGATCGCCCCTTTCCGCGATTTTCCGCTGTTTTCTGCTCCGAAGAGGGATTTCGCCGCCCTCCATCATCCTCCACCATAGGGAGTTGCTCCGGGCAAGCCTTCAATGCCAAATCAAAGCCGGAGCATCCCCTCGGCCTCCTCCTTCATCCCCAAGCTTCAAGCGGAGTTTTGACCGAGCTTTCTCCATCAAGCTAGGAGGGGCTGGAGCCGCAATCTACCGGGTCATTTCAATGAAGAAGACGGGTCCATTGGGAGTGAGTGACAACCTCCTCTACCCCGGACGCAGTTGAGGACCGAGCTTGGACTCGGATTGACACCCGGGATTCCAACCGTGAACCCTCAATAAGGCTTCGGATTCGGTCGATTCGCACACCTCTTCCTCTTGTTGTTGTTAGCTTAGTTATTTTCCATGTATTGATGAAGAATGCTTATTTGTAGTTAATATTTACTCTTATTCATGTCTATGTGAGTTAGTGTTTTTGTTATATTTACTTGAGGTGCGCCATATTCCATCCTCCACCATCCACCCTTGCCGCACTAGCAATTGCTAGTGGCATGCGTTGCGAAGAGGTGCTCACGACCCTCATTCCGCCATTCTAACCACCTCATCCGCTAGCCTACTCGTCCATCCGCCAAGCGATTCGGTGCATAGCGGCCCGTGTAGTTTCCATCCCGCCTGGTGAAGCATCGCATAGCGGCGTTGCATAGGAGTAGCTTATAGATTTTACTTCCTGTTTCCGCAACAATCAAAACCCCCCCTTTTTGAGCCGACCCAAGGACTTCAATCTCAAGTCCTCCTCGACATTAACTCATCCCTTACTGTGTTCCTCAAGAGACCGACACTCGGGGATTTATTCCCAAACTTTATTACTTGTGCGACCGGTGCGCTTGCCGTATTTTCCACGCATCAAGTTTTTGGCACCGTAGTCGGGGAACACAGTCGTTTGAGTTTTTGAAGAGGTAGATGCGAGATCGTCGCCCTTGTCGATTTGTTCATACCCTGTTTTTACTTTATTTTAGTTTTTGAAATTGTTTACTTTATTTTTCCTGTCCCTTCCTTGTTTTCTTTTTTTTTAATATTGCAGATCCGAGTTGTTTTATTCTTGTGTGTAGTAATTTCCGGTAAATATTTCTGTTCGCGATGGATTCTGCTGTCGAGTGCCGTATTTTTGACGTTTGCGGAGTTGCATCGATGCCATGGCTGTTTCTAATGCCGAGCACTGTTTTCGGTGTATTCTATGTCAAGGTGTGGGCCATATGTTGAAGGATTGCCCTCGCTTGTGCAAGCCTTCTACCTCTGTGGACGCATCCGCAGCAGTCCCCTGTTCGCGGGAGACTACTATGGATGGGCCAACCAGGGTGTTGCCTGGCCCATACACTGACATGGCGCACCTTGCTCGATCTTTGCCCGTTGAGATTATGGAAGAATCTCTCGCCGCATATAGTTCCTTCATGGGTTCCTCAACCCCTTTTTACGAGCTTCCTTTGAGTGATCACTCTCACTCGGATGTTAGCCCGCAAGGAGTGGATCAGGAACTCATGGACGATCCTGTATGGGACGATGAGAGTGTTCCGGTCGTCGACGGGGTGGCATCTGCGGATGATGTTGCGAAGGGGCCTGCGCATTCTATGCATGATTTTGAGAGCAGCTTTGCCCCTACACAGTATTTGCCGGAGTTTTCTACTCCTTTTTCTTGTGAGTCGGCTGATGAGGCCGTTATTGTGGATGATTCGGTGCCTGAGGTTGTGCCAAAGTGGGATGACGATTCTGCTATCTCCGATGGAGAATGTGGATCTTCGGACCACTATGACGCACCCCGGTGGGACGAGGAGTATTACCTTTCGGATGCGGAGGTTTGCACCCCCCCCTATCTGACGAGGCGGTCCCCCTTTCCACCGCGGACTTCGAGTTCTCCGATTCTCCCCAATATGACACATATGACACTGACGATGATCATTGTTTGGATCCTGCTGGGGGTGATACCGGGATCACTCCCCCGATTTCTGATTATTTTTGTCCTTCTTCTCTTTTATTCCTTGATCCCCCTTCCATATCTGAGCCTGTGCGGGTTGATTCTCCGCTGGTGTGCTGGGATGACGATGAGCCTTGTGCTCAAGCCGTTGACTCCTACGCACCTGTGTGGGATGACCCCTTGCTAGGCAAGGATTCTTTTTGTGATGAGATGAGCGAGGACCAGGTCGCCTCCTCATCTTATTTCCTGCTTCCTCTACCTGAGCTTTTCAGGTATTATTATCTAGGTAGAGGGGTAACTGTTCTATCGCCGTATCGGTACCCGTTACCGCAACGGATATTGGAACAGTTACCTGTTCATCTTCTCTTCCATAGGCCCATTAACTAAGGCTTTTCTGCTTCGAATAAGTTGTGCTGGGATGACAGTAACCCCAGTAGTTATCTTAAATTTTTGCTTTTTACTTTTTATGTCTAGCTTAGTTTAGAATTTATATGTATTTTGTTTTTCTTTTGTTTTGTTTTTGTGGAGCTCACCCCTGCAGGTTTTCTTGATATTCTTGTTGGTGGGGTCGTGATTCTCCGTATGGTTGAGCTGTTCTAGTTTTCACGCGTCTTCTGGTATGCTCACTAGCTGAGCATTGGGTAACCTCTTCCCTTAGCTCATTCTGATTTTAATTTCTCTATCATTTGATGTGTTGTTTAGTCTAAGTCTGGGGGAGAGCATGTTTACCTTTTGCACGTGCACATTTCTTTTGCATACTAGAAGCTTTTCATGTTTTATTTTGTTTATGTTCATTGCTTCGCACACCACTGCACCCATATGAGCGCGAGCTTAGCTGTTAGCGTGCCACGAGTTGAACTTGTATCTTTGTTAGATTTGGAAAATTTCTGTGCTAGTTTAGGATTGTGCGACGGAGTAAAATGTTGGCCTTGCTGTGTTTCTAGTCAAGTGCTCTCGTTTTGTATAGAAATTTGTGTAGATTTAATTTTTTGTATGCTTATAGTTCTATATTTTTCTATTTGCGTAAATATTTCTTATTCTACTCAAAAGTTGGTGAATCCGGTGTGAATCAAACGGTAGCGTAGGAATGTGTGTAGCTGCCACTACACACGTATTGCTTGAGTCGGGAGGAAGGATTATCTTTCTCGGTTGCTAAAAACTTGCCCCAAGCTATTCTTGAAGCATTGGTACACGGTTAGTCTAGCGTGAGAGTGATGTAGGCCACCTTTTGGCCCGGTTGAGCTTTGTACCCATTCCTAACATCGCCCTTGCTAGCCCCTTTATGCCTACCCTTCCTTTTGATTCAGCTCCACTATATTCGCCAAAGCCCCATAGCCGATCCTAGTCGCACACCCAAGTCGAGCTTAGTGTTTTATATTTTCATGTTGGGTTGTGATGTGGTGTTATTATTTGTGAAAATGTGGAAGTGCTTTCAAGTTATATCTGCTGAAATTATGAAAATAAAAAGATGAAAAAGAAAAGAAAATGATAAAAAAAAGACGGTGAAAATGAAAAGTGAAAAGAAAAAGTTTGATTGAAAATCTTTATTTGAGATGATTTGGATTTGGAGTAGGCGGTGCACACACCCATTTAGTAAAAGTTAAGTCTGGGGGTGTGGTGCACCCGTGTTTATTTTGTGTGCAGCGGGTACTAGTTTTGTACGTTTGCTCATTTGGGTTAGGTGCATACCCTTCATGTTTATCCTTGTTTTCCTCACCGTAACCCAAGCCCCATTATTACCCGAAGTCCTACGGACTTGCGCTTGAGTTGACTAGTGCCGTGGAGAGAGTGCGAATGGGCAAGCGTATGGTTTCCGACATTGGTGGATTCCTTTGGAGGTGATCCCAAACCCCGGTCTTCGACAATGCTCACCTTAGTGGCCTGCCTACTTTCTTCCTACGTAGGACCAGATGATTCACCGTGATTCCACTTTTGAGTAATAATAAATTTTTGATACGCATTGTGAAAAATATAAAATATTTTGTATACTTAAAAATTTCCTCTACTTTATTTTTATGTACGCGAGCATGCGACTTCGCATGGTACTCCGTTTTGCATTTTCTTTGTTAGCTAGTTCATTTTCCCCGTCTGCTTAGGTTTTGTTTGCTCGGGACGCGCAAACAGTTAAGTCTGGGGGTGTGATGAGTCCTATTTATATAATGATTTTCGGACTCATCTGGGCTTGTTTTTGTACGCTTGCACTTCACTTTGAGTTCGTTATCGCTCATATTTCATTTTATCCTTATTTCTTTAGGAAGTGCACTTTTGGCCCGTGGTTGTGTTTATTTTGTGTTCTTCTATTATTGTACTCCGTTCTGTGATTGTTTGGAGTATCTGCGCATATCAGTGCTGGGTTTAGGGGTCGTATGCGTGTCCCGGGATTATTTGGAAACAGGTTTACTGCGCACGATCATCGGCTTTGTTGCGCACGACCACTGGTCGTGCGCCGCTGATCGTGCGTACCTATTCCCCACTTTCCAAAGTTCTGCGGGGCAATCGCACGACCACTGACTTCAGTGCGCACGACCACTGGTCGTGCGCCACTGATCGTGCGCGTTGATTCCACTTTTTCCTGGAGTTCTGCCTGGCCTTCGCGCACTATCACTGACCACAGGGCGCACGATCACTGGTCGTGCGCCAGTGATCGTGCGCGCTGTTTATTCTGCTTTCTATAAATACGCAGGTTCCGCCCTAATTTCGGGAGATCGCCCCTTTCCACGATTTTCCGCCGTTTTCTCCTCCGAAGAGGGATTTCGCCGCCCTCCATCATCCTCCACCATAGGGAGTTGCTCAGGGCAAGCCTTCAACGCCAAATCAAAGCCGGAGCATCCCCTCGGCCTCCTCCTTCATCCCCAAGCTTCAAGCTGAGTTTTGACCGAGCTTTCTCCATCAAGCTAGGAGGGGCTGGAGCCGCAATCTACCGGGTCATTTCAACGAAGAAGACGGGTCCATTGGGAGTGAGTGACAGCCTCCTCTACCCCGGACGCAGTTGAGGACCGAACTTGGACTCGGATTGACAACCCGGGATTCCAACCGTGAACCCTCAATAAGGCTTCAGATTCGGTCGATTCGCACACCTCTTCCTCTTGTTGTTGTTAGCTTAGTTATTTTCCATGTATTGATGAAGAATGCTTATTTGTAGTTAACATTTACTCTTATTCATGTCTATGTGAGTTAGTGGTTTTGTTATATTTACTTGAGGTGCGCCATATTCCATCCTCCACCATCCACCCTTGCCGCACTAGCAATTGCTAGTGGCGTGCGTTGCGAAGAGGTGCTCACAACCCTCATTCCGCCATTCTAACCACCTCATCCGCTAGACTACTCGTCCATCCGCCAAGCGAATCGGTGCATAGCGGCCCGTGTAGTTTCCATCCCGCCTGGCGAAGCATCGCATAGCGGCATTGCATTGGAGTAGCTTGTAGATTTTACTTCCTGTTTCCGCAACAATCAAACCCCCCCCCCTTTTGAGCCGACCCGAGGACTTCAATCTCAAGTCCTCCTCGACATTAACTCATCCCTTACTATGTTCCTCAAGAGACCGACACTCGGGGATTTATTCCCAAACTTTATTACTTGTGCGACCGGTGCGCTTGCCGTATTTTCCACGCATCACAGGCCTACTCCTGTCGTACTCGATCTCCGGCTCAGAGCATCTACGACTGCGTTCGCCCTCCCCGGATGGTAGTGCATGGTATACTGGTAGTCCGACAGAAACCCCAGCCAGCGTCTCTGCCTGATATTTAGCTCCTTCTGGGTGTCGACGTACTTCAGATTCTTGTGGTCAGAGAAGATATCGCAGTGAATTCCGTAAAGGTAGTGTCGCCAGATCTTAAGAGCAAAAACAACTGCCCCCATCTCCAAATCGTGCACGGGATAGTTCTGCTCGTGCTACTCCAACTGACGGGAGGCAAAGGCTATTACTTGCCCGTTCTGCATCAGAATGACACCCATCCCCTGATAGGAAGCATCTGTGTACACCTGGAATCCTTCCTTTCCTGACGGAAGAGCAAGTATGGGAGCCGAGGTGAGACGATCCTTCAGCTCCTGAAAGGCAGATTCGCATTGTGGCGTCCAATTAAAAGGAGGCTCCTTCTTCATTAGAGACGTGAGAGGGAGGGCAATCTGAGAGAACCCCTTTTCGAACTTCTGGTAATAACTGGCAAGTCCCAAGAAACTTCGAACATCCGAGGCCGACTTTAGTGGTGGCCAATCCCATACTGCCTGGACCTTCGCCGGATCTACTGCCAGACCTGCTCCACTTATGACATGGCCCATAAAGGCCACCTCCTTTAGCCAGAACTGGCACTTGCTGTACTTGGCATACATCTTATGCTCCCGCAGCTTCTCTAAGGTCAAGGCCAGATGACTCGCGTGCTCCTCCTCCGTCCTTGAATAGATAAGGATGTTGTCGATGAATACGATAACAAAGACATCCAGATACAGTTCGAACACCCGATTCATCAAGGTCATGAATGCGGAGGGTGCATTTGTGAGCCCGAACGGCATCACGGTAAACTCGTACAAACCATATCTGATGTTGAAGGTCGTCTTCGGGATGTCCTCCTCCCGAATGCGAAGCTGGTAGTACCCTGACCTCAGATCCAGCTTTGAGAACCAATGGGCTCCCTCCAGCTGGTCAAATAGCTCGTCTATCCTTGGTAAGGGATAAGTATTCCGGACCGTCAACTTGTTCAGGGCCCGGTAATCTATGCATAGTCGAAGAGTTCCGTCCTTCTTCTTGACGGATAACACCGGAGCTCCCCATGGTGAAGAGCTAGGCTGAATGAACCCGACCTCCACTAACTCCTGAAGCTGGCTTCGAAATTCCACCAACTCCTTTGGAGTCATTCGATAGGGAGCTCTGGATACCAGTTTAGCCCCTGGAATGAGCTGAATCTGAATGTCCTTCTCTCGGTGCGGGGGTAGCCCTGGTAGCTTCTCCGGAAACACGTCAGCAAAGTCCCACACTATTGGAATATCTGAAATTGAGTCCTCGGCCACGACCGCCTCAAAAAGGACCTGATAAACTTCTTCCCCCTACAGATGGGCCTTAACGGCCTGCACAGGTGATAATAAGGTGTGGGGTGCTGGTATAATACCTTCGATGATAATGAAGGAGTCGTCGTGCCTCACGGTGATCCTCTTCTCCACTCAGTCAATCTGGGCATGGTTCCAGCAGATCCAAGTCTTGCCCAGGATCAGATCGTAATATGGCATCTTCAGAATCGTCGCTTGTGCCTCAAACGCCTTCTCGCCGATCCTTGCTTCCATATTGCAATAAGCAGAGGTCATTATCTCTAATCCATCGGGTATGCGCACCCTCATCATCTTCCCGGTGAATGGCTCCACACCTGCCAGTCCTTTCACGAAATCCTCTAACACGAACGAGTGTGAAGCACCAGTGTCGAAGAGAGTGTGAGCGGGCTTGCCGCTAACGAAGCCTATGCCTGGGGTAATTAAGTATCTTAGTATTCTTATTGCAATTGTCTTCTCTTAATTTCTAACTAGGTTATGTCTAGAATACTAGTTCATATGAAGAAAACTTAAAAGTACTGCCATACCTGCGATAACCTTCTCCGGGTTCCGGGGCTATGTCAGGTCTAGAGCATACACCTGCTCCCTCTCTGGCCTGTGGCCTCGATCCTGAAATCCTCGTCCTCGATCATGTCCTCGTCCGCCAAACTATCGGGGAGGTTGAGCGCCCTGATGTGCTGGCGGGGGTGCTCGCCTCATAGGGCAGTTCCTCTTGATATGCCCCGGCTGATTGCACTGAAAGCATACCGGTGCCTGCTCTGCTGTCCTTGGCATCTCCAGCATCTATAAAGGCTGGGGAGCCAATACCCCCTGACTTCTCTGTTCTTGCCCAAACTATTGACGAGGTTGATCCCCGTTCCTTCTCTCCCCAATAACCTGGCCTCGAGGACGGTCCATACAACCTCCAATCACTGTATCATCAGCTGGTCTCTTCCAGCTCTTAACTGTAAGCTGATCCGCTTCTCTCTTCTTAACCATCTCAAGAATCCTGGCCAAACTCCCTTCTGAGACGAAGAGGAGGGCCTGTCTCATGTCGTCTTGCAGCCCCTTGTAAAACCTCTAGGCATAGCCAGCATCGTCCAACTGATAAGCGTCCGCATAGCGGGCCAGGTGAGTGAACTCCTGATAATACTCCACCACAGTCATGTTCCCCTGCCTCAACCGCAGGAACCTATCCTCTAGGTCGTCCCTCGCCGACTGAGGTACAAAATGTCCCAAGAGTGCTGCTCTGAACTCCTCCCAAGTAATATTTGCGCAATCCATCCTCGCAAAGGTGGTGTCTAGCTGTGATTTCCACCACCTCTTTCCGTGTGACTCCAGGCAGGAGACTGCCAAGGCAACATCCTTCTCAGTGGGGCATCGAATCCCCGCAAGCGTCTCATAAATGGTATCCAACCATTCCTCCGTAAGTACTGCAGACTCTGTCCCCACGTAGGGTGGAGGGGAAAGTCCCTGGAAGACAGTCATCCAATTGGCCCTGGGGTTTGGCTGTGGGGCAGGGGCTTGCTGAGCTCTGAAGGCCTCCATAATGGCCGTCAATGTTTTCCCCATCTCCGTCTTCTGGAACAGAGCTGGAGCTGGCGGAGGTGGGACCATATTCGGAGCCTGGGGTGTCCCTTGCTGTGATGTAGGGTTCGTCGCAGGCTACAAGGAAAAATTCCACTTGTTAGAGGATGTATGAATGGAATATGAGAAAGGGTAGGATGGACTTTCACATATGATTTCCCTTATGGGCACACCACTGCTTCCGCTGCTAGTTTTTCCGCAAACTAAGCTCGTACGAGGGTGGACCAGGGTTTTGTGGACTACTTCTCATCCGATCGAGGTCCGCTATGATACCACTTGTAAGACCCCCCCCCCCATTTTTTCTTTTCGAACACCGGGGTCATAGCCCAGAATTGTCACTTTGTGGTGGCACCGACTCACGGGAAGGTCGCCAGTACAAAACGCAAATTCTGCCGGCCCTTTTCGATCACAAAGAGAGAGAAGTAAGTATACATAAAATGTAAACAAGTCCACAGAAACATGTATGAATAAAAAATCATGACGAGTCCATCAATAGATAATAACAGAAAATAGAAGTACTGCAAAGATATAGTTAAGATGAAATATAGATAAACGGGCTCGAGCCCGGTACATCAGAGTCCTCACTGCAAACCACTCCTCACGGAAGCTATAAAAATACTAATCACTCACGGAGCTGGTCGCAGGTGCATCGGTGCTAGACTGACCCACCTCCATGTGCACCGTACTCCGCTGGTGCTGGTCCCTGGACTGCTGGTCCATGTCTCCCATGCGGAGCTACTGTAATGTTGTGGTTCGAAAACCATTAGTCATAAAGACTAAGACCTATCATCCCCTACCCCTCCCCCCACGGCTCCTAAGCACCAAACGGAGAGGAGGAAAGGGAAGCTACAAAGGTGGAGAGTAATCAAGAAGATGACAATGGAGCTAATCTAACAACTATCATGGTGTATAAACAACTATCTAGAACAAAGTATATCTAGCAATTCTACGGTAGTAAGTAATAAAGTAGACATGTAGTAAGTAGCAAATATATAAGAAGGCAGATAGAGAACAAATAAGTAAATAAGTAACCTTAACTTATATGAATGCCCATACAAACTTATAAGTTAAGGGGTCTTCTGCAAGGCTCCCATCGTATAAAAAGTCCCATACCGATTTATACGTTGGGGTGTCGGTTGTATGCAAATATTAGTGTAGTGATATGTTATGCTATGATTCATGCAAGTGCAACTCACGCACACGACTCTATGCGCACAGACCTTTAGTTCCCCCTATTCAGGCAGCTAGCTTCACTCCCAGGAACCTCCGTAGTGGCAAACGGAGACAGTGGGTCGGGCCCCCCACTCCTAGGCGGGTATCCACACTACCGGGCCTAGCCCTTCCGTACGCCCCTAGAAGAACACAACCTAGAGTATCCGCGTACTAGAGCTGGCTATATCCACCAGACCTTCTTTAGCTAAGTGTCCCACACCGCCGAGTCAACGTACCGATGTCGGTGTAAACGACAATCAAATACCGAAGACCCACCACCTTATTCTGTACTCAAACCCTCGAGCCCTCGGCTCCTCGGACTGTCCCGTCCGTGCATCTACCTTCAGAGCTACCGTCTGAACGGCAACCAAACCAACTTATTCTACCTCCCAAGCTATCGGGGTGTATGTATGTGCAACCCTAGTAATACTAGTTGCTTTTTTAGCTTATCATTCCTACGGTTTACGTTATCCCAGGACTGCCCCCGGTATTCCCCGTGAAGGGCTCTCAAAGGGCACTAGGAACTATGATGGTAGCTGAAGCCCACCATTTTCTTTCGCAAGGCACTTATTGTTATTGGTTGATACCCATTACCCGATCCCTTTTTAAGTTACTTGAGATCTAGCCCTACAGTATTAAGACTCTTCCTCTCCTACCCGGGGTGGACGATCTTTCGTCGTTCCCGAACGCCACTTAACATTAGCCAATCTCACACTCTACTTATCCTGACTTCCAATAATGAACTTAAACTTAACTTGCCCTATCCAATCCAGCAACTACCAAAATTCCATCTCCCCAAGTTCATTAACCACTCTAGTTCAGTTTTCGTGGTTTTACTATATGCAGACCATCCTAAGATACATGAGGTATATAAGGGGAGGTACTCCAAATTGTCTTCCGAATCTCCTATAATATTTACTGGAGGTCTATCATGATATAATATAACTAAGTCCAAGATTTCCAAATTTTTCCTATTATCGGGCATTTAATTTATTTATTCTAAGCCTCCCAATGCCCTAATATGAACATGAAGTTCACTAATGAGCCAACAATAAATCATCATAAAATCAGTAAAAATCCTATGAGGCATTTAAGCAGTAATTCCAAATTTTGAGAAATTTCAGAGATGTTTAGGCCTATATTTTGTAATTTACCATTTTAGGCCACTTCTATCATATTATGAAGCAAGTACTGTAAGTATGTACCCAAAAATCACAAGAAAATTAGAGAAGCTTTATGGTAACCTAAAACTATCAGAAACCAAGTCCCATGATTTTTCTCTCATATTTTGGGCTCTGAATTTATTTTAATGTAAAATATTAATTTCCTAGCTTAGTGAAGGAGGTACTATTTTCAATTATCTAAAAATCTAGAGAAGATTATAGGGTGACTATCATGGTCTGAAACACCCACTGACTAAATTTCATAATTTTCCAATTAATAACTAGGCATTATTTGTATTTTTTACTACATATCCCAAATGGTACGTTAAAGAAGCAAGTACCCAAAATAATGAGATAAAATTCCAAAAAAAATACAGAATGTATGACATGCTATAAGATGCCCTAATCCAAGATTTCATAACTTTCTAGTGAACATAAATTCCAGAATCATCAAAATAAATATCTAGGGCACAACTAGAGTTGTGAATGAAGTACTGTATAAATAAACCCAAAAATCTCAACGAAATTATATTATGGCCATTTAGACCAGAAAATCACCCTGCCCAAATTTTATTTGATTTTTAGTTCATTTGTCAGCATAATAGTTCAAATTAAGATTGGTGCCCTAAATTAGGGTTAGGATTTTAGGTGGCCTGACTGTCTCCAAATCCGCTAAGATTTTGTCCAGAGAACTATAATGGCCCTATGGTTCTCTGCACAAAATTTCAAGTCAGTCCAAGGTCATTTGACCCCATGACCTTCACAACTCACCAAGAGCCACCTTTAGGGTTTTGCCTTGGATTCAAGGGCAAATCTATCCCAATCCAACTCAAAATCCATGAGGGGGTGCTAGAGGGCATTCCTAGTCAGTGGTAAAAATCTCAGCCTCTATTGAGGTTATCTGACCACTCAAATCTAAAAGTGCACTTTTGACCTAAAAACCCCTTAATAGGGCATAGCTTATGTTTGTCCATTACCAACCTAAAACATCTCAAAATGAGATGAAAAATTATACATAACCTTATGATAAACCCAGAGACAACTCAAAAAGATTTGGGAGGGTTTGGAAGTCATTAAGCCAACCAATTAATTTTTCCTAAGATTATTAAATTTTTCTTAAAAACTTTGGAAAAACATTCTACAAAAATTCCCATTTTTGGACAGGCCCTAGGTATAGCTAGGGTAGGCTCCCTGCCAAAATTTAAATTCATTTGGTCAAGGGATGAAGGGTGGGCACACCTTTTAGTCTCTGCCTAGCTCTAGGTCTAGATCCCACCAAAAGAGGTGCCCTGGTCAAACCAGTTGACCAAATTGAACCAAATCAATTTTAAAATATAGTAGACCCATAGGGCTACAGATTTCATGTTGTTCATTTCTTCATAAAAAGCCCTAAGTATTTTTCCTAATTTATCTAAGATGGCTGTTATTTCAATACAGAAAATGCTTATAAAATAAAAGCTAATTAAATAGCACAGATCTTGAAGCAAGATCTAAGGGCCCTGGCATTGTCTTCTTCCTCCAGCCGAAGGCCTTGATTTGCCCGACCTGGAACCACCTCCATGCACAGCTGCCGGCCGTCCAGCCTCCTCCCTGGTCGGCCACCGCCACCACCACCTCCGTTGAGGTGGTGGCTATCGCCGGGCGACAGCACGGCCGCCGGAGAGGCTTTTTCCAGCGAGCCCGTAACTAGCTTTTTGTGGGAAAATGGGAAAAAGTGCTCTTCTGATTGGGCTCAATTTAGCCTGAATCTTATTCCTAAGGAAGCTAAGATCTACCCATAGAAAGAGAGGAGGGGAGGACCTTGTTCGCGGGCTGGAGGCGTGCAGACCGTCGGGATGCCATTGGTGCGGTGGTGGCGTTGCCAGAATTCTTAATAGCACAATGGGAGGCTCAAAAACTTCAGGTAAAAGCTGGGAAAACCTCTTCTTGGGCCTCTGAGGGTGTTTAAAGGCTTGGTAGGGAGGGGGAACGGCCAAAAGCTGGTGGCCATTAATGGCCCATTATAGCTTGGCTCGGCCATGGTGGTGGGGGGGCTAAAACGGCTCTATGACAGCAAGCTAACGGCTGGAAACTCCTCCTCTTCCCTAGAGGAGTTGGATCCAGCCGTAAAAGGGAAGGGGGAAGGCAACGGCATCAAATGCAATTGATGGCCATGAACGCCGGGGCTCGGCCATGGCCGTAATAGCTCTTTTGCAAAGCTGTCGGTTCACGTGTCAAGATTTACCGGTCAACTTAAATTAAGTAATACTTTATTAAGTCTTAATAGGAGAAAACGGCCAACTCCCTAGACCGGCCCGGTTCAGCTGAACCAACACCCAGCCAAAAATAAGATGCAAGATAAAAAATTCTAAGTACAATGGCGTTGAGTGAGCTCAGCTCACTCAACACCATCAAGCTACGGCGTTGAGTGAGCTCTTCTCACTCAACGTCATCCCAGACTATGGCATTGAGTGAGCTAAGCTCACTCAACGCCATCTGGATTATGGCGTTGAGAGAGCTCAGCTCACTCAACTCCATCCGGATTATAGTGTTGAGTGAGCTCTGCTCACTCAACGCCACCCAGAATATGTCCTTTTAAAAGATGGCGTTGAGTGAGCTTAGCTCACTCAACGCCATCCAGATTATGGCGTTGAGTGAGCTCTGCTCACTCAACGCCATCCAGACAACACCAAATGGCGTTGAGTGTGGTCAGTGAACTCAACGCCGTTCAACTTATGGCGTTGAGTGCACTCAACGCACTCAACGCCATCCCGCCTAACAGTTTACGGCGTTGAGTGAGCTAAGCTCACTCAACGCCATCCAGTCTACGACGTTGAGTGAGCTTAGCTCACTCAACGCCAACCTGATGACACCAAATGGCGTTGAGTGCAGTCAATGCACTCAACAACATTCAACTTATGGCTTTGAGTGAGCTAAGCTCACTCAATGCCATCAAGATTACGGCGTTGAGGGAGCTTAGCTCACTCAACGCCATTCCAAGGTCACGGGCATGACGGATTTGTCACGGGCGTGTCAGGCCCATGTTGAAATTTCTGAGCTCGACGATCGTCTTCCTGAGGTCGACGATCGTCGAAGGGGTCACGCCCTAGGTCACGGGTGTGACGGTTCGGTCACGGGCGTGACCACCCCTTGACTTGAAATCTTGGTCGATAAACTTCAATTCCTGGGCTTCCCAGGGTTTTGTTAAGACAAAACCACTCTCAGGGGTCTATTCAGAAATGGGATGTTACAGTTGTTGATGAGGAGGAGATGGTATATGAGCAGGAGAGGGAGGAGTAGAAACTTCATCAGGGGTTGGGGAAGTGACTTTTGCAGCCCTTATGTCCTCTAAAGCTATCCTGGAAGAGGAGGCCCTGGAGGGCTTTGGGATGACCCTGTTCCATCCTCCAAAGAGGGAAGAGGTAAGCCTCTTAGAGGCATTGATGAAATTGGTCTCGGAGACCAAGAGCTCTGGCACCTTTGCTTGGAGGAAGATACCCAAAACTCTACAAAAACTAAAATCTTTCTTACTAATCTTCTTCTTAATCAAATCAAATACAATTTCTCCCCAGTTCACTGATTTCTGATTAACCAGGGCACTCATTAGAAGGAATTGCCTGGTGATGTGGTCATGGGCATAGTGCTTGCCCAAGACTACTTTTCTAACCACATCTGCTAGAAACTTGTATTCAACTAACAAGTTCTTTTTCAGCAGTTCGTTATGGTTTTCCTGGGAGTAACCCATTATATCTAGTATATCCTCAAACTCAGTGCTAGATAATTCAATATCATCTCCCCATTGATAAAACAAAAAAATTTTGTTAGAATAGCAGGGGTAAGAGAAACCTGGTGTCCAGAAATCGATCCATTAATGGTGGTTTGATCTAGAAAAGTTGTGAATACCCATTCCTTGATTTCTTGAACTAGAAGTTTGATCTTGGAGGTCGTGAACTTTCTTAACTGTGAAGCCTCAAACAATTGAAGGATGTTCCTTAAGATTTGATCAGAATGGCTGAATGATTTGATGTCAATATCAAATCCTGCATCAAATTTCATCACTGAAAGGAGTGCTGGGGAAATTGATAAAAATCTAAAACGAAATATATTTCATCGATATCTGGTAAACGAATGTTTTGCGAAGAGAACTATATTTCGTCGATCTCGATTTGACGAAAATAATTTTAAACAAATTCTTCGATCTCCATTCGATGAAAGTTTCTAAAGGAAGGTTCGTCGATCTCAATTCGACGAAAATTCCATGAAAAGTTCACAGATTGTCGATCTCTATTCGACGAAAGGTGACCAGTTCGTCGATCACAGAACAAAAATTAAATTAAAGAGTCTCCATTCATCATGCCCAATTGATTTATAAAGAAAAGATGTTTCTTTTCATCTAAGGGTTTAGTGAAAATGTCTTCCCTTTGTAAATCAGTAGAAATAAAGACAAGTTTAATTTTATTTTTATCGACATTATCTCTAAGAAAATGATATTTAATCTGTATATGCTTAGTTTTACTATGAAGTACTGGATTTTGTGCTATTAAAATGGCACTGGTATTATCACAAAAAGTAGTTGAATTATTTAAGTTGAGACCATAATCCAGTAGCTGATTTTGAATCCACAAAATCTATGAGCAGAAACTACCAGCTGCCATGTATTTAGCTTCAATAGTTGAAGTAGAAATAGATGTTTGCTTCTTGCAAAACCCTAACAAAAGCCTATCACCAAGAAATTGACAAGTTCTTGATATGCTTTTTCTGTCAACTCTACATCCAGCATAGTCAGCATTTGAGAATCCAATTAAGTAACATTCTAATTCTATTGGATACCAAAGTCCTAGATTTGGACAACCCTTTATATATCTCAAAATTCTTTTCACTAAAATTAGGTGAGATTCTTTGGGATTTATTTGAAACCTAGTACAAATACATGTAGCAAACATGATATCAAGCCTACTTGTTGTTAAATATAAAAAGGCCCAATGATTGCTCTATATATTTTCTGATCAACAGGCTTGCCCTGTTCATAATTATCAACAACAGCATTAGAGGGCATGGGTGTTTTAATTGCTGAGGCATCAGACATCCCAAATCTTTTAATAAGATCTTTAGCATATTTGGATTGGGATATAAAGATACCATAAGGGGATTTCATCACTTGGAGACCAAGGAGGTAGGATAGTTCACCCATGCTACTCATTTCAAACTTTGAATGCATCAGGTCAGAAAACCTTTTGCAAAGTTTGGAATCAGTAGAACAAAATATTATGTCGTCTACATATATTTGAACTAGCAAAATTTTATCCTTATGATGTTTGATAAATAAATTCCTATCTACTAAGCCTCTAAAAACTTATTTTCTAATAAGAAACTATCAGGAGTCTCATACCAAGCTCTTGGAGCTTGTTTGAGACCATAAAGAGCTTTGTTTAGTCTAAATACATAAGAACAATAAGTTAGAGAGATAAAACCTGGTGGTTGTGCTACAAACACTTCTTCTTTGAGCTCTCCATTCAAAAAGGCACTCTTCACATCCATTTGTTATACTTTGAACTTCTTGAATGCTGCATATATAAGAAAAATCATGATAGCTTCCAATCTTGCAATAGGGGAAAAAGTATGGTCATAATCAATGCCTTCGTCATGAGAATAGCCTTGAGCTACCAATCTTTCCTTGTTCCTTATAATGATTCCTTGAGCATCAAACTTGTTCCTGAAGACCCACTTAGTTCCAATGACTGGATGGTCTTTGGGTCTTGGAACTAGATCCCAAACTCTACATCTCTCAATTTGATTGAGCTCTTCTTGCATTGCAATGACCCAGTAGGAATCTTATTCTGCATCTGTGATGGATTGAGGCTCAATCTGAGAGATAAAACAAGCATGCATCTGATCTTGATTTAATTGATGCCTTGTTTGAACACCAACTGACATGTCTTCAATCACTTGAGATATAGGATGATCTCTAAGTGTGACAAGATCAGTGGGTAGAGTTGGTTCTTCAATAGCCATTTTTGGTATTGATTCCTCTGGTGGAATTTCATTATCCACAATGTCTTCAGCATGAATTTTCTGAATTTATTCATCATTGTCATTATCATCAATCTGTTGAGAGGGATGTGATATTTACTCTTGAGTTAGTATTAAGTCATCCAATCTCTCACACAGATTGGGTACCTGGAAATTTTTTATGGTAGAGATGTCTCTCTCCTTGTAAAACATGTTAGTTTTATCAAAGGTTACATGCATAGATTCTTCCACTTTAAGAGTTGATTTATTAAAAACCCTATAAGCCTTACTAAATTGGGAATATTTAAGAAAAATTCCCTCTACAGGTTTGGCTTCAAACTTTCTAAGATATTTCTTATCATTGTTGTGAATATAACATATACAACCAAATACTTTGAAATAGTTTATTTTAGGTTTCTTTGATTTGAGTAGTTCATAGGGGGTATTTCCCTTAAGTTTACGAATTAGACTTCTATTCAAAACATAATTTACTGTGCTTACTACATCAACCCAAAAGGATAGGGGCAAGTGAGAATCTGTAGGTAATGTCCCTGCAGTTTCAATCAGGGTTCTATTTTTCCTTTCAGCAACCCCATTTTGTTGAGGAGTTCTAGGAGAAGAAAAAAAATGCCTGATACCTTCCTTCTCACAGAATTCTTGCATGAGAAGAGATTCAAACTCAATGCCATGATCACTTCTGATCAATGTAACAAGAGTAGAGTACTCAATCTGGATTCTCTTAAGAAAATCTGTAAGAACTTTAAAGTTATCTGACTTGTTTTTCAGAAAGAAAACCCATGTGAATCTATAGAAATCATCAGCAATAACTAAGGTATATGACTTTCCTCCCAAGCTCTGTACTACAATAGGTCCAAAAAGGTCAATATGTAGCAAATACAAGATTCTGGGTGAATCACTCTTAAAGATGGATTTAAAACTATTTTAGTTTGCTTGCTTAATTGATAAGCCCTGCAAAGGCCTTCCTTCTTATAGGAGCCAGAAGGTAGTCCTCTAACAAAGTTGTCCTCTCACAAGGTTTTCCTTAGATAGTTTAGCTATGGTCTTAATATTTACATATCCTAATCTCTTGTGTCATATTTCACTAGCTTTACTAATCTGATTAAATAAACAAATTTTAGATTTTGCAGAATTAAAATTAACTAGATAAATATTACCTTGTCTATTACCAGTTAAAATAATTTTGTTTAAACTAGAATAAATAATGCATAAGGACTTGTTAAAGGTTACCTGATAACTTTCATCACATAACTAATTTATGGAGATGAGGTTATGCTTCAGACCATTCACATAATCAACTTTCTTGAATGTCACTGCTCCAACCTTGACATTTCCATAGCCTTCTATTTGTCCACTGTTGGAGTCTCCAAAGATGACTTTGGGTCCAAGCTTTGCCTTGAAATCACTAAGAATGGCCTTTGAACCTGTCATGTGTTTTGAGCAACCACTATCCAAGTACCATTGTTCCTCTGTGGTAGGATAATTCTTTACCTGCAAGAGAGCAAGTTAAGTGTTTTTGACCCAGGTTACCTTGGGTCTTGATTTCTTTCATAAGAATAACTGGAAATATAAGAATAATCTGGTTGATCCTTATAGCCTAATGGGTGATATCTCATAGGAGGAATTATCCATTGAGTAAAAGGATTAACAAATTTTTGTCTTTGATTATTATTTTGATATGAGTTAAAGTTTTTATTTTGGAAAAATGAGTTCGACGATTTTAATTGAGTTCGTCGATCTGAGTTCGATGAAAGGTATTGATTTCATCGATCTCGGTTCATATAATGATAATGTTCATTTTCTACGTTCCACGATCATCGATCTCTGTCCGACGAATCATAATGATTTTGTCGAGCACCTGTAAATGAGTAATTGTTCCCAAATTCTGGGTTCATAGAGCGTCGATCACCGTTCGATAAATAATACTTTTTTCGTCGATCTGAGTTCGATGAATTTTGTTAAACATGATTTTTCTTTGGATTTTAATTTTGTTTTGATTTAGTATTTGGTAAAACTTTAGTATCTTTGTATGTGAGATGTAAAACTTCCTTTTCTTTTCCTTTAGTAGATATGAATTTTCTGGGGGTTGATAAAATATTTTTCTAAATAATAGGAGGCTGACTTGATAAAGCTCCCAAACCTAGTTTGCCATTAAGTCTGGAATTGACTGTGCTTGTGATTTCCATCAATTTAATGCTTTACTGATTAAGGGATTCTTCAAATAGCTTAGGCTCATTTAATTTATTTTCTAAAGAAAGTATTTGTTCATTTGCAGTTTTTATATCTTCTTTAAGTTTTGTATTTTTTGAAGATAGGTTGTCTGAATCATTTATTTTTTCTCCGAGAAGTTTTATTTCCTTCTCAGATTGAATTAGATCTTTGCAAAGTAATTTAAAGTCTATTTTGAAATGATCTGAGGTAAAATCAAAAGTAGATATTACCTAATCTTCTTCAGATTCTGACTCTGACACTTCCTTAGAATTATTGCATGAGACATTGATTGCCATCAAACACATCTCTTTTGCTTCTTCTTCATCTTCACTGGAATTAGATGAAGAATCTAAATCCGAGTCACTCCATATCTCAGAAACAAAACCTCTCTCGATCTTCTTGTATTTGTTGGAAGAGAATTGTTGGAGTGCTTCCAGGAGTCCTTCTCCTTCGCTTGTCTTTCTTCTGCTTTTCAGGACATTCTTGAAGGATATGTCCTAGTTTCCTGCATCCATAACAGACTATCTGTTTAGCAGGGGTTTTATAATACCTTGGTTTATCTTCATTTCTGAAAGACCTTCTCCTGAAGTCCTTCTTGGCCATTTTGTAGAGTCTCTTGGCAGAAGACTCATGAGGTCTTCATTTCCTGGAATAGCTTATGCTTCATATATAGATTGGAAAGCAATGCTCTTTTCTTTCCTGGGTGAAGGTGAAGCCCTTTGCTTAGCTTCCCTTCACTTGATGAGCTGCTCATAAGACTTGAACTTGCCCAATAGGGTTCAGTTGAAATCTCATTTAAGCTTCCTGATTCTTTGATTGGCCATATCCTTGAGTCCCATGTGCTAGGAAAGCACATAAGGATCTTATCATTGACTTCGTTCAATGTGATGTCCTTTTCAAAGGTTTTCAGTTCATTGATGATGAGACTGAGTCTATTGTACATATCAACAACTGATTCAGATTTACCTTTCTTGAAATTCTCATATTGAGAAATCAAGTGGGATCTTCTATCCTTTCTTTCATCTACTGAACCAGCAACAATTCCATTTAAGGAATCCCAAATGTCCTTTGCTGAGGAGCATTCAACAACTCTCTGAAATATGTAATTATACATTGTCTAAGCTATGATGTTCATAGCTTTTGAATCAGCTATCTTCAACTTCTTCTGAGCTTCTATCCACTCAAAAGGTGGTATTACACTTGTGCTTATAGTTGCAGATGGAGTAGGGGGATCTGCCAAGATAGAATTATAGATATCTTCATCAATGGAATTCATGTAGAGCCTAATCCTTGCCTTCCAAAGTGCAAACTTATTTAATTGTCACACTGGAGGTCTAGTGCTTAAAAATTCCTTGTTTTGTGTCATGATAAAATCTAAAGTAAAGTAAAGACTATTAGAACTTTTGGTTCAGGTGTTAGCCTATGAAACCAAGAAATGACCCTCTGATACCAATTAAAAGTGAGGGATAGACTTAAGTTTACTCTAGAGGGGGGGGTGAATAGAGTATTAAAAATTATTAACTTATTTTCATAGCGGATTAAAAAATGGTG
This sequence comes from Platanthera zijinensis, assembly GCA_039513925.1. Taxonomy (NCBI): domain Eukaryota; kingdom Viridiplantae; phylum Streptophyta; class Magnoliopsida; order Asparagales; family Orchidaceae; genus Platanthera; species Platanthera zijinensis. The sequence goes on along the minus strand of CM077094.1, from coordinate 73,198,173 downwards.
ATATATATATGTATAAATAGAGAATATCACAGCACACAAGCAAAGAAATAAACAAACACAAAAGACACAAGGATTATAGTGGTTTCCCAATAAACCTGAGTACATCCACTCTTCTACCACCCTGGTAGGAATCCACTACAGGTTTTTGATCAGGTGCCCTGTCTCTACAAGATCTATTTTATAAGGGAGACCTTGCAACCCTTTGAGCTTTTGATCTGGTGCCCAAAAACCAACCTAAGTCTTTTGATCAGGAGACTTAAAAATTAACAGTATAAATTTTGGAGGGAGTTAAGAAAACACTGTACACTATTGAATGAAATAAACAAAAGGTTGAAGATGTTCTTCTCTGTCAATAATCTGAGAGAAGACTAGTGGATTGATGTTGAAAAAGAAAGCTCCCCCTAATGGTATGGAGTTTGTGATCAGGTGAGGGAGTCCTTTCTTCTCGTGGTGTAAGACTTCTTGAGAACTTTTCCTTTCAGTATATGTATCTGAGTGATTGTGAAGTTTATCTCAGAATGAAGATTGTTTGTTGGAAGAAAGTTGAAGCAGAAAGTCTGAACGACAGTTTGTTGTTTTGTAAGCCTGTAACTGTCCGTGTGTGTAACTCTGTAACCTTGAGATAGAAAAACTTCTGAAAATATATAGAATGCTGAACAGATTTCAAATGTTTGAAATCTTTAACTCTGATATAGCTGGAACATTCCTTATTAAAGGAAACTGTCCTTGGGAATAAATCAACAATAAACTCTATGAAAATATCCACATTTAATGTTGCCTCTAAAGGGATATATTCATTGGAATATATTGCATTAAATGTCAGAGCCATAACTACCTGAAATTAATCCAATTAGAATATTCTTCCTTCAGAATAATAAGCCTGAAATTAAGCTTGAAAATTATTCTGGTTCTGCCAATAAAATTTCCTAAGATAACTGTAGAGAGATAGTCAAACTAAGCAAATAAATCGTCGACCTGAGCCTGGAATTCATCGAGCTGATTCTTCATATTCGTCGACCTGAGCTACAAGTTTGTCGAGCTGAGCTTGGCTATCGTCGAGCTGAGATTGCAGAGTTTAGGAGAAATTTCGTTGGCTTGAGCTCATCTTTCGTCGAGCTCAACTTAGAGTTCGAACTCTGAGTTCGTCGAGCTGAGCTTGACTTTCATCGAACTGAGTTCAACTTTCGTCGAACTGAATTCCTGAACTTTGAAATATTCTAAGGCAAAACCCAGGAAAATACTATGACCTTAGACTATACATGTTGGGTCAGTCTAAGTAACCTAATAATGATCCTAGCCCAAATCAAACCTGGGGTTCCAACACCACTTCGAGGCACCAAGGCCATCAAGCGTAAAGGGATGAATGAGGAAGGCAAGCTTCTCTCAGACATCATCAGCAAGGTGCTGATTTCCAAGACGGGCTCTCATGATTACCTATCTTCAGAGATGTTCAAAGTTCTGGTTGGTTTCATCTACAGAAAGAAGGTAAATTGGGGTACGTTGCTGTTTGATAAGATCAAGTACAACTACCGCACTCCCAACCTTGGGAGGATTATCAGCCTATACATGAATAAAATAGATTGTGATAGGTTTGATATGACCAAAGGAGTTCCTATCCATCACCTCAAGAATATAGACTCCACAATCTTCTCCAGGTAAGATAGGAGGATAGTGAAGCAAGGGGGAGCCCTAGCATTGCTAGTCAAGGAGGAAGAATAAGTACCTAATAATAGGATTCCTACTCCACCCCCAGTGAGATTCCTGCTAGCATGAGTGCAGGAATTGAGGGGGAGACAGTTGCTCTATCAGATTCAGCTCCACTTGTTCCAGATTCAGTTCCTAATTTAATGTCCGTAAATACAGTGCTTACCGACTCAGAGCTAGTTGATCTCCAAGTAGAGGTTGCTACTTTTGGTACTACTGCTGTGGCTGAGGTTCTGCCAGTTGAGGATGCAGAAGTGACTCTAGAGGAAGCGGATCCAGCTCCTTCTGAGAATGAGGAGGATAATGAGGAATTTGATATTGAGGATGTTGCTGATGATGATCTGACAGTTGCTGATTATGAGATAGATAGTGTTACTGATGAGAATATGATTGATGCTGCCAAGTCTGTTGTTGTTATTTTTTTTTGCCATTGAGGATCTAGTGTCGTGTAAGGATTTGATAGTCCCTCTCCCAAATGCTATCCCTATTTCATCTTCTATGGGGGGAGGCGACTACATCTATTATCTATGTTTTCACTGAGGTTGCCCGGTTCATCCGCAACCTAGACAAGAGACTGGGCAACATATCGATGGTGCCTAAAGTCGTAGTTGATCTTTCTGATGAGGAAGGAGATGGTGAGGAGAATTCTCTTGTCCAGACTGTTGTTGATTCTGGTCTTGCTGATAAAGCTCATATTTATCCGATTGAAGAATCCCCCAGTGATTATGAAATCCCAGCTGATGTTTTAGTGCCTGAGGCCGCAGATATACCATCTTCTAGTACATACAGTTCTATCCTAAAAGCAGTTGAGCGGATGTTAGCCCAGAAACAGGCGCAGTTTGAAGGCTCATTGCAGAAGGTAACCAAGAAAGTTCAAGATTCTGAAAAGGTTATGTTGAATGGACTTGCAGAGGTAAATGTTCAGATTGGCAAGTTGCAAAAAGACTTGATGAGTGGCTCCAAGAAGGTTGTACAGCAATTGCCTTGACTATGAATGCTCTAAATAAAAATCTTCATGTTGTGAAAAATGTTGATCACAACACTCTATCCTTGATCGATGCTCACAACTGGTCAATGGCTCACTGTGATACAAGTATGGTACATTATGCTAATGCCATTGCTACCGAAGCCAAAAAGGGGGAGGATGCCCGTACATTTATGTTGGATGCTAAAGTGGATTTGCTGGGAACTTCGATGGAACAAAGCTTCAAGGCTACAAATGACTACATATATGAAAATACTAAGTGGCTCTATAACCAGCTGGCAGGTATTAAAGTCCCTGTTGAGCCTATACCAGCAACTGAGGAGGCTTATCCTCCCTTGGATTACTCGCAGTACTGGTTAGGAACAAAGGATTTTGATCCAGACATTGCTGCTGCTCTAGCTATCTTTATAGAAACTCAGAGGGTTAAATACGTTGCTCCACAAGTTCACAAGAGAAAAATATATGGGGAAGGAATGTCAGAAGTCAGGTCAGAATAGGTTAGACAAGATCCAGCCAGGGAGTATCCCTATAGTGAATTGGAAGAGGTATGGAGCCCAATATCCAAAGGAATCATATTGGATACCTTTTCCTTGGTCGAGCTGGGAGTAGAAAAGCATCAACATCAGAATGACCAAGAGGAATGGAACAAATACAAGTTTGCATGATCAAAGAGGAAAATACATTTCAAGAAAAACCACAGTGCTGATCCAATGCCTCCAGCTCCTCCAAGATACTATCCAAAGCCTAGATAATACTTTTAGAGGCAGCGAGTAAAGATGCAGAACAGGAAGAACCGACAGTCATATTTTCTTGTATGTCAAGTGTTGTGAGCTGCCCTCCCTAAACTATAAACAATTCTAATTATATATATATATATATATATATATATATATATGATTTCTATAATTGTATTAGAATGTGTGTTGTTTTATTTCTACTATATTTTCATGTCTTAATTTTGTTGTATGTGCAATTCACCTTAGCTTGTAGGATTTTGGCTTCTTCAAATAGGGGGAGATTGTTGGGTTTTGCATCCATAATAACCCTGATTTGAAGAAGGGTCCAGTCAAGCTAAGACGAATTGAGATCGTATTTGATGTTGTTATTCTAGTGTTGTACTTGTAGGTTTACTTTGCTAAATATACACCAATGTCAGGTTATAGTGGGTCAGTAAACACAGTACTACACAATATAATCCTTCATTGTGTGGGCCAATATGTTGACTCACATATAATATCTCTATTGGGGTGTACTTCTATCCCAACTACAGGAGAAGGACCAAGGAAGGCCAAAGACATGGACTCAGAAAAATTGGAATTTTACCTAAGTAAAATTCAGCGAGTATGGTGAGGGATGCACGTTGAATTCGTTGAGTATCCTCTTGATACTCGCCGAATTCATCGTGTATACTTCTAGATACCCGTCGAATTCATCGTAAATACTTAGGGTAAATTCTCTGGAAATCTAGAAATCTTCCAAGTAAAATTCGCCGAGTATCATTGCCAATACTCACCGAATTCGTTGAGTGTATCTAACGATACTCGCCGAATTCGTCGAGTATCCCAGGAGATACTCGCTGAATGTATCGAGTCAAATTTTTGACTACATTGGATTTTTGTCCATGGCTAATTCGACGTAAATTGTTATCATGTTCGACGAGTATCATAAGTGATACCCAACGAATCCCGTCGAAAATGACTTAGGTTATTTTCCGAATTTTTCTCTAGTTCGGGATTTTCGGCCATGCATTGTAACTTCTAGGTTATGTTTTTTGAATTATTTTATAGCCTTTATTTCGAATCTCTCTCTATATATATGTTAGATTGATTTTTGAAATAACTAATCTTGCCCGAATTAAATTTTTATTTTAAAAAAGATTCCAAACTCAGAAACCGTCGGCCGCTCATATGTGATACGCGATTTTTCCCAATCGGTCGCCGCCAACTAACAATCTTCTTCTTCAACAACTTCCTCGATTGGATCGATTCCTCTCTCAAGATATATTCTACTCCAGTCCTAGTTGTTCGAAGATCGAAGGCTCAAGATTCAATTTCTACAAGGATTTCAAGTTTCTGAATTCTACAAGTTTCAAGATCTACTTCTACGAAGAACATCAGAGCTAAGACTTGCAATCATTTGTGTTTTGTAATATTCCTTTACATATTGTAGGAAATTTATCTCGGAGTTTGCAGATCTGTTTGTGGATCGAGGGTGTGGATCCGTTTGTGGATCGAGTTTATAGATCCGTTTGTGGATCAAGTGCTAGGAGTGTCATCTCCGAGTTGTAGGAGTTGCGGCTCCGAGTTGTAAGATTGTGATAATCAGCGAAAGGTGAAGTAGCCAAATCAAAGCCTTCATTGTAGATAGGCGAGGAGGGACAGTGGACGTACCCAGTATGGGGAACCACTATAGATCTCTTTGTTTGTGTGCTTGTTTATTTTTGAGTAATTTTTAATTCGTGAAAAGACACAAACATCACATATTCAACCCCCTTTAGGTGAGTTTGGTAGACGCTAGATACTTTCAGTGGGTACAGCTGTCGGAGTGTGGCTTTTGCTTGTTGGTATTCGAGGTTTTGGTTTGGGAGTATTAGCTCTGCTAATTTCTCCTATGTTTTTGTATTCCCTTGCGAGCCGGGGTTCGTTTTAGAACACGGCGGAGCATTTTTGGGATATTTGATGTTTAGACTTTAGCGAGTGTTCACACGAGTTTGGTTTGTCAGATTTTTATTTTGACTTCGCCATAAGATTCGTAGCATTGATATTTAGCTACAGTGCGATTTTTGTAGAAATCCGAGTTAGTGCGTGTTTTTGTCATTCAGACGTTTTAATTGTTATAAAAATATATTATATTATTTATTCCATATAAATAGCCATACGATAAGATGGAAACCCTATTCATTATCTTCTTCCCCAAACCGTCAGACTGTATTGCGGAAGATGAGAGTGGCGGAACTTGCAAAGCCTTCGGCTGTTGATTTTAGGAGTTTCGGCGAACGAAATTGTCATCGGAGAGTAGATCTGTTTAGCTCTCACAAATATCTACGTTTCTACTTTGAGTTTTTCCCGTTTCATAGATTTTTAGAGATTAGGGTATGCGGTTTTGAACTTATCTCCACTCGAAAAGTTTCAAGTTTTACTGCTTAGGTGTTTTTGCAGCCATATCTGTGAGGAGGAGTGGTGGTGCGGCCGAATTCCCAGAAGATCGAGGCAAGTGGTGATTTCTTCCCCTTACCAAGCTTTCATTCCTTACATTCACTGTTATTGTGTAACACCCCAAATTTCGATTTGGAGTTCATGATGGGTGATACGGCCTGGGACACGGGCATGTCCCAGGGCGTGTCCAGCTCTGGGTACTCGATTGGATCTCGAGTATAACTCGAGTAGAACTCAAGTGGGCCTCGAGTGTGTCTCGAGTTAGGCACACGGCCTGGGACATGGGTTTGTCCGAGGGCGTGTCCTTCACTATGTGGCGCGAGTTCTCGACACACTTTATTCGACGATCGTCAAGAGGCGACATGGCCAGGGATACGGATGTGTCCCAGGGCGTGTCCTGCTCGGGTTTATTGCTGGACTGTCAAGTGTGGCTCACGGCCTATGACACAGGTATGTCACTGGGGCATGTTTGGCATACGGCCAAGGACCCGGGCGTGTGCATTGGACATATCCTCCTCGAGAGAGTTAGTCTTATGCCGATTGAGTGACACATGCCTCAACATGGGCGTGTACCTTGTGACACGAGCGTGTCAGGTTCTTGACACGGGTGTGTCTAAGCCCGTGTCCTGGTCTGGATTGAGTCGGTTATATGTCGCTTAAGGGACACGGCCTGTGACATGGGCGTGTCACAAGCCATGTTAGCCCATGAAAAGTAATTTCAGGGTCAATCTGAGCCGTTCATTTCCTTCTATTTGGATCCTGCGGTCCAATCTTCTTCCTGCTATGATAAGACCAAAAAATGAGAGTATTTCTCATTTAAGCTTTGGTCATTCTCTTTCTACAAAGAAAGAGAGAAGGGAGAGATTGGAGGAGGAAGAAGGAGAAGGGTTTCAGATGCTGGTGGTGCTTCAGCGGTCCGACTCGAGATTCAAGGCCAGCGTTGTGGAGGCAAGGCCATCACGGTGATTTCCAACCGACTAGTATTCCATGTCTCCGAAGCTATCGTCAAGGGTAATGATCTCCTTCTTGGACAAGTGAAGTACTACTTTATACATGTGCATGGTATCCTCCACCAAGAGGTGGAAAGCATAAGCGATTCCAGCGGTTGAGTCTACATCTAGATCCGGAAGTGTGTTATACGGAATAGGCATGCTGTGTGAAGCCCATCTGGACGGGTAGTTAGGATTGGTGATTTTGTGAACTGGAGAATACTCCATGTATAAAACGAGTATCTTGCGGAGATGGTGAGGACGCTTGTGAATTGTGGTAAGGAAGCTTTGCATAGATCCTTTGGTTGTATGCTCTACACAAGCTGGTTGATGGATTGGAAAGCAGCACTGTGTGCCTGTGTTGCGAGAGATCAATTTGTAGCAATGCAGAGGGGTGGTTTCCCCAGCTTGTTACACTATATTTGTAGGTTGATCTATAGGATATGAGCGGTCGATTGGTAGCACTGCAAATGGGGGGCTTCGGGCCTTCCCGTCTTGTTACACTACGGGTGTAGGTCGATCTGTCGTGCTTACTAGTTTCCGTGAGGTGAACGCCTCGGAGTGGGATGGGTGCATGAGGTCTCCGACGTGTGTTTGGAGGCTTATGCCTGGCCAACAAGCTAATATCCTATAACCGGTGGTGGGACCTAAATGTTGGGTATTGCATCCACAATAGACCTAATTTTAAGAACCCTGAACAAGAAAAGTTGAATTGACAATGTATTTGACAATTCTATCAAGTTGTGCTTGCAGCTATTCCATGCTAAGTACACACCAATGTTAGGGTGCAGTGGGTCAATATACACGGGTATGCGCAACGTAATCCCTCGTTGTGTAGATCAGTGTGTTGATTCACGTGTGCTCTCTCTACTGGAGTGTACTTATTTTAAAGTACAGGGTCAAGGTAGATTTAGAGAAGAAGAAGGAGCAAGGATGGGTAGACCAAGTTTTCAAAAGAAGGAAGAAGTAAAATTCTTCCAAGTCAAAATTGATTGGAATCACTAGTGATTCCCACCGACTTCTACGGGAGTCGTTAGTGATTCCCGCCGACTTCGACGGGAATCAATAACGACTCCCGCCAACTTCTTCTGACTGGCAGATTTCAAACCGAAATTCTGCTAAGGCAGAATCGATGGGAGTCGAGAGTGATTCCCGCCGACATCGACGGGAATCACAAACGACTCCCGCCGTTTTTGCCTTAGGCAAATTCTCACAGTTCGTTGGATCGAAACAAGCCGTCGTGCACTGTTTCGGCCAGGACTAGGGCTTCTCCTCATGGGCCCCACAACGGTCATTAAGGTTGGCTCCTGGTATAAATACATGGGTATTTTGAAACTAAAGAGAGAAGAACATACACAGAAATACAAAAGAACGCCGACGCCGTGACCTAGCCGATCGGGGAAACCGCCGATCGCACATCGCTACTCAAAAGGTCGTCACCGCCGCTGATCTCAGGTCATATCTGATCATTCGACGACAGAACCGCGGCAAGCAGCCAGTCTAACATATCTCTCTCGAGATCTCTTGTCTTCTGATTCGTTGAACGAGACTTGTTCTCCCTTTCGAATCGGTTGAGACGTTTGATCTGACTGAGATCATTCGAAGACCTAGCTTGCTTCATCAAGAAGTTTGGATCTACAAAGCATCACCACCACACTTACTTGCTGCCGCCATTCTAGACAAGATCCATTCCAAGTGAGAAATCTGGTTGTGGACTATTCGTACTTTTCATGCAAGCTTCAACGAACGAAGAAGGACATCGGAATCTCCAAAGCATTATTTGTATTTTTTTCTTACATTCAATTTTGTTGTAAAGGAATTTTCATTCCTAGTTTTAAGGGTTGGGTGCAACTCATTGTGGTGGAGTTGTGACTCCGTTGTTGGAAGGGTTCCTTCCGTAGTTAGGGGAGCGTTGCTCCTAGTGTGAGGATTGGATTTCAATTCGTTTGAAGAAGTGACCGAGTCGTCCCTTGGTGGGAGATAGGTCGTAAGGGGAAAGTGGACGTACCCAAATCGGGGAACCACAATAATTTTGTGTGTTTTCTGTGTTCTGTTTGCTTACTTGTGCAGGTTAGTTTAATTCTGCAAAAAACTACACGACACCTATCCCCCCCCATAGGTGGATTAGGTTGACACTAGATACTTACAAGTGGTATCAGAGGGAGGTTAGTCATCAATAAGTTTAACACCTTGAGTAAGATCCTGTGTCTAGTGTCATGAAGAAAGAAGATCTCAGGAATGGACATAATCAAGTATTCAGGAAAGATTCCAGTATGCACAAAGCTGAATTTTCTCATCTGGAAGTAAAGGATCAGGTTCTACATGGAAGAAATCGATCCCAAACTCTTCATGATAGTGGAGGTGGGCCCTTATATCCCCACTAAGGCCTCCACCCTTGATCCTACCAAGATGGTGCCCAAGAAGCTCTCCGAAATGGATAAGGATGAGATGGTGCTTGTCGGACTAGACAAGAAAGCTCAAAACATTTTAGTAAGCGTCATCGATGATTCAATGATGCAGAATTTCAGCAACTGCAGGACTGCCAAGGATATCTGGCACTGCCTGATCATTCTGATGGAAGGCACAGATGAAGTAAGGGATGATCGAAGATCCCTTCTGAACCAGAAATATGAGGCCTTCAAGCAAGGTCCCAAGGAAGAAATCGGAGTGACTTTCGAGAACTTCCTGAAGATCGTCAATGCCCTGAAGGGTTATGGCAGAGTGTTCACCGATGGTGAACTAAATAATAAATCCCTTAGATCCCTTACTAAGGAATGGGACACCAAGATCTGCGCCATCAGAGAGTTTGGCAAGCTGGCAGAAACTGATCCCCAGATTCTGTTTGGTAAGCTAATGTCCTAAGAGCTTCAGTTGAACACACGAAAAGCTAAAGAAGAAGTCGATAAGGCCGCAGCCAAAGAAAAGACTGTTGCCCTGAAAGCTAATCACTCAAGGAAAGGCAAGGGTGCAGCCTCATCACGCTCTTGGAGAAAGGCTGAGGAAGAAGACTCTGAGCCATGCTCATCCGGCTCAGAGCTATCTGAGGAAGAATTCTCCTTCATCACTAAAGAGTTCAAGAAGTTCCTCAAGATGAGGAATCAGAGAAAAAAGGATGGCTCCTCCTCCAGACATCAGAAGAAGAATTACTCTTTTGACAGGTATGAGTCTAAACAGAACAAACATCGTTCTGCTGACATTATCTGCTTGGGATGAAATAAGCTAGGCCACATCATTGCTGTCTGCCACCAAAGCAAGAAAGATAAGGGGAAAGGAGAGGAGCAATAGTCCTCTAGATATAAGAAGGCGAGGAGCTACATTGCTAAAAATCCAAAGACACTTAGTGAATCTGATTCTTCAGACTCCAGTGACTATGAGGAAGCCTACTTCGGGCTAATGGGTCGCTCCGACTCAGATGGAGATTGTCCCCCATTTACTGGGAAGGTAAAATATCGCACCCCCTCTATGACTCTGACTCTGACTCTGAGTCTCCTAAAGATGATCACGAGGACAGTCCATCTGCCCGTAAGGCTGAACTCCTCGAAAAGTATGAGCTTCTTCTCAATACTTTCGAAGAGTGCTGAAAGAGGTTGAGCGCTCAAAAAAAGGAAGTGAAATTCCTTAAGGCTGAGGGTGTGTCCCTAAGAGAAGAGATCACTGTCTTGATTTCTCTCCGACAAGAACACCTGGACCTGACTTCTTAGCACTCAGATTCTCTAAAGCTCCTTGACCAAAAGAAGAAAGAAATTAACTAGTTGGAAGAACAGCTTTTTGCTGAGAGGAAGATTATCAAAAGCTTCTCTATGCCCACGACCGTTCTTCCTCTGGTTTATGTATTTTCTGCTCAGGCTAAGGGGGGGCTGGCTTAGGGCATGTGGCCGTGCCTGGTAAATCATTAAGGAGAAACAGAAATCATAGGAAAAATAAGACTACTAAGAAGGCCTCTGCTGCAGAAAAGGGAAAGGCCCCACTCGGTCCTATTTCATTAAGAAAGCCTAGCTTTCCATGCAATGAGCATGACTTTGAGACAACCTATGGCCACTTCTTCCAGCCCTCGGTTGAAAAGCCGAAGAGCCGGTATGATGGTTGGACCTTCCCCCGTAACTATGGTGAGAGTGTCTTCAAGGCACCTTATGAGGAAATCCAAGTGGAGAATTATGGCTACTTCTCTAGCGGCCATAATAGGAAGCAGGCCCCATTGGCTAAGCCTGTTATACAGAAGGAACAGGAAGTGAAGGAATCATGTGACTGCTGTCGTCATGATGCCTCCGCCTCCGGATCTAGGGCCCCGGTTGGACCCACCGTTCCAAGGGTAAAGCAAGGGCCTAGGAATCGGCACAATAAGTTTGATGGTTTGTGCTGTGGCAAAGTTGGTCACTTCGCCGTGGATTGTTGGTTTAATCCAAGAAACAATAAGACTCCTCATGTTAGCAATGTGAGGCCGACCACTCATAGGGTTAACCACCCGAGGGGGAGTATGCTAACAAGGAATCTAGGACCCAAGTTCAATTGGGTTCCTAAGGGAAAATAATTCTGTTTTGCAGGTATGTCCAAAGGCCACCAAAATGCCAATATGGTACTCTGATAGTGGATTTTCCTGACAAATGACCGGGACAAGAAGCATGTTGCGTGATTACTCCCCAGTCGAAAATGGACCCAAAGTCATCTTTGGAGGATAAAATCGAGGAGTCACCAACGGTTATTGTATGATATCAAACGGTCTGTTCTCTATCACTGACGTGGCCTATGTTGAAGGGTTAAGCCATAATCTGATTAGTGTAAGCCAGTTGTGTGATAAAAGATACGACGTTAAGTTCTGCAAGGAAAAGTGCTTGATAATATCGTGTGCCTCTTCGGAGACGGTATTAACTTGCATTAGGAGCAAAAATATTTTTTTCTTAGATTTTCATTGCTTAGACTCTTCCTTCCCCGTTTGCTAAGTAGCAAAAGACAGTGCATCTCTCTGTGAACAATGACACAAGAGATTAGCACATATTAATTTCAATACTATTAATATGTTGTTTTCCAAGAATTTAGTAAGGGATGCCCCTACTACTAAGTGCATCAAATATAGCACTTATCCTGCATACCAGAAGGGCAAACAGACTCGGGCTACCTTTAAGGGCATTGCAGACAAAGACTCTTCCAGTTGTCTTTATCTTCTGCACATGGACTTGTTCAGTCCAGTGCAAGTTCATAGCTTAGGAGGCAAATCATATACGCTAGTGATTGTTGATGATCACTCTCGGTTTACGTGGGAGTTCTTCTTGAAATGAAAGTCAGATACGTTTGACATCTTCACTAATTTTATCAAGAAGATTCAGAACGAACTTAACTGCTCCGTGGTAAAAATAAGAAGTGGCCATGGAACAGAATTCGAGTCTGGAGCTATGACAGAATTCTGTGAAGAACATGGTATCTTTCATGAGTTTTCCTCCCCGCGTACTCCTTAGAAAAACGGAGTTGCAGAGAGGAGGAATAGAATGCTCATTGAGGCATGTACGACAATGTTGAATGACGCTTCTCTTCTAGAGTACTTCTGGGCAGAGGCTGTCAATACAGCCTGTCACGTGCAAAACCGAGCCTTGATCAACTAGAATAATCGTAAGACGCCTTATAAGCTATTGAAAGGCAGGAAACCGACCATGTCCTATCTAAGGATTTTTGGCTGTAGATGCTATGTACTCAATAATGTGAAGTACCCATGTACTAAATTCGGAGAAAAATGCTTCGAAGACATCTTCTTGGGCTATAGTAGCCATAGTCGGGCATATAGGGTTTTCAATAAGAAAACCCTATTGGTAGAGGAGTCCATTATTGTTGTATTTGATGAAGGAAGCCTCCTTCACATCAATTCTTCCAGTGGCATTCTTGAAGATGCAGGTGCAAGGCTTGAACAGCGAAGTCTAGATGAGACTGCTAAAGATGAATCTCCCAAGTGCGTCAAGGTCTCCACCTCAACGCCAATTAGAGAAGATGGCGGACAGGATGGAGAAATTCTCCCAGAAGAGGGAGGAGCCCGAAAAGCTGTTGGAGCTCCAGGTTCCAGACTCTTAGATCTCAGACACGTGAGGGATCACCCAAGAGATTAGATCATAGGAGATCCTCGGGATGGTGTCAGAACTCGTAGAGGTAGAATTAACGAGATTCTACACCTTAGTTTTCTGTCACAGGTTGAGCTAAAGAAGTTCGACGAAGCGAATAAAGATGCGTCGTGGATATTGGCAATGCAAGATGAACTGCATCAATTCGAATGATGCAACGTCTGGACGCTAGTTCCCAGACCAAAGAAACAGAATGTGATCGGCACTAAGTGGATCTTCAGAAACAAACTGGATGAACACGTTGTCATCATCAAGAACAAGGCCAGACTGGTGGCTTAAGGTTACAGAAAGAGGAGGGGATTGTCTTCGACCAAACCTTTGCCCTAGTTGCAAGAATCGAGGCGATCAGGTTGTTCATGGCGTATGCCTCTCACAAAGGATTCACTGTCTATCAGATGGACGTGAATTCTGCTTTCTTGAATCAAAATTTAAAAGAGGAAGTATATGTTGCGCAATCCCCAGGTTTTGTTAATCCAACACTCCCTGATCATGTTTACTTTCTTAATAAAGCATTATATGGAGAAAAACAAGCTCCTCGTGCTTGGTATAAGACTCTGTCTAGTTTTCTTCTTGAGAACAAGTTCTCGAGAGGAAAAATAGATAAGACATTGTTTCATAGGGAAGTCAAAGGCATGATTTTGCTGGTATAAATCTATGTCGATGACATAATATTTGGTTCAACGGACAACAACCTGTGCAAGAAGTTTTTTAAACTTATGCAAGGAAAGTTTGAAATGAGCAGCATGGGAGAACTGAAGTATTTCTTGGGACTTCAAGTGAAACAGTCTGAGGATGGAATTTTCATTTCTCAGACGAAGTTCACAAATGAACTTCTCAAGAAATTCGGAATGGAGAGTCCACTGTGTCTCTGGACAAGGATGAGAAAGGGAAACCTTTTGATGAAACCAAATTCAGACGCATAATTAGATCCCTGCTCTACCTTACTACTAGTAGACCGGATATTATGTTTTGTATATGCGTATGTACCAGATATCAGGTGAACACTAAGGAATCTCATTATGTCGCTGCAAAGCAGATTCTTAGATACCTTAAAGGTACACCAAATCTTGGCTTGTGGTACCCAATAAACAATGATGTCGAGCTGATAGGCTTTTCAAATGATGAATTTGAAGGAAGCAGGGATGATAGGAAAAGCACTTCCGGGATGTTCCAATTCTTAGGAAGAAGGCTTATATCGTGGAACAATAAAAAGCAGAACTGTGTAGCAACCTCTACGACTGAATCTGAGTACATCTCAGCAGGCAACTGTTGCGCACAACTTCTATGGATCAGAAATCAACTCAAAGATTATGACATGCAGTTCAGAGAAGTTCCTATGTATTGCGACTCCTCGAGCGCAATTGTAATTGCGAACAATCCAGTGTCACACAACAAGACAAAGCATATTGAAGTGCGCTACCACTTCATTCGGGAGCAGGTGGAAAACAAAGATATATCTCTTTGTTATGTCCCCACGGATAAGCAGATTGCAGATATCTTCACGAAGCCACTAGACGAGGCCAAGTTCAATTTGTTCAAAACTGAACTCGGCATGCTTAACTTTGAAGATCTAAGACTGAAAGGCTCAAGTCTCTTGAATCAAGGGGAAGCATCTGCTAGGCACTGAAGATCGGGAACGGATGCAAGAACTGAGGGGGAGCATTTTGCTCCAAGTGAAGTCCCAGATTTGTAGAAGTCGAAAAGCGGGAGATTACCCTCTCAGCCAAGACTAAGGTGGCTGCCAATGCTACGTAGGCCACAAAGGCTATGTTGCTCTCAGGAAAATGGTAATGAATTCCACTCTCAACTGAATTTTCATTTTATGATTTTCATTCCCATCTATTCTATTCCCATTAGCTTGTAGGGTTTAGGCTTCTTCAAATAGGGGGAGATTGTTGGGTATTGCATCCACAATAGACCTGATTTGAAGAAGCCCCTGAATAAGCTAAGTTGAAATTACAATGTATTTGACAATTCTATCAAGTTGTGCTTGCAGCTATTCCATGCTAAGTACACACTAATGTATGGGTGCAGTGGGTCAATATACACGGGTTTGCGCAATGTAATCCCTCGTTGTGTAGATCAGTGTGTCGATTCACGCGTGCTCTCTCTATTGGAGTGTACTTATTTTTAAGTACAGGGTCAATGTAGATTAAGAGAAGAAGAAGGAGCAAGGATGGGTAGACCAAGTTTTCAAAAGAAGGAAGAAGGAAGATTCTTCCAAGTAAAAATCGACGGGAATCGCTAGTGATTCCAGCCGACTTCGACGGGAGTCGTTAGTGATTCCCGCCGACTTCGACGGGAATCAATAACGACTCCCACCGACTTCTTTCGACTGGAAGATTTCAAACCGAAATTCTGCCAAGGCAGAATCGACGGGAGTCGAGAGTGATTCCTGCCAAAATCGAAAGGAATCACCAACGACTCCCGCCGATTTTGCCTTAGGCAAATTCTCACCGTTCGTTGGACCGAACCAAGCCGTCGTGCGCTGTTTCGGCCAAGGCTAGGGCTTCTCCTCGTGGGCCCCACAATGGTCATTAGGGTTGGTTCCTGGTATCAATACATGGGTATTTGAAACTCATGGGACAAGAACATACACAGAAATACAAAAGAACGCCGACGACGTGACCTAGCCGATCGCGGAAACTGCCGATCGCACATCACCGCTCACAAGGTCGTCGCCGCCGCTGATCTCACTTCATCTCTTATCATTCGACGTCAGAACTGAGGCAATCAGCCGATCTCACGTATCTCTCTCGAGATCTCTTGTCTTCCGATTCGTTGAACGAGACTTGTTCTCCCTTCCGAATTGGTTGAGATGTTTGATCCGACTTAGTTGGTTCGAATACCTAGCTTGCTTCGTCAAGAAGTTTGGATCTACAAAGCATTGCCGCCGCACATACTTGCCGTCGTCGTTCTTGACAAGATCTATTCCAAGTGAGAAATACGATTGTGGACTCTTCGTACTTTTCGTGCAAGCTTCAACGAACGAAGAAGGACATCGGAATCTCCAAAGTATTGTTTGTATTTTTTTCTTACATTCAATTTTGTTGTAAAGGAATTTTCAATCCTAGTTGTAAGGGTTGGGTGCAACTCATTATGGTGGAGTTGTGACTCCGTTGTTGGAAGGGTTCCTTCCATAGTTAGGGGAGCGTTTCTCCTAGTGTGAGGATTGGATTTCAATCCATTTAAAGAAGTGACCGAGTCGTCCCTTGGTGGGAGATAGGTCGTAGGGGGAAAGTGGACGTACCCAAATCAGGGAACCACTATAATTCTTTGTATGTTTTGAGTTCTATTTGCTTACTTGTGCAGGTTAGTTTAATTCCGCAAAAGACAGCACGACACCTATTCCCCCCTATAGGTGGATTACGTTGACACTAGATACTTACACTAAAGGATTTCGGTACACCATAATTGTGCCCTGAGTGCACAGAGCGTCTGGCACGAACGCCGACGTTTGTGATGTTGCTGTGTGATATATATATATATATATATATATATATATATATATATGTGTGTGTTATGATTGTACTGCATGCAAGGAAGGAACCACTGCCCCGGTTAAGGGGTAGGGTCGTTATAATTGGTCACCTGAATGCTGACCGTTGCTTTGTTTATCTCCCTTAAGGTGGGCGTCCATATGCAGCTGTTGATGGCTGACTTGGATTGAGCGGGCTGGATCCCTTGCTGCTGCTTGTAGGCCCTTGAAGGTCGTGTGAAGCTTTGGATTTCATGTGTGGCCGGCCTACATGCCGATGTATGAAACCATATTTTGTATAGAGAAACATGTGAGGCCTTAAGGCCGTGAGCGGTGTATGCTTGTATATATTCCTGGTGGTATATATAAAGGGGATATTTATATATGTAGTGGACATTCATTGGTTGAGTTCTCGCAATTAATAAACTTCCGCTAGAATGCTCTAGAGTAGGGTGCGATGGTATTTTGGTATTAACCTGTGACCTCCTCATCTGTTTGTGGCATATAATGTGAGGCCCTGGCCGGACCTTCTATTATATGTTATTTAACAGGTGGAGTCATTACATTTTAGTATCTTCTTGTTTCGATCTTCCTCTTTTGAATTCATGGACGAATTCTTTTGTGGGGTTGCGAGCACATGTACGTGCGAACCGTTTTAACACTAATGAACTCAAGAATGCCCACAAGGAATGTGAGCGTATAAATTGGGCATGATTGCCGTTATGGATTGGAGGTTACTGATATCTTGTTCACGTATAGGCGACAAGAAGTGGAGCTGGGCAGTCTGATCCCCAGCATTTAGATGAGAGTGCGACACTAGTTGAGTTCCCCACACCTCCTCCTTATGTGGAAACCATACGCTTAGTTGCGGAGACAGTATTTGCCATGTTTCAAGCACAGCCTGTTGGGCAGGCAAGGACTGCAGTATAGCCAGTACAGTTTGGTGCGAGGCAAGCGCGTGTTGAAGCTCGGATTGACGAGCAAGCGACTAACGAGCAACTAAAGCGGTTTATGGATTTTAATCCACCTATGTTTGTTGGGGCGAATTCCCCAATGCAGGCGGAGGATTGGCTCTCAAGAGTGAAGAGGATCCTGACAGCAATCAGGATAGATGAGGGGAAGAAAGTTATGTTAGCCACTTTCCTATTGGAAGGAGAGGCGCGGCTTTGGTGGAATGAGGTCCAAATGCATCAATTAGCGGGTAGAGGCCTAGGAGACATATCGATGGACGAATTCTCCAGATTGTTTTTGGCAAAGTTTTTGCCAGTATCGCGGAGAATTGAAATGGAGAATGAGTTTCAACGTCTGGTGCCGGGTTAGAAGACTGTTGATGATTACCTGCATGAGTTTACCAGCTGGGGAGCTATGCGGGGTCAACTTTTGCGGAAGAAGCGCGAAAGATGAATAGGTTTTATGAGGGACTTCATGATGAGCTGAGGTTGACGCTCCCGAGTTCGGTGAACTAAGGATTCCAAGCGTTAGTAGATACAACATGTGCGCTGGAGAAGGATTTGAATTGGGTGCAGGCTAAAAAGAACGTGGTGTTCGAAAAGCCGGAGTTCAATGTTCTGTAGTCGGAATAATCAGAGTTTAGGAAACGCGATAAGAAGAGGTTCAGGCCTGCTGAACAAACATCTTCGGATGTTGCTTCGGGTGCAACCTATAGGCAAGGACGTGTGGATACACGTATCTGTTATAAGTGTGGACAGCGGGGTCATATCACTCGATAATGTTGGAGAGGCCCGTCAATGGGTGAACAAAAGTCGGGTGCGTCCTATGAGGAAATGAGCAAAGTAGTGGTGGAATCATCTGCATCCCAGGTATAACCGCGAGTGTACACTCTCGAAGTGCAGGAGCCGCAAAGCTCAAATCATGAAGTACAACAGCCTCGTGTGTATAATCTGGAGTTACAGGAGGCTGTCAAGAGGATCCTAAAGGACGCAAACGAGCGGAAATTAATAAAAAAGTGTACTTTCTTGTTGTGCTTGTTGTATGTTGGTGTGTAAAGAACCTTGGTTGTGCGATGCCGTGGGGCGAAGCACCCCAGATCGTTTTTTTTATGCGTACAATAAAAGAGTGGTTGTGTTGGTGTATGTGTTTGAGCTAAATTTTGGGACGAAATTTCTATAAGGAGGGGAGGGTTGTAACACCCCAAATTTCGATTTGGAGTTCAGGCTGGGTGATACGGCCTGGTACACGGGTGTGTCCCAGGGCGTGTCTAGTTCTGGGTACTCGAGTTGGCCTCGAGTGTGTCTCAAGTAAGGCACACGGCCTGGGACACGGGCGTGTCCAAGGGCGTGTCCTTCACTATGTGGCGCGAGTTCTCGACATACTTCAGTCTACGATCGTCGAGATGCAACACGGCCAGGGATACGGGCGTGTCCCAGGACGTGTCCTGCTCGGGTTAATAGCCAGACTATCGAGTGTGGCATTCGGCCTATGACACGGGCATGTCATAGGGGTGTGTTTGGCACATAGCCAAAGAAACAGGCGTGTGCCTTGGCCATGTCCTTCTCGGGAGAATTGTTCCTGTGTCGATTAAGGGGCATGCCCCTCAACATGGGCGTGTACCTTGTGACACGGGCGTGTCAGGTGCTTGACACGAGCGTGTCTAAGCCCATGTCCTTGTCTGGATTGAGTCAGATATATGGCGCTTAAGGGACACGGCCTGTGACACGGGCGTGTCACAAGCCTTGTCATCCCAGGAAAAGTAATTTCAGGGCCAATTTGAGCCGTTCATTTCCTTCTATTTAGATTGTGTGGTCCAAGCTTCTTCCTGCTATGATAAGACCAAGGAATGAAATTCTTTCTCATTTAAGCTTTGGTCATTCTCTTTCTACAAAGAAAGAGAAAAGGGAGAGCTTGGAGGAGGAAGAAGGAGAACGGTTCCGGCTGTCGGTGGTGCTTCAGTGGTTCGAATCGAGATCTGAGGCCAGCATTGCAGAGGCAAGGCCTTCGCGGTGATTTCCAACTGGCCAGTACTCCATGGCTCCGAAGCGATCGTCAAGGGTAACAATCTTCTTCTTGGAAAAGTGTAGTCCTACATTATACAAGTGCATGGGATCCTCCACCAAGAGGTGGAAAGCGTAAGCTATTCCAGCGGTTGAGTCTACATCTAGATCCGGAAGTGTGTAGTACGGAATAGGCATGCTGTGTGAAGCTCATCTGGACGGGTAGTATGGATTGGAGATGTTGAGAACCGGAGAAGAATCCGTGTATAAAACGTGTATCTTGTGGAGATTGTGAGGACGCTTGTAAATTGTGGTAAGGAAGCTTTACATACCTCCTTTGGTTGTATGCTCGGCACGAGCTAGTTGATGGATTAGAAAGCAGCACTGTGTGCCTGTGTTGTGAGGGATAAATTGGTAGCAATGTAGAGGGGTGGTTTCCCCGGCTTGTTACACTACATTGGTAGGTTGATCGATAGGATGTGAGCGGTCGATTGGTAGCACTACAAATGGGAGGCTTTGGGCCTTCCCGACTTGTTGCACTACGGGTGTAGGTCGATCTGTCGTGCTCACTAGTTGCTGTGAGGTGAACGCCTCTGAGTGGGATGAGTGCGTGAGGTCTCTGACGTGTGTTTGGAGGCTTATGCCCGACTAACAAGCTAATAACCTCTAATCGGTGGTGGGACCAAGAGGATTTCAGTACACCGTAATCGTGCCCTAAGTGTACGGAGCGTCTGGCACGAAGGCCTGCGTTTGTGATGTTGTTGTGTGATATATATATATATATATTGTGATTGCAATACATGCAGGTGAGGAACCACTGCCCTGGGTAAGGGGTTGGGTCATTATAATTTGTCAGCTGAATGCTGACCGTTGTTTTGTTTATCACCCTTGGGGTGGACGTCCATATACAGGTGCTGCAGGAGGACTTGGATTGAGCGGGCTGAAGCCGTTACTGCTATTGCTTATAGGCCCTTGAAGGCCGTACGAAGCTTTGGATTTCATGTGTGGCCGGCCTGCATGCCGATGTATGAAACCATATTTTGTATAGAGAAACATGTAAGGCCTTAAGGTCGTGAGCGGTTTGTACTTGTATACATTCCTGGTGGTATATATAAAGGTGCTATTTATATATTTAGTGGACATTCATTGGTTGAGTTCTTGCAATTAATAAGTTTCCTCTAGAATGCTCTGGATTAGGGTGCGATGGTATTTTTGTATTAACATGTTACCTCCCTGTCTATTTGTAGCATATAGTGTGGGGCCTCAGCCAGACCTTCTATTATATGTTATTTAACGGGTGGAGTCGTTACATATTGCCCCTTTTTCCTTCTTAGAAATTAGGAATAGGGAAGGGTTCAGCCAGGTTCTACTTACTGTTTAGGGTATATCCTTGTTCTGGTGGTGTGTATATCCATCGAGTATAGGTTAGTAAGCCCTAATTTAGTTTGCCATGTATGGTAGTGAGGGGATTCGTCGGGTTTGAAAATTTGCTTAGGATAATGTCGTCTTATATGGCTGATTAGTTTATTAAATTAATCGATTTTGACAAAAGTCAAAATTGCCGAAAAATAATTTTGAGCTAAGGCAAAAGCGTTGAGTGCGCTAAATGCACTCAATGAAGCATTGAGTGATGTTCACTTGGCATTGAGTGGTCTGTGAGGCTAAGGCAAAAGTGTTGAGTGCACTGAATGAACTTAACGCGGCATTGAGTGAAGTTCACTTTGCATTGAGTGGAATGTGAGGCTAAGGCAAAAGCATTGAGTGCGCTGAATGCACTCAACGCGGTGTTGAGTGCGCTGAATGAACTAACCGCAACATTAAGTGAATTCACTTAGCGTTGAGTAGTATGTGAGGCTAAGGAAAAAGTGTTGAGTGCGCTGAATGCACTCAACGCGGTGTTGAGTGAATTTCACTTGGCGTTGAGTGCTCCGTGAGGCTAAGGCAAAAGTGTTGAGTGCGCTGAATGCACTCAACGCGACATTGAGTGAAGTTCCCTTGGCGTTGAGTAGTCTGTGAGGGTAAGGTAAAAACGTTGAGTGCACTGAATGAACTCAATGTAGCATTGAGTGGACTCAACGAGGCGTCGAGTGAAGGTTATTTTGCTGAGTAAAACTATTTTGCATTGTGTGCGCTGAATGCACTCAACACGGCTTTGAGTGTAGGCCAGGCGCCGAGTTCACTCGCGGCGTTTCCCGTGACTTGGAATTTTTTTCGCCGATTCGTCGTATATCAAGTTGATGATTGTTGTTAAGTGGAAATCGTCGTGTGTCTACTAATTTATCGAGTATACCTAATGAATCAGTGTGGACTTGGAAATTTTTCGCTGGATTAAGTTGAATTCGTGGAGTATGACTTAGAATGGCAATCACTAGGGAATTTCCTTCCTTTATGTCAAGGAGAGTTTCTGTATTTTTGTTGTGGTTATAGGTGTTTATGGATGTTATGTGTGGCCCTTTGTTGGTAGTGGATAAAGGACCACTGACCTAGTGCCAAATTGTGAATCATTACACTGCTGGGCTTGTTTTTGGTCTGTCTATTGAGCTAGTCAAGGTTGCCACCACCACCTCAGCTTGTTTATATATATTTTGATTGTTGGGTTGAGTTGGACAATGTTGCCACCACCCTAGTGTCTTGTTGAGATAATTGGACTGTCAGGTTGTGTTGGACAATGTTGCCACCACCACAGTACCTTCTTGGAATATGTTAGGTTTGTATGTTCGGGTTGGACAATATGGTCACCGACTCAGGACCATTTCTTACAAGTTTAATGATTCATATGAGTAGAGTTATTAAGTCTCTTTATTTGTATTGTACAGATATATGTTATTCTACTTACTTTTGTAGTTATTCTCGAAGCATGGCTTCATTTCGCACTTGGTGCAACTTTCTTACTTATGAACTCAATAAGTAAATCTTTCATCATTGTCATATGATTAATTGCTGAGATTTGACTGCTTCCTTATGTTTGGGTTGGTAACTCTTTATTCCTTTTTGGTTTATTCGAAATATTTTGATCCTTGATGTCCACTTGTAGTTTCATTCTTGCTGAGGTGTTCTTTCTTTGAATGCCTCAGGTTTGGAGAAGTAGTAAGTTGAGCAGCAAGGTTTAGTTTTTGGCTGGAACACTGCAACTATCGATTCCTCGCCAACTGTGAGGTAGTTGTTGTTTGTTTTCTTTTAGTTCAGACATATATATCTTTTAGTGGGATTGTGTCAGGTTGTTGATGCCCACTGGATGTTTTTTTTGTTTAATGTTAAGTACTTGCTAACTGCTAAGCCTTTTTCGATGATGGTTTGGATTTACTTGCTCTCTGGGAAGGTTTTATGCTAGGTTGCCTGTTAGATATTTTAAAGTATAAAAGTATTACCTCTATTACCTCATGCATGACATATTTTAAAGCTAAAGTCACTATATATTATTGAACGTACAAACAAATTTCTATACTTTTAGTAAATCTAGAGTTATGCTTAACATGAGTTGTCCTATAGGGACGTTTATGCTCAAGTAGGATGTAGACCATTATAAACAAACTACTTCCGCAACATGTACTTATATTTTTAATCGTGGACTAGTTGATCCACTGAGCCGAGGGATATGTGTTGGGTACATTAGAAAATGTGTACCTGATTAGGAGAAGCCTCACTTAGTTCAATGATATACATCAAGGTGTATTTGATGTTATTTTGAGTTTATATGGGCAAGTTAAGTATTTGCTAAAATGCAGAAAAAGTTTCTAAGTCCATGTGTCGACACTTAAGAAAGCCTGTGTCGACACTTGGAAAAGCTGTGTTGATACCAGAAGCAACTGTGTCGATACACAGTAGTTCTAGTTGACATCAACTGTGTCGACACTGGGAGACAGTGTCGACACACAAAAAATATTAGTCGACATCGACTGTGTCGACACCGGGAGGCAGTGTCGACACACAAAAGTATTAGTCGACATCAACTGTGTCGACACCTGGAGGCAGTGTCGACACACAAATTCTGAGACTATATAAACTGTGTCGACACACAGGACTTGTGTCGACACTCAACAGAGTTTCAATAATGTTGATTGTTGTGAAGTGAAGGAGTGTCTATGTCGACACATTCTATAGATGCAGTGTCAAGAAGCTGTGTCGACACCAGAGGAGTTGTGTCAACATCACCAAAGCTTGTGTTGACACTTAATCTACTTATGTCGACACATAATGACAATTAGTCTCAACGCTTTGCTGACAAAGACAAAGGTTCAAGAACTGACTGGAGACTTGACAGCTGTGTATTCCAACAAGTTTGCTGAAGCTGTCAGACCTATCAGAATTTGGTTAGAAACTGGATCAGCCGGTTACCATGGATGAAGTCTATATATATAGGATTCTGTCAAATCAAAAAACACAACAACAAGAAGAATAATAATAACCACACGAACAACTATTGAAGTATTGATCATTGATCAAGGAAGTGCATGCCATACATAAGAAGATTTTCGTGAGAAGATCTAAGGAGAATTCAAGCAAGAATTCTGAAGAAACTTCAGAAGTTCTGGAGAGAGAGAGAGATCTCCATCTATTGAAGTAAAGTAGGAGACATTTACCAGTCTCTTAAGAAGAAGATCTTGAACTAATATGCTAAGAAGGATTCAGATCTATTTCTGGATTCTAAGAAGGAAGCTGGCAGTCAGTCAACTTCAAAGGAGATCAACCCTACTAAGTTCAGATTCAAGAAGCTTTGAAGAAAGCTAAGAATAGGTTGATTTAAGCCATCAGTTTTATCAAGAAGCTGATCAATAAACCTTTTATACCTTTTCTCCCAACAAGGGTAAGAGTCCATCTTAATCACTTATCAAATTTTGTAGGATCTTTCAAGATTTTAGTTGTAAGCCTATTATATAAAGGCTGAGTGTAGGAGATATAGATCTCTGAGTGGGAGGGCTTTTGAGCCTGAGTTTAGGAGATATTTTTCTCTGAGTTGTAGGCCTTGTAGAAAGGCTGAGGTAGGGCTGTTAGACTGATCTGTAGGAGTGTGGTTACACTCTGAGTTGTAGGAACCTTATAGGGTTCTGAGTTGTAGGAACCTTTCAGGGTTCTGAGCTGTAAGATCTGTGGATCTGAGAAGAAGGAAGAAGTTAGGCCGAATCTAGCACACTGCTAGATAGGTGAAGTGGAAAAGTGGATGTACCCAGACCTTGGGGAACCACTATAAATCTGTGTGCAATATATGATGTGTGTGTGACTGTGATTTCTGTGCTGTGATTGCTGTAGAATAGTTAGATTCTATTTTTAGATCTGAAAAATTATTCTGCCTTAAGTAAAAAAGAAAATAACCTATTCACCCCCCCCCCCTCTAGGTGTTTGGCTTATCTTGAAATCAATTCTATCAAGTGGTATCAGAGGGAGGTTCCTCAAAGAAGGACTTAACAGTCTGAGTAAGATCCATAAGGCAGATTCAAGATCAAGAAAATCGGTTCAGGAGAAAATCATAAGGAACTAGGTTCTATGAAATTACCCATATGCAGGAAAGAGATATTTGGAATATGGAAAGAAAGGGTCAGGCTTTTCTTGGAGGCTTCTGATCCAAAGATCTACATTATAGTAATGGAAGGTCCTTATATTCCAATGTAGTTATCAGTTCTAGATGCAAATCAAAGAACTCCCAAGAATTTTTCAGAGATGACCAAGGAAGAGATCATCCTGGAAATTATGGATAAAAGAGCCCAGAATATCATAGTAAGTGCCATAGATGATTCAACCTTTCAGAATTTGATTCACTGCAAGACCTCCAAGGAAATGTGGGACACTTTGATAGTCTACATGGAGGGTTCTGAAGAAGTCAGACAAGATAGAAAATCTATGCTGAACCAGGACTATGAGAGTTTCAGACAGGGAAAGTCAGATGTTATAACTGAGTGTTATAAGAAGTTGTATAGAATAGTAAATGAGTTGATGTCCTATAGAAGGATCTTCAGTACATATGAACTGAATGATAAATTTCTAAGATCCTTGACAAAGGATTGGGACACTAAGATTTGTGCCATTAGGGAAGTGGCCAAACTTACAGATATCTCTCCTCTAACTTTGTTTGGAAAATTGCTGTCATATGAGATGCAGCTGATGGCTAGGAAAGAGGAAGAGAAGAGTTCAATAGGGGAGCATAGGGAAAATTCTGTGGCCTTCAAGGTGGAGACCACTAGGAAGAATAGGAGGATGTCTCCATCACCTCCTGAGATTGTTACTGAAATTACTTCAGATAATTCAGGCAACCAAAGTTCAGACAGCAGTAACTCAGATAAAGACTTTGCTGCCTTCACAAGGCAGTTTCAGAGATTCCTGAAAAATAAGCAGTGGAAGTCTAGGCCCTCCACATCTCAGCCTGTGGATGACTATTATCAAAAGAGGAAGTCATCAAGGAAGCACAAGAGCAGGTCTAAGCCTACCAAATCTACAACATCAAAGATAGTTTGCTACTACTGTAATAGGCCTTGACATGTTGTGGCTGAGTGTCCAGACAAAATAAAGGAGTCTGCTGATAAAAGAAACACTCAACAAAAGAGCAATAAGGAGAAATCCTTTGTTGCCAAGAAGGAGAAGAGCTTGACAGACCAGTCATCTTCAGAATCTGAATCTGAAGCTGAGGCATACATTGGTCTATATGCAGCAGATGAAGAAGATGAGTTTATGCAATTGATGAACTCTATCAATGAATAAGATGACCATCAGTGCATGGGACTGATGGTTGTATCAAAAGAAGACAAGTTCTAGGATCACCCTGGTCCTAGTAAGGTACAACGTATTTCTAGAAATTCAGATTGTAGTACTGGTTTAGAGTCAGCTACATCTACATCAAGTGATGTGGATGGAT
This sequence comes from Platanthera zijinensis, assembly GCA_039513925.1. NCBI lineage: Eukaryota > Viridiplantae > Streptophyta > Magnoliopsida > Asparagales > Orchidaceae > Platanthera > Platanthera zijinensis. The sequence continues at coordinate 73,171,966 of CM077094.1, read as the reverse complement.
CTGAGTCTAAAGGAGATATTCATCAGCTGATAGATGAATATGGGGACTTGTTTTAGGCACTAAAGAAAAGCAAAAACCTGGCCAAAACTCAAGCTAAGGAAATTACAGATCTTAAGATGGCTGCATCTGATTTAGAGAAAGAGTTGGATAAAAAAATGAATGAGGTTGCCAAAATGAAAACTATAACTTTTATTCAGATGGGTACAATCATATACAAAAATGATCTAATTAAAAGTCTGGAAGTCTGACTTCAAAAGGAGAAAGATTTGGTGGCTAGTTATTCTAAGCCAAAATAAGTTTTACCCTTAATAGATGTGTTTGTGGCTCAAAAGGGTAAGGGTAGAATAGGCTTTAAAGGTTACACCAGGGCTATCCAATTCAAGAGAAAGGGCAAAGCCTCAGTCCAACCACTGAATTTTAAAGTACCTGTAGTTTTTAGAAAGGTATAAGAGCCTTCTTACAAGTATGACCTTGAGAATACTCATGGTCATAGTAAGACTGAAGTTCTGAATGACAAGGGTGTTTATGTCAATAAGGCAGCCCATGTTCATAAACCCCATGTTTGTGAGAAATTAGTGGGAGTAGCTGCAGCAGTACCAACACAATACAAAAATAGATACAACAAGTATGAATGTTGGTGCTGTGGCAAGACAGGTCATTATGCCATAATTGCTGGCACAACACTAGTGTCAGGAAGAATAACAGTTTACCTATTAGAAGAGTTACAGGTAGATTTGTTAAGTATGAAGCTAACTTGAACCAAGGACCCAAGACTTACTTGGGTTCTAAGGAGAGGTAATTCTTTATTGCAGGTGAGTCCAAGTTACCATGCCCCTATATGGTACTTGGACAGTGGATGTTCCAGGCACATGACTGGAACAAAGGGGTTGATGAAGGAGTACTTACCTATCATAAATGGGTCTAAAGTAATCTTTGGTGGTTCTGAAAAGGGAATCTTCAAAGGGTTTGGTAACATTTATAATAACCAGATTACTATCACTCAGGTGGCCTATATAAAGGGTTTGAAACACAACCTTATAAGCATAAGTCAGCTGAATTATTTAGGATATGACATTTCATTTATTAAGAATGGATGTCATATCAAAAGATCAAGTGATCAAAAGATCATTTTGACAGGATATAGAAAAAGAAATGTGTACTGTCTTAATTTTGAGTGTGAGAACAATGTGTCTCCTATTTGTCTTGTAGCTGATGAGAGAGCCTTTCATTGTGTCAAATGGCACAAGAGGCTGGCCCATCTTTACTACAAAATAATTGGCCAACTCTTTAGCAAAGAGTTAGTAAGCAACGGTCCAAATGTTAAGTGTATAAAGGATGAGATATGCTCAGCTTGTCAAAAAGGCAAGCAGACAAAATCCTCCTTTCATAGCCTTGAAAACAAGGATTCAGTGAGGTGTCTATACCTCTTACATATGGCTCTATTTGGTCCTATGCCAGTTCATAGTGTAGGTAGGAAGGTCTACACTTGTGTGGTGGTAGATGACTATTCTAGATATTCTTGGGTGTTCTTTCTGAGAAAAAAAAAACAGAAAACCCAAGTGTTTTATATAGTTTTATTAAGCAAATTCAGAATGAACATGACAGTACAGTGGTCAAAATCAGAAGTGACCATGGCACTGAATTTCAATCTGAGAGTATGACAAGACTGTGTGAAGAATTTGGGATTTTTTAAGAATTCTCCTCACCTAGAACACCACAGCAAAATGGTATGGCTGAAAGGAAGACTAGAACACTAATTGAGGCAGGTAGAACTCTATTGAGTGACACTTCTCTCCAAGAATATTTCTGGTGCTGAGGCAGTAAACACTGCATGTCATGTGATCAATAGGGCATCTATAACCAAAGCTACAAAAAGACTCCCTATGAGATCATGAAGGGTAGAAAACCAAACTTATCCTGTTTTAGGATCTTTGGTTGCAAGTGCTATGTTCTTAACAATGGCAAGTCTTATCTAACTAAGTTTGCTGCGAAATCCCAAGATGAGATATTTATTGGGTACAACAATAATAGTAAGGCTTAAGAGTTTACAACTTGATTACTCAAGTTGTAGAAGAATCTGTACATGTTGTCTTTGATTAAACAAGACTGATTAACAGTGAGTTGCCTTGTAGCTCATGCAATTCTACAGGTATAAATGAGAAATTGGACAAGCTTACCATTACAGAAGAATCAACTGAAGAGCAGGAAGTGGAAAATTGTGGCTACTGTCCAGGGGGAGTACATGACTCCCTAGATGCTGTTGAAAACCAAGAGGTGCAACATATTGAAGAGACAGGAGAGGTTCAACATGAAGATAATCTACCTCCAGCTGTTAGACACTTAAAGGATCATCCAGTAAATCAGATAATTGGTGATCTAAGACATGGAGTGCAAACCAGAAGCAGGAACTTGAACACAGTGCTTTGCTTAAGCTTCCTATCTCAACAAGAGCCAAAGAGAATTGAAGAAGCTATACTGGACCCACATTGGATTGATGCCATGCAAGAGGAGCAGAATCAGTTCAGAAGGTGCAAGGTCTTGGAGTTAGTTCTTAAACCAAAAGACAACATCATTGGAATAAAGTGGATCTTTAGGAACAAATTGGATGAGAATGGGATCATTGTTAAGAACAAAGCAAGACTTGTTGAAAAAGGATATAGGCAGGAAGAGGGTATTGACTTTGATCAAACCTTTGCCCTAGTACAAGACTGGAAGCAATTAGGATATTCCTTGCCTATATAGCATATCAAGGCTTCAAGGTATTCCAAATGGATGTAAAATCAGAATTCCTAAATGGAAATCTTAAAGAAGAAGTCTATGTAGAGAAGCCCTCAGGTTTTGTTGATTCTCTCAAACCTGATTATGTTTATAGACTTAGGAAAGCTTTATATGGGTTAAAGCAAGCCCCAAGGGCTTGGTATGAAACCCTGTCTACTTTTCTTATTGAGAATAAATTCTCAAGTGGGAAAATAGACAAAACTCTATTCCTAAGGGAGTCCAAAGGTAAGATAATCTTAGTCCAGATATATGTAGATGACATAATATTTGGGTCTACAGAAAGCAACCTTTGCAAGAGGTTTGCTAAACTTATGCAAGGGAAGTTGTAGATGAGAAGCATGGGAGAACTTAAGTTCTTCTTGGGCCTTCAAGTAAGACAGACTGATGATGGATTGTCCATATCCAAGTCTAAGTTCACCAAGGAGTTAATTAAGAAGTATGGTATGGAATTATCCTCCACCATGAGAACTCCTATGGGAACAAGTATGCCTATATGCAAAGATGATGCAGGTAAACCTGTAGATGAGTCTTTGTATAAAGGAATAATATGCTCTCTTTTATATCTAACTGCTAGTAGACCAGACATTATGTATGCAACATGTGTCTGTGCTAGGTACCAATCATGCCCTAAAGAATCACATTACACTGCAGTAAAAAAGATTTTGAGATATCTAAAGGGCACGCCTAATCTAGTCCTTTGGTATCCTAGGAATGGAGATTTTCTACTGACAGGCTATTCAGATACAGATTTTGCAGGTTGTAAAGAAGATAGAAAAATCACAACAGGCACCTGTCAATTTCTAGGAGGATTATTGGTGTCTTGGAGTAGTAAGAAGCAGACTAGTGTGGCAATTTTCACAACTGAGTCTGAATATGTGGCAGCAGGAAGTTGTTGTGTACAGCTGTTGTGGATTCGGCACCAGCTAGAAGACTATGGTATTCAGGTAAGTAGAACACCTTTGTTTTGTTATTCTATTAGTGCTATTTCTATTGCTAATAATCCTATTTCACATAGTAGGACTAAGAATATAGAAATAAGATACAATTTTCTTAGAGAACACGTAGAGAAAGAAGACATCTCCCTAGAATATGTCAAAACAGATTATCAAATTGCAGATGTATTTACTAAGCCTTTAGTTGAAACTAAATTCAATAAATTTAAAATTGAATTAGGAATGTTAAACATAAATCTGTGTCGATACATCCAGAGAAGTGGTGTTGACACTTCAATAAGTGGTGTCGACACAACCAGAGTAGTGGTGTCGACACATCCAGAAATTATGTCGACACTTACAATAAGAGTCGACACAGAATTTCTGATGAACTTATAAGTTTGTCTAGTGTCGACATATCATCAATTGGTGTCGACACATAGTAGTCAACGCCATTGTCGAGACATTATAAGTCTGTGTCGACAAATTTCAACAGTGTCAACACATTTAGACAGTTTTTGCCCGCCTTTTGACCTTCTTTGATTAGAAGGGTATAAATAGGTCAAGAACATATTCTGTCGACTCGCTCTCCAGATTTTCAAGACTAAACCCTTGTGTCGACAAACTCTCTTCTCTCAATCCAAGCTTTCTCACCATCCCAATGACGCCAAAGGTTTAAGATAACATTAACGAAGGATATGATTTGGTTCGTCATGCCTTTGATGATGCTGACTCAGAGATTAAAGGAGTAATTACCCTAATCACTGACAATAGTTTGGAGTTTCTTATATCCGAACCAACCAAGATTTGGAAGAAGGAGGTTTTTGAGTTCTTTGCTGCAGCAACAGTAGACTCAACTGGAATTAAGATTAAATCAACAGTTTATGGAGCTAAAGTCAAAGTGACCTTGAAGAGTTTGAGAAAAATTCTTCATCTTCCAAGAACTCAGGATGAAGAAGAAGTACCAGTATCAAAAACAAGGAAGGAACTACAATGGTGTGGATTGGATCCCACCTTAAAGATTGGAGCAGCAATTAACAGGAAAGGGATGAATCAACAAGGTAAATTCCTTTCAAAAGTGGTAGGAAAGGTTATTCTCTGTAAGCTAGGGGACATGATAGGATTTCTGCCTATATGTTCAACATCATGACAAGGATAATTTTTAAACTCCACACAGATTGGTCTATAATCCTGTTTGAAAAGATTAAGGAAAGCATCAAGAAGCCTAATTTGGCTAGAATAATGATTCTATACTTGGCTGGAGAAATTCTAGAAGTAATGAACCAGATTCCTGGTTCTAAAATCAATCATATAAGAAGAATAGACATCAGGATTATTTCCAGATGGGATAGGGTCCTATCAAAGGACATACCTGATATAGAGAGATAAGAGGCTACTGAGAAATCTCCTATACAGGACCTTACTGAGACTGCACAAGTGTAGAAGGAAATAGTTAGTGCACAAGTGCAAGGGAAGCTAGTTAGTGTACAAGCACAAGACCTGACTGAGAATGCACAAGTGCAGGGGGAGATAGTTACTGCACAGGTGCAAAGGGAAGAGAGAATTCACTTGGCAGAGGAAATAGATTCACAAACAGTCTTTGAGACATCTCATGACAATAGTCCATCCCAAGATGCTATCATAGAGGATACATCTGGAGCTGCTGATGCTCCTGAGAAAGAAGTATCACCAGTTCACACTCAACAGGAGTTTACTCTTGAGGAATTGTTTCCTGACATTGAGGGAGCAGCAGATAAGGAGGAGCAAGTAAGAATTGAGGGGGAGCAGGCTGACATTGAGGGAGAGCAGCATAGGACTGAGAAGGAGCTGCCTCCTAGTCCTAAGGAAAGAGTAGATATTGCCAGTACATCTGCTTTAGAGGATGAGGAGATTGCAAGTGCCAAGAAAAGAAAACTGATGGTTTTCAAGAGAAGAAGCCAGAGCTATAAGAAGGCTTTGCAAGCTACTACTCCACAACCTGCCCCAGAGGCTGATTACAACTCCTTATTGGTGGATTTGCAAGTTAAATTAGATGAGCAGAGAATGGCTCTAGAGAGGTATGTGGATGAAAGCAATAAGTCACTTCAATTTGATTTGGCTCAGGATATCAAATCCATAAGGTTTGAAGTAAATCTTCATAAGAAAGAGATGACAGATTTTTTCCACAAAGGAGGCAATGCTGTAGTATTTCTGGCTAATCAACAAGCAAAAATCAAGAAACAAGTGGATTATATTGCAGTCAAACAAGGCTATGTCCTTGAAAATCAGATTAGGATGAATGACAATCTGACTGAATCTCACAATGAGATAGTCATTGAAGTAAAGAAAACAGTTACTGCAATGACTGAAACAAGGGCTAAGGACAAAGAGGAATTTGATCAGAAGCTACAGGAAGATTTTGATTCATTTAAGACATCCCTTACTTCTTCTCAGCAAACAATATCTGACAAGCTTCTTAAGTTAAAATCCTTTTATAGAGATGGTGTAAATTTTCTTGATGGCCAAATAAGATTTCAAAAGGATGACTTAAGAGATCACATTGAAAGAGAAGTCATAAAGGGGGAGAGAGTGTTAGTCAATGCAGGCTCAAATCATGCCAAATGGATATCCAATAGCATCAGAGCCACTCTGGGATATCCACCCCTTTGTGATGATGACAATGTTTCTGAGTCTGGTGTGCAACCTGCTTATGTTGGAGGTGATCAACCTGAAGTTGCTCAGATCATCTACCCTCCAACAGATTTTGATATGATTCAATAACAGGTTCAGACAATGTACAGTCTTCAACAGGAAGTTGATAATGTTATAATAGAAAAAGTTGAAATGCTAGAAGCTGCCTTGAAAGCTCAACAGGAAGCTCAACTTTCAAAGAAAAGATTTAGAGAACAGGCTGAGTTAAAGCCTGATTTTGAGGAGTTGAGCCCCACTTCAAGAAATATAATTTTGACTGCTTGGAAAGCTGTGAAAGATCAAGTTCATGAAAGGGGCAAGTGGTATAATGAACAGGAATGGCAGAAATATGAGGCAAGGCAAGAAGCCATTGTGCAATATAGAAGAAAGGCTAAAATTGAGAAGCTACCTCCTAATGCTCAGGAGCCTAGCAAATATTTTCCTAAGCCTTTTCATTATTTTGAAAGGCAAAGGATTAAGGCTGAAGCTCAGAAGAAGGCAGAATTAAAGGGAAAGAAGCCTATTAATGATGCAGAACCTCCATTGCAAGCTCAGATTAAGCCAGAAAAAGGCATAGTCATTAGGGAGCCTGATCAGCCTTAGTATAGATTTACTAGATTTTGCAAGAACAATGTAATTTTTAGTTTTAGAAGAAATCTATGTAATCAGTTGTTAAGAAACTTTTTGAAAAAGTGTAAAAAAAACAATGTTTCATGTTCATTCAAGTTGCATTCATATTCTGTGATGTGATTTGGTTATATGTCTTATTTATAAGTTACCCTGTCATTTATTATTTATATACATCATCATATTTGTTTATTATAAGTGGTGTATATCATTGACTAAAGGGTTATGACCTCTCCAAATAGGGGGGAGATTGTTGGGTACATTGGAAAATGTGTACCTGATTTGGAGAAGCCTCACTTAGTTCAATGATATACATCAAGGTGTATTTGATGTTATTTTGAGTTTATATATGCAGGTTAAGCATTTGCTAAAATGCAGAAAAAGTTTCAAAGTCCATGTGTCGTCACTTAAGAAAGCCTGTGTCGACACTTGGAAAAGTTGTGTCGACACCAGAAGCAAAAGTGTCGACACACAGTAGTTCTAGTCGACATCAACTGTGTCGACACCGGGAGACAGTGTCGACACACAAAAAATATTAGTCGACATCGACTGTGTCGACACCGGGAGGCAGTGTCGACACATAGAAGTATTAGTCGACATCAACTGTGTCGACACCGGGAGGCAGTGTCGACACACAAATTCTGAGACTATATCAACTGTGTCGACACACAGGACTTGTGTCGACACTCAGTAGAGTTTCAACAATGTTGATTGCTGTGAAGTGAAGGAGTGTCTATGTCGACACAAAGAAGCTGTGTCGACACATTCTACAGATGCAGTGTCAAGAAGCTGTGTCGACACCAGAGGAGCTGTGTCAACATCACCAAATCTTGTGTCGACACTTAATCTACTTATGTTGACACATAATGACAATCAGTTTCGTCGCTTTGCTGACAAAGACAAATGTTGAAGAACTCACTTGAGACTTGACAGCTGTGTATTCCAACAAGTGTGCTGAAGCTGTCAGACCTATCAGAAGTTGGTTAGAAATCGGATCAGCCGGTTATCATAGATGAAGTCTATGTATATAGATGGATTCTGTCAAATCAAAAAACACAACAACAAGAAGATTAATAACAACCACACGAACAACTATTGAAGTATTGATCATTGATCAAGGAAGTGCACGTCACACAGAAGAAGATTTTTGTGAGAAGATCTAAGGCGAATTCAAGCAAGAATTCTGAAGAAACTTCAGAAGTTCTGGAGAAAGAGAGAGAGATATCCATCTGTTGAAGTAAAGTAGGATACATTTACCAGTCTCTTAAGAAGAAGATCTTGAACTAATCTGCTAAGAAGGATTCAGATCTATTTCTAGATTATAAGAAGGAAGCTGGCAGTCAGTCAACTTCAAAGGAGATCAACTCTACTGAGTTCAGATTCAAGAAGCTTTGAAGAAAGCAAGATCAGGTTGATTTCAGCCATCAGTTTTATCAAGAAGCTGATCAAGAAACCTTTTATCCCTTCTCTCTCAACAAGGGTAAAAGTCCATCTAAATCACTTATCAAATTTTGTAGGATCTTTCAAGATCTGAGTTATAAGCCTATTATATAAAGGCTGAGTGTAGGAGATATAGATCTCTGAGTGGGAGGGCTTTTGAGCCTGAGTGTAGAAGAAATTTTTCTCTGAGTTGTAGGCCTTATGGCAAGGCTGAGGTAGGGCTGTTAGCCTGAGCTGTAGGAGTGTGGTTACACTCTGAGTTGTAGGAACCTTTCAGGGTTCTGAGCTGTAAGATCTGTGGATCTGAGAAGAAGGAAGAAGTTTGGCCGAATCTAGCACACTGCTAGATAGGTGAAGGGGGAAAGTGGATGTACCCAGACCTTGGGGAACCACTATAAATCTTTGTGCAATCTATGATGTGTGTGTGACTGTGATTTCTGTGTTGTGATTTCTGTATAATAGTTAGATTTTATTTTTAGATCTGAAAAATTATTCTGCCTTAAGTAAAAAAGAAAAGAACCTATTCACCCCCCCCCCCCCTCTAGGTGTTTGGGTTATCTTGAAATTAATTCTATCAATATGGCCATGAAACCTTAACATGAAACATGTTTTTCTCACATCATTACTTGGTATTTTCATAAATTGTATTAGGATTAGGGTTTGCCTAAATATCTGTAGTTATCCCCTACACGGCGTGGCATTACGGCGTGTGTTTTCTCTTACTCAGATAGACATTTAAATTCAAAGAAAATGCGGGTTGTGATAGAGTGCTTAACTTCGGCCATACATGTGGTCGAGCAGCCCGCTCTGGGCGAGAATGCCCCATTCAGGCGGACCGGGAAGGGAAGGAAGGCGAGATGAGCGGGCATGATCCCGCTGGGCGAGAGTTGTTCCCTGACTCGCTGAGTGTAGGCTGGGTAAGTTAGGTGGACTTGTAGGAACCACCCACTCGCATTATAGGCAGGAGCCCCTTACGTGAGTTGGTCGTATCAGACCCGGTTCCAAAGTTGTTCAGGGAGCTAGAGATGTCTTATTACACCGGCAGGGATGACCCGGTTCAGCGCGTCCAGTGGTTTGAAGATGCAGTCTCCATTAGGTAGATGACTGATGCATTCAAATGCCGGCTTTTTGCCATATCCTTCAAGTACATGGTGAGGGACTGATTTCACCAGCTTCCCAACGGTTCAATTTACTAATACACATATTTAGGCCGGGCATTTCTATTGAGGTTCTTGACTTTGAAGAAGAGGAAGAAGGGTGCATAATTCCTTTTCATAATCAAGCAGGGACCGGAAGACACCCTGACAAGTTATTTTGATCGATTGCAGGAGAAAATCCTTATTATAGAGGAGGTGCCAGGATTTACCCTTATGATGTCCTTTATCTTGGAGTAGCAGAAAGGGTTCTTTAGGGTGGCACTGAAGCAGAGACCACCATTATCTTTTGAGGAAGTAATGGAAAGAGCGGCGCAGGATATCGAAGATGAGTCAGCAAACCCCAACATTGCTAGGAAGCTAGCCAGGTTGGGAGGCAGTGAGGAGGAGGAGAGGACAATCAAGCATCAGGAGGAAAGAAGAAGGGATGAGCCCAAAAGTAAGGTTTTCCCAAGGCAACAACAAGGGTGGGGTTATCAGGAGCCCACCAATCAGCAAGGCTGGAGGCAGTAGGAAGGGCCTGTCCAAGGTAAGGGAAGAAGGTTCCAAGGAGGAGGAAACTACCATGGGGGCATGGGAGGTTAAATCCCCTAGGGTAGAGAAAGGGTCCGAGGCAACCTCTCCCCCGACAGCATTAAGATTTGGCAATAGCCCAGGAAAGGAATAGGAGGAGGAGGAACGGCCAAGGAGGGCGGAGAGAAGTGGAGGTAGAGTTTCCATACTATGAATTCCATTAAGTAGAAGGTCATGCAACAGACACCTGCCCAGAGTTCCTAGAGCTGAGAAGAGCAAGAGGGCAAGGATAACAGCTACTGGCAGTGCGGATCAAGGAGGTGGTCGCATGGGCCGACAAAGACAAGTGTGAAGAAAGGGCAGATATAGGGGATTTGGAAGGATTTGAGTAATCCATGGATTAGTAGGGATAGAGGCCACTCGTAGGGGGGGCTCCAAACCGTGTTTTAGTGAAGCATCTTCTCGACATCCCAGACCCTGCCTCCCATATAGAGGATTACCTTCACCTCAGGTGATATGCCGGATCATGAGGATCCATTATGCGACGCGCTTGTAGCCCAGGCAGAGGTCGAGAACTTCACTATCTCCCGGATCTTGGTAGATAATGGGAGATCGGTCAATGTCATCTTCAAAATGGCGTTTGATGGGATGAAGGTGGAGGCAAAGAGGTGCTGGCATTGGATGGAAAACTCTTCGGGTTCTCAGGAGAAAGGAAGGAGGTAGAAGGAGGAGTGGGGCTCAACGTGACTCTGGGGGGGGGGGGGGGTCAGTCCTGCAACTGTCGGTTCATGATCGTGGACTCTCCCAACAGCTACAATACCATCTTTGGTCAGCCTGTCATCAGCGTGTTCCGATGCATCCCCTTATACTTCCATCAGTGCCTCAATTTCAATGATGGAGGGGTGGGTCCAGGGAGAGACTAGGGTTGTACAACCCCGTATTTGCCGAGTGGGCCCATCCGGTTGGGCGAGCGAGCTAGGAGGACCAACCCACATCAGTAAAGTAGGCAGGCGAATCTAGATGGTCGGATCACTCCTACCAAGTATAGGAGAGCGAATAGTATTAGCTAGCCCATCCATCCCGCGCCTGCCTAGGAAACCTTATCGTCGGCCTGCCTCCATATAGGTGCATGCGAGCCATGACGGCCCGACTCACGCTGGACTAGAGATAAAAGACGAGCTCTGGGAGCAAGACAGCATCCGCCAATAGGGTGGCGGGGTGACCCCGAGTCTAATAAACTCGCTTAATGGGTGGTTCGAAGGCAAAATTACCAGGATGCCCTTGTTGGGGGTTCAAATAGCTTTCCAGAACATCGAAGTTAAACTTTTAGTAGACCACTTTTGGCTGCGTATAGCTGTTTAAAATAGCAGAGTTACGTCATTGGCAGACTGTTTTCATAAAACTATAAATAGACCCAAAGAGGTACCTCAGAGAGCATGCTCACTTGTGGCCCGGTCTTCTTGTGCTTTCTAAGGTATACTTAGCTCGGCATTTGGCTAGGGAGGGGAAGCGCTCTAAGATCTTCCAAGATTGTTGTGGGACCTCCATGTCGAGCCCTTGGGTCCGTCCCTTATTATTTTCCCTTAGTCGTTTGGCTCGTGAGAGGGATGTAAGTGTGCGATCACCCCTTCCCCAAGGGTGAACTCCATAGAGATCGAGTTTTCTTTTTCAACTATTTGGTGCGGTGAGCGTGGAGAGTGGTCAACACTGAAATTCATCAGCAGGCTCGATGACTGGAGGAGAAGGGCAAGGTTTGGACAGGGCTGAATCGCCACACCCTCCCCCACTCGCCACTATGGGGATGTTCGAGGAGTTCAGGTGGGAGGTGCTTAGCCTCGTAAGGGTCTAACTCGGCGTGCGTGCCGAGTGTTCGATGCCAGCTGTCCTAGTCACGGTTGACCTAGCTCTAGGCGAGGATTCCCCGGCTCGGCGAGCTGGGAAGGAGGTTGAAGAGGAGGGGTGTAAGATCCTGTCTCCCCATTCCGAGGCTAACCCGGATCTTATGCCCAGAACCGCCGCCTTACGGTGACACTAACGCACGGGTTAGTCGACACCGCAAGACGCCGATTCTGCCGGCTAGTACGATCATAACCTGTTGGCTAATATGAGAATAAAAGAGTACAAAGCAGGGCAAAAATGGAGAAGTCCACAGCCACAGTACTAAACATATATATATAACAAATGAAAAGTACAGGGTACAGTCCACAATGAGTACAATATAATGAGAGTAAAACGGGCTTATGCCCTGTACATCAAAATTAAGTCTCTCTCTCAACTAACAGCAGCGAAAATCTAAAATCTCACTCATCACACTTGTAGACGTGTGCTCCAGTAGTAGTAGCTGGTATCTGCCCCTCAAGTCCTGCCTCCTCGTCGTGCTAGTCCATCTCCTCGAGCTCCTAAAAATAGTATGGTCACCGACCATTAGTCAAACGACTAAGTCGTTTCCTCCACACCTCGCCCCGCAACTCCTAGGCACCCTGCGGGAGGACGAAGCGGAGGACAACAAGAGGTGACAAAGGCGGAGCAGGTGACAGGAATCTAAGCAGAATATGTAACCAAGTAAGAAATGAAAGGTAACCTTCACTTATGCGGGTACACATAAGCAAGGAGTCTTCTGCAGGGCTCCCATTGTATAAAATGTCCCATACCATTTTATACAATGGGGTGTCAGGTGTCACAAGCAAATTTATATATAAAAGGAAAGTAACCTCAACCTATAAACTTGCCCACTCAAGCTTATAGGCTAAGGGATCGTATAGCAGGTCCTAATGTATAAGCGTCCCATACCACTTATACATTAGGTGTCATAGGTTGTTATGAAGGTTAATGATATGCATCTATATGGTGGGTATGATATGAACATGCAGTGCAACACACACACACGACTCCGTGATCACAGACCTTTAGTTCCCACTTTTCGAGAGCTAGCATCACTCTCAGGTACTACCGTTGTGGCTACGGCAGCAGCGGAGCGGGCATCTCCGCCTTCTAGGCGGGTATACACACTACCAGGCCTAGACCTCTCTTGTACGCCTCTGTACACCGACAGTGCACTCTAGAGTCTCTGCGTACCACTTTGCTGACTACCCGTCAGTCTTGTTGGGCCGGGTGCGCATTATTAGGAAAAGTCCTCCAGACTCCAGTATAAACATCCTACCGGTCTTTCTAACCCTCGCACCCGCTTGGTCCACCGTACTGCTGTCGGTGTGACGACTGGCCAGTACCGCATGGCCCGCCACTAGTATATGCACATGCAAGTATTATATATTGAACCTCCAGCTCAAAGGACTATCCTGTCCCAAATTTCTCCAACCCGTCACGGGTGAGAATGTGCTACAAAACCTCCAACCCTGCCCGGGTGAGTATATATGTCAATCTCTTTTCTCCAACTCGGCACGGGTGAGCAAGTAGTCAAAAGACTCCAAGTCCCTCCAACCCGGCACGATTGAGCACATGTCCAGTTCACTTACCCTATTAGACTACTCTTGCCTACCGATTATTATACTTAGTATCTTAAGGTTAATCCCAGGACTGCCCAAGGTATTCCTGGTGAAGGGCTCTCAGGGGCACTAGGAGCTACGATGGGCTGAATCCCAAAGCTCCCTTTCTCAAGGATATTTACTTTAGTTGATGTCTACCCAGAACCCCCTTTTTCTCTCTCCTGTTACGTGGAGTGACCTAGTGACTTAAGGTATGAGTTAAGGAATGGCGGTCTTCCGTCATCCCCCTCTTAGGTAGGCTAAGGTTGCACTTTTACACTCGTCTCTAGAAAACATCTGCCACCCAGGGTTATATTTCCGATCTTAGACTCTAACTCAATTGTTGATTCATTTCCTGGTGGCCTATTGTACAGTATACCTTTACTATGCGCACCCCATGACCTAACACTCCATTTATTCCATACATTTAATTTATGACATTTTGATTAAAACTATAGGAAAATTTTTCCCAAAAATTCCCAATTTTTGGCAGGGGCTAGATATACCCTAAACATGCACATGACCAAAATTTCAGGTCATGAGGACACCTGGTTTGGCATGGGCTTCATTTTTAATTTCTGCCCTAGCCTAGGACCAGTCCTAGGAAAACAGCCCTACAGGACAAACTACTTGGCCAAAATGCAAGTTTAAGGTGGCATATTAGAGTTAGGAGAACAGGCTACATTTTTCATGTTAACCATTATTTATGAATCTTCTTCTATCGGGCCTAAAATTAGCCCGCAAGGTACAGGAAAATATGTGACAGAATGCCAAAAATCATTATAGCACGAATCTTAAAGCAGAATGGAGGGCATCCGTTCATCTTCTCCAAACAGCCAAGGGCCGAGATTTGTCCGACCTGGAGCTCCTTCCAAGGTGATTTCCCGGCCACTCGGCCACCTCCCTGGCCGGCCACCACCACCACCACCTCCGTTGAGGTGAGGGCTAACGTTTGGCGGCGACTTGGCCGCCGGAGATGGCGGTTTCCGGCGAACTTGAACTCCATTAAAATCCAAAAATCCATGAAAATCTCACATTAGATCAGGCTCAATTGAGCCCGATGTCTCTCCTAATCGATCTAGAAAGCTAGTACGGGTAGAGGTGAGGCGAAACGGACCTTGATCGGAGCCCGGCGGCGGCGGTGGCGGTGGTTGGCCATGGAATTTCTCCTCTCCGGCGAGCTTGCTCCCGAACCCGATTCTCCACCAAAAGCTTCGATCTAGGTATCGAATTCCACTCCCTTGGACCTTCTGAAGCTAATGGGAGGGTTAAAATGAGCTGATATTGGATGTATAATGAGTTGCCATTAAGGGGATTTCGGCCTCTACATTGGATTCTCCTCCAAGATGCCATGTGGCATGAAGCTTGCTGGAAATGGATGGTAAATGCTGTTGGAGCTCAGAGGAGGGCTTGGGAAGAGAGGAGGAGGGCCACATGGCCTCCATCCCTTCATTTCCTCCTTTCTCTCTCTTCCTTTTCACAAAAATTCCAAAACTACCCCTTTGCATGTAATCTCTCTCCTCATTTTGGGGGTTAGGGGCTGTCCTTGTCCATTTGGGCTGGTCATGGGCCTTGGCTCATGGTCTTTGCCCATTGGGAATGGGCTTGGCCTTCACTTTTCTTCCTTTAGGCCATTTGTTGTCTTGTTGACTTTTTAGGTTGACTTGGTCAACTTGATGAGTGGACTGACCCCCACTTGATGGTCATGGACTCCATGTCACCACCAAACATGGGTTGGGCCATGGTGATGGTCTTAGCCCACTAGGAATGGGTTAGGTCTTCATTTACCCTTATTTAGGCTTAAGGTTGACCAAGTTTGACTTTAGGGTTGACTTGGTCAAATGGGTGTGTGGGTTGACCCCACCTAGTGGTCATGAGGTCTAAAACATCACCCAACATGGCTTGGGTCATGGTGATGCCTTACTTGACCTAATTGGACCCAAGAGTGTAGGGTTTGACCCCTTTTAGGCCTAAGGTTGACCTGGGTCAACTATGGTCAAAGTGTTGACCTAGGGCATGACCTTGGGTCTACTTAGATTTCAATTAGGGTTAGGGCAGTGTGGTGAGGGTCATGGTGTGGCTAGGGTCCTTATTTAGTCATAGTTTGACTTGGTCTTATAGTGGGCCCCACCTTGTGACAACTCACCACCTAGGATCAAACCTAGCTAATATCCCCCTGACTCACCATATGCCTAACCCAATATAAGTTAAGGGGCCTAGAAGTAACATGGGATGTTACAAGGGGAGTTGGCAAGATCTCCCTGGGTGAGTGCTCTTCCCCGGCTCGGCAAGTGGAGGCTGGTTCGACGAGATGGGGGTACGAGACCCTCCGGCTCGCCCAACAGGGGGAGGCAGCCCCTTTAGCGAGTTAGTTTCTTCTAGCCTAGTTCTAGAGGGGTTCAGGGAGATGGAGATGTCCTACTACACCGAGAAGGGCGACTTGGTCCAGCACATCCAGTGGTTCGAGGAAGTGGTTTCGATAAGGTAGATAATAGATGTCTTTAAATGCAGACACTTCGCCATCACCCTCAAGGAGAAGGCGAGGGAGTGGTTCCACCAGTTACCGGCCAACTCTATCTACTGCTTCGAGGACCTGCGTCGGGAGTTCATGTTAAGGTTCACCACTTCCAAGAAGAGGAAGAAGGAATTATAGTCCCTATTCCAAATCAAGCAAGGGGTGAACTAGACCTTGGGGAGCTATGTGGATCGATTATAGGAGGAGGTCACCCTGGTCCAGGAGATTCCAGGGAACACCCTAATGATGGACTTCACCTTGGGGATACAATAGGGATTCTTTTGGATGGAACTGAAGAGGGTGTTGCCCCTCTCCTACGAAGAGCTGATGGAGAAGGCGGCGAGGGAAGTCGATGGGGAGGCGTCAAACCCCGAGTTCGCGAAGTAGTTGGCCAGGTGGGCCACAAAGGAGGAGAAGGGGCAAGGAGGAGGCCAAGGTCAGGAGGTGAGGAGAGGTGAATCCCAGTAGCGAGAATAACATCAGCAGTTGTAGTAGCACCCGATATGGGGGCGCTAGGAGCCGAATAATCGGCTTAGCTGGAGGCAACAAGAGTGGCAGGATTAGGGCCAGCAGAGAGATTTCTAGGGAGGAGACAACCGCTAGGGGGTCCAGGGTCAGTTCCACCATTTAGGGGAGGCAGGGCTAGAGGTCTCCTCTGCCCGATCAACATCAGGCTATGGTGATAGCCATGCAAAGGCGAAGAGGTCAGCAGAGGAGGGGAGGGAGGTCAAGGTGGAGTTACCACTACAACATTTTCGGCCTTTAGCAACACGTAAAATTTTTTGCGTAAAACCACCAAGTGTTGTATAAATAGAAAAAACTGTTGTCATAGGCGTGTGCTCTATACGCTTGTTACCAAAGATCTAAGGCAACAGTTTTCATACCTTTAGGAACCACTACACAAAATATGTTGCCTAAACCCATAGAATATGCAACATCTGTTTCATGTACCTATTACAACATTTTTGAAATGTTGCCTGGTACTGTTACAATTTAAAAATGATGCCAAAGGTCATACAGGCAACACTTGTAAACTGTTGCCAAAAAGCTTAAACATATTTTAAAAAAAATTCGTCAATGTCGTGACATTTACAAAATTGCCGAGATAGTACAAATTATAGTGATAATCACCAAAATCACAAAGACTTAAAAGAATTTTATGATATCATAATTAAAACCGCAATATCGCCAAATTAATTCGATAAATTTGTACAATACAAAATAGATGAATAATATATTACATTATAATAGCCACATAATGTTTAACACAAAAGTATTAGATTTACACAAATGGCATCAACATTCTCACTAAGAAATTCTAGCAAGGAATAGGTTCGCCTAACTCCTTCGCCATGGAGTCGAGGAATTACATAAATGTTCAAGTTGAATTCTTGCACTCTACTTCCTCCACACCATCAGGAACCACCTAATCATCAACCTCTTCTTCAACATCATCATCATCAGTTGGGTAGGAAAGGCTACTTTTTTTGGGTCTGCACATTCAATAAGTTTGAATAAATTGTGTATTAGTAATATGAATGTAAAGACACCTTAAATGTGCACATTCCAAATAATTAATTACTTTACACTGACAGTAAATAAGAAGTGTAGTTGCAATATATTCAAAGATTGCTTGAGTATCCTTTCCAAGATGGTATGCAATTGCTCGAGGAGTATAAAGATTGGCGAAATGTGCACACTGCAGATATCTAGATGCTTTAGCTACAGTTCACTGAAATCAGTGAACTGCTCCAGCTGCAGTTCACTAAAATCAGTGAAATGCTCAAGCTGCAGTTCACTTATTTCAGTGAACATATATGCCTAGTAGCTTGCTCGAGAGTACGATTCAGGATATTTGATTTCCTGGAGATGATCAACACCAAGCCTAAGAACAAACTATCCGGAGATGAGTTTGGCATATCGCATGCTATTTGAGTTTTTGGATATACAAGTGACAATTAAGTTGTATATAACAATTGATTGCAACATTTATCCAAAAATTGCAATTAATACATGTGACAATAAAGTTGTATATCCAGGAAACTAAGACAAACTGGCTCGAAATGACCCTCCGGGTGCATCCGCGGACTCGAATCGCCCAAATAGGTCGGCGATCACCGCCTCTAGCGGAAATAGATGCGTGCGTGCCGACGATCACCATTAGTATATAGTTGGAAGCTTCACTCACAATTTCATACATTCTCAAAAGAAATTTAGAAATTTAATGTACTTGAATACCTGGCATGCCTTCTTCAACGCAGAATGGGTTTGATCTGAAGCATAAACAGTGAGTTTACTTAGATATTCAATTCCATCCTTCCCCAATATTTTATCCCGAGCAGCTAATAATGAAATAAGAATTGCCTTACTGGCTGTACCTTGAATTACTCCACCACCAAGCCCTGCAAGAAACTCCACAATCTCAATCTTTAGTACATTTTTACAACTTAATTGCAGCATTTTGTCTTAGTTTCCTCGATATACAATAATTGATCACCTGCAGTTGTTGATGTAGAAGACATGAATCCAAATCAAGATCTACATTCGGTGGCATCCATGGTACTGGCAATCCTTTAGACCACAGTATCCTAAGCTGCAGGAATAGAAGGTTGTTAATAACTCAAATGATAAGATCAAAGAATTTATTATTCTACTTGAAATGTCAAAACTCCAATTTCATCGATGGAGTTACAACACTAAAACAACAGTGACAAAGAGTACGATTCAGGATATACCTCAATACCTGCTATTATAAATTACAACTATTGATTAACTCCAAGTTAATATTACATCAATGAACATACCAAAGAGAACATCAACAAAACTTCATCCAAAGAGAACATCAACATAATAACATCCAAACTTAGGAACATGAAAAGTTTCCAATAGTTACAATAGTATCATATTACGCTTAGAGATCGAAATATAATTAGCTAGTAGTCCAAAAAAAAAGTAGTCCAATATAATTGGCTAGTAGTTTGAGTATCGAGAGCAGAATTTTGGTGATTCAATTCAAAGTCTTTCCATGCTTGTCCATCAGTAGGATGTCATAACTTACCATCCTTAGAACGCTCTTCTGCATGCCTCCTCATTGAATCAACAATCTTTGAACATGTATAGAGTCTTTTTAGTCTTGGAATTATTAGAAAATTTCTTAACACCTTTGCGGAAACTTTATGGGTTTTCTTAAATACCTCGGACTCACAATTCACTTCGGGACATACAATCCACCGAGATTCACCACAAACATGGCATTTTTCATCATTTGCATGCTCTTTCCAAAATAATATGCAGTTGTTTGGACAAGCATCAATCTTCTTATAATCTAAGCCTAGGTCACATTTCAAAGATTTTTTTTATTGAAAGAGACAGGGATGTTCAAGTCGGTTATAGCCTCTTTCAATAACTCTAGGAGATATGTAAATGATGTATTGCTCCATCCATTAAGACATTTCAGTAAATACAACCGAATAATAAAAGAAAGTGTAGAAAATTTTTGACTACGCAAATATAATTCCTTATTTGCTTTCTCAACAAGTTTATAAATCTTCTTTGCATCATCATTTAGGCCTTCATGTACTCCATATTCTTGAACAACATCTTTAAATGTCTCAAACAATAAACCATCAATATCATCAGAAGTGATATTAACAGAACTGTCTTGATCAACATCCATACGTTTAATCTCTTCCCCATGATAAATCCAATCTTTGTAACCTTTTACAAAACCTTTACTTATCAAATGGTCAAATACCATTTCTATTTTACCCAATATATCATTGCAACATATAGCGCATGGACATAAAATCTCTTCTTCTTCAAAAAATCCTTTACTGAATGCAACATCCAAGAAATAATAAACACCATTAATATAATCTTCACCATAGCGAGGCAAATTAATCCACTCTTTTCTCATCATATTTTGATTTCAAGTCTTGAATAATGACAATACCTACACATATACAAACACAAAGAAACACATACAAATTACATTTTAACAAATATATAAATCCAATATTTGTAACCCTTTATATGCGCATGCACACATCCCCACAAACACAAATACACGCACACACAAAACCTCATAAATAGACACACACCTAAATAAATTTATATGCACATGCACACATCCATACATATACAAACATAAAGAAACACATACAAATTACATTTTAACAAATATATAAATTCACACTTCAATACATACACACATATACACCCTTCAATATTAAAAGACAGTAGGCTTAAACACTACACTTATACACACACCTGTACATACATGCACATACATGCTTACAAATATAAAGACAAACACACATACACATTCATATACACCACCACCACATAAACACAAGCATGGACAAATATATTAACATGTGCATACACATCCACACAAATACACACACATAAACACACAAACACACTAACAATAATACACACATCCACACAAACACACCAACATATTTAACATACATTCACTTATAAAAATTATACAAATACACACAAATAAATTCATATGCACATATAAATAAACATAAATACAAACATAAAACCACACAAACACACATTAATAACAATACACACACTCATCCACAAACACACCAGCCAACACACCAATAAAAGACCAAAAATGATGACAGCCGGCCAACAAAACACTAGTAGCTCCCAAAAATCAGAACCTTAATTTGCCCATGACATGAAATCCATCATCGATGAAGAGAAAAAAATGGAAGAGGAGGAAAGGAGAGCTTATAGTGTAGTGGCACAATTTCAGAAATCTAGGACCAGTCAAACACTGCACAACTAAAAATGAAGCTCTGCCAACTCCGATCCGACGAGATGGATGGAGAGGTCGCCCGCACTAAAGAAAGCACTGGAGGAAATGACGACTATTATCACGGCATAGAGGGAAGCACCAGACGAATTGACGAGGATTATCTGCAACTCATTGAAGCCTGATCGACTAACGAGCCGAGCAATGTGCAGCCCTAAAGGCAGATGATGAAATTAGGGCAGGCCGCATCTCGCAAGCTAGCAGTAGTCAGAATCGGCGATGAAATTAGAGCAGGAACGGGAATTGTGATAGGGTTATCGGGAAAAAGAGGAGGGACAAAGAGGAGGGAGGAATGGCCAAATAGGTTGTCGGGAAAACTGATGAGCAGATTTTGTATTAAACTATAATAATTTAATTTTTTATGAGTTGAAAATGATTATACAACACTTTTAGACATGTTGTAAATTAGTTTTTACAAAGGCAACATGGTATAAGTGTTGCCTAAATTAAATTGTCATCTGCAATATTTAAAAGGTATTCCCTATAAGGCTTTAGAGAACATTTGTAGAATGTTGCAGTAAAAGTGTTGCCTAAAGATGATACTCTATTGCAACACATATAAACTATCCTCTATTAATGTTTAGACAACATTTTTATAAATGTTGCCCAATAGGTGTTTCTAAAGAAAAAAAATGTTGTAGTGTACCTTACTACGACATCCACCAGGAAGAGGGGCATGCTACAGCCACATGCCCAGAGTTCCTTAAGATGAGGGGAAATAGGGAGCAATAGCAGCAGGACCACCAGGGAGTGCGGATTGAAGAGATCTGACCAATGACAAAAGAGGACAGGTGCAAGGACCGGGCCAATGTGGGAGCCCGAGGAGGTATCAGAGTGATTCATAGGGGGGTAGGGGTCGAGGATTCCCGGAAGGCAAGACTCGAGACCATATACCGAAGGAGCATTGGCTCCACAACCCAGACCCCACCTCCGGAGGAGAAGATCACCTTCCTAAGGAAAGACATGCCAGATCATGAGGATCCCTTCTGCGACGTGTTTGTCATCCATACTACGGTCGAGAATTTCACCGTCTCTTGGATCCTCATCGACAATCGGAGTTCGGTCAACGTCATCTTCAAGGAGTTTGATGCGATGAAGGTGGAGGCCAAGAGGGTGCTGGCCTCATATGAGCCTCTGTTTGGGTTCTCTGGGGAGAGGAAGGAGGAGTGGGGCTCCAAGTAACTCTGGGGGGGGAGTCCTAAAACTATTGGTTAATCATCGTGGACTCCACCAGCTGTTACAAAGCCATCTTTAGGCGGCCTCTCATCAATGCCTTCCGCTACGTCCCCCCATCCTTCCAACAGTTTTTGAAGTTCAATGTTGAGGGGATCCAGGTCTGGGTCAGAGGATACCACAAGATGGCAAAGGAGTGCTACATCACTGCGGTGAACTCCATTTCTTGGTAGGAGGGGGCTGAGGAGATGGAGCAGAGGATGGAGGTGGCCGAGCAAGAAGCAGGAGGAGTGGGGATGGAAGTGAAAGAGGACCGTGCCCAGGCAGGGGAGATCCAGGAGGAGCCAACCAAGGTAATGGTCGTGGAGGAGGCTGAGGAGGAGGTTCTTATCCCAGGAGAGGGAGATGTATGAGAATGGGGAGAGTAGTATCATTTGGATGTTACAGAAGAGGTGGTGGAGATGGAGGTCCTCACCCAGGAAGGCAAGGTGGAGAAGGTGCGCATCAGCCGGGGGCTGACCCCAGTGGACCAGGAGAGGATGCTGGAATACATCCAGAAAACACATGCACATCTTCGCATGGAGAACGACGGAGATGCCAGGGATCGATGCAGGCATTGCCTGCCACTGCCTCAACTTGGATCTAGAAGCTCGCCCCATCCAGCAGAAGAAGTGGTCCATCGCAAAAAAGCTGGCCGAGCCCATCAGGGAGGAGGTGGCCAAGATCTTAAAGGCTGGCTTTGTAACCGAAATTAAATACCCCGGTTGGGTCTCCAATGTTGTATCGGTAAAAAAAGTAGACGGCCGGTGGAGAATGTGTGTTGATTTTTCCTTACTTAATAAATCATGTCCCAAGGATTGTTACCCCTTGCCTCGAATCGACGCACTGGTTGACTCAGCCGTCAGTTTTCTTGTAATGAGTTTCTTAGATGCTTTTTCAAGTTATCATCAGACCAGGATGCACCCCTCGATGAAAAAGATGCCTCCTTCATCACTGGAGATGGGTGGTACTACTACAAGTTGATGCCCTTTGGGTTACAAAATGCAGGGGCGACATACCAAAAGATGATGGATCGGGTCTTCTAGGAGAAAAAGGGTAGGAACATGGAGGTGTACGTAGATGACATGATGATCAAAATCTGGTAGGTGGACTCCCACCTATAGGATATGGAGGAGACTTTCGACACCCTTTGGAGGTACAAGATGAGGTTGAACCCCTTGAAATGTGTTTTCGGGGCCAGTAGGGGCAAGTTGTTGGGCCATCTTCTCACCCCCACGGGGGTCGAGCCGAATCCTGACAAATTCAAAGCGATCATGGACTTGGGGTCTCCTCGGAATGCCAAGGAGGTCTAGAGGCTGACAGGGAAGTTAGCAGGGCTGAGCAAGATTCTTTCCTGGGTTGTAGAGAAGTGCTCTCCCTTCTTCAAAACATTGAGGGGAGGCAAGAAGTTTGAGTGGACTAAGGAATGTAAGGAGGCGTTCCAGGCCTTGAAGAGGCAGTTTAATAAGGCCTCCCTGCTCCAAGGGACGAAGGAGGGGGATGATCTATCTTTGTATCTTGGGATCGGAGTAGAGACCTTGAGCTCCATCCTTGTTCGGGAAGAGGGGAGGAAGAAGCTGCTGATATACTATGTGAGCAGGATCCTGAGGAAGGCAGAGCTCCATTATCCCATCTTGGAAAAGCTATCCTTTGTTCTGGTCATCTCGGCTCAAAGGCTTCGACCCTATTTCTAGGAACACTCCATCCGGGTGGTGACAGACCACCCCCTCCACAACATCTTAAAGGGGGTGGAGCATTCGGGCAAGTTGGAAGAGTGGTCGGTGGAGCTGAGTGACTTCAATATCTATTTCGTCCTGCGCCTCTCGATCAAGGCACAGGTGATGGCCGACTTCCTTGCTAATTATGTGGTCGAGGTGGCAAAGATGGAACTCACTCACCCGATCCCTTGGAAGGTAATGGTAGACGGGTCCTCGGGAAGGCATTCCCTGGGGGTGGGGGTGATGCTTGAGAGCCCTCAGGGAATGAGGATTGAGCAAAAGGTGGTGGTCCATTTTCCCATAACTAACAACCAGGCCGAGTACGAGGCCGTGATAGCAGGATTACATCTAGCTAGGGAGCTCGGGGTGCATGATGTTGATGTCCTCACTGACTCTATGGTGGTGGCCTCCAAGATCAATTGGGAGTTTGAGGTAAGGGAACCTACTCTCTAGTTGTACTTGGCTAAGGTTAAGGGGGTCATCGGTATGTTATAGACCTTCTCTATCCGACATGTGCCATAGGAAGAGAATGAGCAAGTCGATCAGCTAGCCAAGCATGATCCCCTGGTGGGGGGTACTATCACTGACCTATTCTGTCTGTCCATCCAAGAGGGGGAGCTGATGGAGGTGGACCAACACCCCTCAGGTATGGACCCGTTCGCAATATTCCTGTCAACAGGAGAGTTCCTGGAAGGGATGGATAAGAAGAAATTCAAGCACAAGTTGACATATTATCTTATGCGTGACGGAAAGTTGTATAGAAAGACCCTATCAGGCATGTTGTCACGTTGTGCTTCCGAGAAGAAGGTTCAGAGGATTTTTGAGGAGGTCCATTTAGGGGGGTGTGCAAGCCACTCGAGGAGCAGAACCTTGGAAGAGAGGATAGTCCGACATGGGTAATTTTGGCCTACCCTAAGTCAGGATGCTGCGGAGTTTGCAAGGAAAGGCTATAAGTGCCAGTCGTTTGCCCCCCTCCAACTCTAAATAGCTCAGTGGCTCAGGAGTATCATGGCCCCCTAGTCCTTCGCCATTTGCGGAATGGATTTGGTAGGGCATTTCCCCCAATACAGCGGTTAGAGGAGGTTCCTGCTGGTGATGATAGATTATTTTCTAAGTGGGTGGAAGTGAAGGAACTAGACAAGGTGATCTCCCAAGTAATCAGGAACTTCATTTGGGGGGAGATCATCTGCCGGTACGACTTGCCCCAGGCCATCATCATGGACAATATACCTCAGTTCACCAGCATCGAGTTCATCAATTTCTGTGGATATCTTGAGATCGATCTCAAGTTCACGTCGGTCCACCATCCCAGGAGCAACGGGAAGGTGGAGGCGGCGAACAAAATCATCATCAACATCCTCAAAAAGAAGGCGGAGATTTGAAGGGTAGCTTGGTGGAGCAGCTTCCTTCAGTTCTGTGGGCCCTTAGGACCACTACCAACACAGCCATGGGGGAGACCCCCTTTAAGCTCTACCATGGGTGCGAGGTCATGCTTCTAATAGAGTTCGAGGTCCAGACACCTCGGGTGGTCGAGGCAGAGGCAGGAAGGGAAGAGTGGCAAGCTGAAAACGAGGAGGAGCTACGTCTCTCCCTTGACATGTTTTAAGAGTTGCGTGATCTCTCAGCGATCTGACGGAAGAGTTAAAGCGAAGAATAGCTATGTAATTTGATAAGCACGTAAGGCTCATACAGTTTGCGGAAGGGGACTTGGTCCTGAAAAAGGTGTATGCAGCAGGGAGATCAGCGGTAATGGGGAAGCTCAACCCTAACTGGGAGAGCTCGTATATTGTCTAGGAAGCTCTAAGGTCAGGGGGTACCGCCTCCAAGATATGAAGGGCAAGACACTAAGTCACACCTGGAGTGGTGATGAATTAAGCATTTCTATCCATGAGAATATGTACGCTCATTCCTTCAATATATATAAAATCCTTTGTTACTTCAACTTTTTTGCAGATCAAGTTGGTGACGAGTTGTATTTATCGAACTAATCCTTGAAATGCTCCCACTTCCAGGCTTCCACCTTGTTTGTAGGGCCGGAGGTTGGCCAAAGAAAAGTTATCTCGCTCTAGGGTTAGGTCCCGGGATGCTCCCGCTGTCAGGCTTCCACCTATCTGGTAGGGTCGGGATCCCCGTTCGACGTCGTTATGACCCTGGGGCTAAGTCTGGTTGATGATCAACACCCGCCATCAGGCTCTCACATAGCTGATTAAGCCAGTGGTAGCGCTCGGAGGTTGGCCAAAAAAAAATTATCTCGCTCTGGGGTTAGGTCCCGAGATGCTCCCGCTATCAGGCTTCCACCTAGCTTGCAGGGCCGGGATCCTCGTTGGACGTCATTATGACCCTAGTTTTGAGTCCAGTTGATGCTTAAGACCCACCATCATGCTCTCACCTAGCTGATTGGGCCGATGGTAGCTCCCAGAGGATGGCAAAAGAAAGGTTATTTCGCTCTTGGGTTAGGTCCCAGGATGCTCCCGCTATCAAGCTTCCACCTAGCTGGTAGTGCTGGGATCCCCGTTAGACGTCGTTATGACCCTGAGGCTGAGTCTGAATGATGCTCAACACCCACTGCCATGCTCTCACCTAGCTGATTG
The DNA here is from genome assembly GCA_039513925.1 of Platanthera zijinensis. NCBI lineage: Eukaryota > Viridiplantae > Streptophyta > Magnoliopsida > Asparagales > Orchidaceae > Platanthera > Platanthera zijinensis. The sequence continues at coordinate 73,145,500 of CM077094.1, read as the reverse complement.
GGCCAGTGGTAGCGCCCGGAGGTTTGCCAAAGAAAAGTTATCTCGCTCTGGGGTTAGGTCCCGGGATGCTCCTACTATCAGGCTTCAACCTAGCTGGCAGGGCCGGGATCCCCATTAGACGTCATTATGACCCTGAGGCTGAGTCTTGTTGATGCTCAATACCCACCATCAGGATCTCACCTAGTTGATTGGGCCGGTGGTAGCACCCGGATGTTGATCAAAGAAAAGTTATCTGGCTCGGGGGTTAGGTCCCGGGATGCCCCCACTGTCAGGCTTCCACCAAGCTGGCAGGGCTGGGATCCCCGTTGCCTGGGGCTAACTCTGGATGATGCTCAACACCCGTTGCTAGGCTCTCACCTAGCTGATTGGGCCGGTGGTAGCGCCCGGAGGTGGTCCATAGAAAATTTATCTCGCTTTGGGTTTAGGTCCCAGGATACTCCAACTATCTGGCTTCCACCTAGCTGGCAGGGTCAGGATCCTCATTGGACATCGTTATGACCCTGGGGTTTAGTCTGGTTGATGCTCAACACCCGCAGTTAGGGTCTCAACAAGCTGAATGTGCTGGTGGGGATACCCCTTGCTCGGCCAAATAAAATGATCGATTGACGCTCATCTCACATCATCAGTCTCCTACAGGTTGACAGAACGAAGAGAATTATAAGTCCCTAACAGTACCGTCCAACGCTCAAAAAGCGACCAAGGTCACGAGAACTCAGGCCACGCCGTGACCTAATCGGTCCCAGCTTGTGTGAAGCTAAGTGGCTTGGGTGCAAGTCGAGCCAGTTCTCCCCTTTTATCTCGCAAGCGACCTAGAGAGCCTCTAGACAAGGGAGATTGATCGCCGCTTGCCGGTTGGCTACATAAGACCCCTATATTTCCTAAGGTTTCCTCATGGAACACGCGATCTCACCAATGAAGTATGATCCCGAAGGAAGCATGAAGAAGGGTCGAGATAGGTCGCAAATACGCAAAGAAGCAAAGTCATAAACATTTCAAAGAAGCAACATCGCAAACACTATCATTTCAGAAAAGCATATATCATTAATTTGAAAGAGTTCATAGAGGGGGACTCAGCTTGCGTTGACATTTCATAAGAGAAAAAAAACCAAAAGGAGAAAGTGTGGCGTGGGAGTTTAGTGAGGCGCGCCCACAGGCGGCGAGCCCTCCTAAAGAGAATGGTAGGACTTGTCGCCCGACTTCGGTACCAAAAGGAATAGTTTCGGTACCACCTCGCTCGCTGAAAGACTCGTGCCTTCGCTCGTAATAAGACTCGCACACTACAGAGTTTGATGCGTATATTTCGCGGCAATGGCAGCATTCTTTTGCATCATCTACTCCAGCTCGAACTCGGAGTAATGAACGAGCCGGCAGTTGCTGCTAGAGGGTGGTGGGGGAGCTGTGGCTTCCAGTTCCCACAACCGCGCCTGTAACATCTCCTCATTCTCAAGGGTGGAGATCTGGAATCCTAGGTGCTTAGCCATCTCTGCATCCTGCGAGAAGAGATAAATAGAGTTTGAGAAAAGGGAAAGCAATCTTAAAGCAACTAGCCCGAGTCATGAGACTTACCACCCCTCCCAATTATCTGGCAAGGACAACATCTGCCATGTACACCCGTTTCCTCTATTGCTCCACTTCCTCCTGAGTGAGACAGCAGGCCTCTTCCTTTTCATCAGCAAGTTTTTTGAGCGTGGAGGTATTCCGCTCCAGTTGCGTGCACCGCCTGCCCATTATGTGAGCCAGCTCCAGGCTGCGGAGCTGGGCCCGCGTAGTCTCATGCACGAGAACTTGCGTGGCCTCCTCGTTGAAGATTATGGCGTCCTCCCGTGCATAGAGGCCGAACGAGAAGGCATAAGCCTTCCCGCTGATGGTTTCTTGCTCCAACCAACTCGGTAGAAGGGTGGAGATGGAGGCTTGGTTCACCTCCTTATCGCACTGAAGGAGGGGGACGATGAGTTCATCCAGAGGCTTCTTTCCGAGGCAAAAGTTGTGGTGCCCTCCTGGCACTGGCTTAATGGTGGGCCCCTCTCCTCGCTACCTGGAGGTGTCGGCCGTCTTGCTAGGTGGGCCGCTAGTCGAAGCACTCGGCACGACGGGCTCTTTAGTTGGTTGGTCCTCCAGATCCGTGCCTTTCTCTCGAGCTGTGGAAGGAGTGCCGCCCGCGGCCTTCGGCTTCTTAGGCGGCAATGGAGGCAAAAGTTGTTCACGGGTTGCCCGCTTCGGGGTAGCAGGGGCTGCGGTATCGCTATGTGCGGCAGCACTGCCTCGGCATGGGCGGGATCGCCGAAAGTGACTCGCGCACTCTCATAAGGAGGGTGCAGGGGAATGACTCGCTTTACTGCGGAATAAGAGTTAAGGAAAAGAAGCGAAGAATGGGCTACATAAAAAAGAGGAAGGTGTGAGCAGCTTACCTCCTCTAGGCTGGACGGGAGCAAGGCTGTCCATGTTCATGCAGAGGAACGCGACTTCAAAGTTATTCCCTTGGAAGAACCTGCACAGCTTGGTTTCATGCCCCCCAGGCTAGGGGTCAGTAGCTCGCCTCACTAAGCTGGACCGGCGAGAAGGGGATGTTGCCGAAGTTGGTCTTGACGAAGATGAATTTCTTTAGCCATTTATGGCTCTTATTTACTGTCTCCCACACCTTGACATGATTGTTGGAGAAGTAGGCGGTTCTTTGTTTGCTCGGACGGAGAACTTGCGAAAGACCGCAAGGGTGAACTCTATACGCTCTTCCCGCGGGAAGAAGGCGAAGCCGACCATGACAAAAATGGAATTGGGGGTCAACTAGACGAGGACGACCCCAAAGTATTTCAGGATTAGGTGGACATGGGGCCATAGGGGAAGCCGAAGGCGCGCATCAAAGTGAGCTATAGGAATGACGAGTTCCTCTTCCGAGAGGTCATTGATTTTCTCCACTTCATCAGGTCACCTCGCCACGAAGCTAGGCAGGATAAAGTCTCCAATCGCATCAAGAACTTCGCCTTTAGTTATGGTGGTATAGGAGAAAGTGTGGTCGGAGAAGGTCCAGGCACACTTGCTTCGCCCATCAGCGTCACCGCCATCGCCGCCCATCTCGCAGACAAATCGCTGAGCGGGACGCTGTAGTTCTCGCAAAGAGCAGATTGGTTGGTGGTCGTAGGAAGAAAGGAGTGGAAGTCTTAAATGCGGTAGGTAAGAAAGGGCGTAAGGGTCTATTTATAGGAAGAGAAAATGCAGGAAAACGTCCTGTCGGCAGGAAATGTGCAGATAGCAAAAACATGCCCCGACGCTTCGACTTTTGGGCCCGCCGCAGGTTCCCGCCAGCCCGCCACTATGCTACAAAGGTTATTCGGCAGTGAGCGGTGCTGAATTGCATCCTCCCAAGAGGCGGGAGAGCCATGACTCGTGCCTTCCAAAAGGGACGGGCGAGTCACGCTGACTCGTATTCGACAAATGGTCGGCTCGCTCCCGCCAAGGCTAGGCATACGAGCCAGGCGAGCCAACTCAACAGCCTCGTTCCTGCCTGGGGAAGGGGTAGGTGGGCAAGGAAATCTCGTCAACACTCGTCTAAATAAAGCTAAGCAGTGACAAGCTATGAAAACATTGTACAACAAACATAAGCCCATCAGCGGGCGAGAGATCTCAAACAATTACAAATAGGAAGAGTTCGATGTCCTGAGAGAAGAAGAATAAAGCTTCGTGGCCCTATCACGTGAGCTGATCCAAGATATAGGTGTGACCTGGGCCTGGCAACAGGTAGCAAGGAAGGGGAAGGGGGGTGGATCAGTACTGAATCCATTTCGACCTACCCCTCCCCGTGTTCCAGAATAGGGAGACACGCGAGGGTAGAAGTACTCGCAAACTGCCAGTAATTCATGCTGGGCCAGGTCGACCTGCTTCGTGGCGTGCCTGAGTCGTTCCTCCACTCGCGTTAGGTGCACCCCCGGAGAATTCGACCCTACCCCGTCAGCTGGGCGCCTCATGCCCTCCAGTACCGCAAACCGCTCCTCTTCCTCGGCCTTTTCCTCGTCCACCCAGTAAGAAATCTCCTGTTGCAGCATGATTGTTTCTCAAATAATTGAGTCACCCAACTCTTCATCCCCTAAACGTCCTACGGGTTGCCCAGGTATTCTTAGATGTGACCTGTAGAAGGGGTAGGAGAATACCCCCCGCTGATTTCGATGTTTGAGGAGGAGATCGCATGGAATCCTACAGAAGAAGGCGAGATTAGAAAAAGCAAGCGGTCATAAGCACGCAAACGTACAAATTCTCCAGGTATCAACACGTCCCCCTCCCCGTCATGCGGATGGGAGTTACCCGGCTGGCCCTAGAAGAGCTCTCATTAAGAGCTACAAAAGATTTCCCTAGCCAAGGGCGGACTGGCAACGAAGGAATCGCAGGAGGGGCATGCCACTATGCTGAAGGGATGGCGGCCCACTAAGTTATCAGTGGGGAGTAATGCCCCAGTTCCCTTCTATCACCTCCATCTTTGCAGGGCATCTTCTGCAGAAAAAGAAATCAGAAGTAGAGTGACAAATCAGATAGGAGGTTCGCATAGCTCATGGGCGGCCTCGGTACCGGCTGCCGAACTAGATGCAGGGGCGTCGTTCGTAGGAGACCATCTGAAAATTTACCCTTTCTTCGGCCTAAAGAGGGGGCCGGGGGATCTACGTGCCAGCCACGGGGCGGCATCAAGGACCTTCTCTCGTGTCCCCTCCCTCTTGTCTGCTAGGCGCGCTCGCATCTCTTCGGACATAGGCATCATCCAACTACTGTTCACAAGGAAGGTTAGAGAAAGAAGACAGAATTTTTCCGGTTGGCTTGGTGGCATATTTATAGCATATGGGTGGGATCCACCGAAAGATTCCCTCCAGCTCAGCAAAGCACTCACCGAACACATGCGGTTGGATGATTCTTTCTGAGCTTTGCCAAGCTCAAAAAGAGCGGGGATTATGTACAACTCCGTGTTCTTCGAGTGGGCCCATCTGGCTAGGCGAGCGAGCCAGGAGGATCAGCTTGCATCAGTACAATTAGTGAGCAAATCCAGATGGCTGGCTTGCTCCTGCCAAAACTAGGCGAGCGAACCGTATGAGCCGACCCATCCAGCCCGCGCATGTCTAGGTGACCTTGTCGCCGACCCGCCTCCGTATAGGGGCAGGCGAGCCATAGCAGCATGGCTCGCGCTGACCAAGAGATAGAAGGCGAGCTGCGGGAGCCAGGTCGCATCCGCACAGTGGGGTGGCGGGTTGACCCCGAGTCTAAGAAACTCGCCCTGTGGGGGGTCTAGAGAAATATTACCTGGATTCCCTTACTGGGGGTGCAAAAAGCTTTCCGGAAAAACGGAGTTATGCTATTTCAAGACCACTTTTTGCTGTGTATATCTATTTAGAATAGTAGAGTTACAATATTAGTAGACCGTTTTCAGAAAGCTATAAATAGACCCAAGGAAATACTTATGAGGGCATGCTCACTTGTGCCCCGGTCTTCTTGCTCTTTCTTAGGTATCCTTTGCTCGGCATTTGGCTAGGAAGGGGATGCACCCTAAGATCTTCAGGGTGTGTGGTGGGACCTCCACACCGATCCCTTGGGTCTGTCCCATATTCTTTTCCTTTATTCGTTTGGCTCGCGAGAGAGATGTAAGTGTGCGATCACACCTTCCCTAAGGGTGAACTCCACAGAGATTGAGTTTTCAGTTAAAACAAGGGTGGCGAGGCACTACTATGTCACTGAGGTTAATACCATCTCGTGGATGTGGGAGTTGGAAGCGATAGGGAAGGTGATGGAGGAAGCGTCGGCAGATTTAAGGAAGAAGCAGGCCCTCATACCAGAGGAAGGTACATTAGAAGAGCTAAGAGGAAGAGAGGAGGTGATGGTGGTGGAGGAAGTAGTGGAAGAGGAGGTCATCGCCCAAGGATAACGGGCAGCTGAAGTGTCAGTGGATAAGTCTCGGCTGGAGCCGGTGGAAGCGATGGCAGAGCTGGAGGTTCTGACTCGAGCAGGCAAGGCGGAGAAGGTGCGGTTCAGTGGGGGCTTAGGCAAAGAGGACCAAGAAAGGATGATTGTGTGCATTCAGAAGCACGTGGACATCTTCGTGTTGAGCACAACGGATTTGCCCGGCATCGATCCGGAAGTTGCTTGCCATAGGCTAAATCTCGACCTAAAGGTCCTCCCAATCCGCCAAGAGAAAAGGAGCATGGCTGACAAGCTCGAGGGGCCTATCTAGGAGGAGGTGGAGAAACTTCTCAAGGCCGGGTTTACGTTAATGATCCAGCTTATGGGCTGGGCGTCAAACATTGTAATGGTTAAGAAGGGAGATGGGAGGTGGAGAATGTGAGCTGATTTTTCATTGTTGAATAAAACATGTCCCAAGGATTGCTACCTCTTGCCTCAGATCGACGCACTAGTTTACTCAGCCGTCAGTTTCCCAGTAATGAGTTTTGTGGATGCTTTTTCAGGTTATTATAAGATCAGGATGCACTCTCTGTATGTAAAGGTTGTATCTTTCATCATGATCAGTGGATGCTATAGATAAAATATGATGCCTTTCGGGCTTAGGAACGTAGTGGAAACCTATAAAAGGATGATGGACAGGGTATTTTGGGAACAAAGAGGAAGGAACCTAGAGGTATATATGGACGACTTGTTGGTGAAGACCAAGGATGTGAGATCTCACCTCCAAGATCTAAAAGAAAATTTTTCCATCTTGCGAAGATTCAAAATGAGGCAAAACCCCCAGAAGTGTGTTTTCGGAGAAAGTCGGGGAAAGTTTCCTTTACACCTCCTAACCCCGGTAGGGCTAGATCCAAACCCGGATAAAGTAAAAGCCATAATAGAGCTAGGGTTGCCAAGGAATGCCAAAGAGGTTCAGCGTCTGACTAGAAAGTATGTGGGGTTGAGCAGGTTCCTTTTTGGGGCGGGAATAAAGTGCTTTCCCTTCTTGAGGGTATTATGGGGGAATCAAAAGTTTGAATGGACTAAGGAATGCGAGGAGGACTTCAAGTCTATAAAGTATCAACTCGCCAAGGCTCCTCTTCTCCAAAGGCCCAAAGAAGGTTAAGACTTAACCCTATACCTCGGAGTGGGGGAAGAAGTTGTAAGCTCTTAGTTGGTCTTGGATGAGGGCAAGAAGCAACTACTGATTAATTATGTAAGCCAGGTTTTGAAAAAGGCATAGCTCAGGTATCCCGTCCTGGAGAAGTTGTCCTTTGCATTGGTCATCTCGGATCGGAAGCTCCGAGCTTACATTTAGGCTCACACGATTCGGGTGGTGACAGATCACCCACTGCGTGGCATCTTCGATGGGGTGGAACTTTCAACAAGGTTAGCAAAATGGTCAGTGGAGTTGAGTGAGTTTGACATCTCCTTCACCCCATGCTTGTCAGTTAAAGAACAAGCAGTAGCAGATTTCTTCACAGATTGCGTGGTGGAGTCGGAGGAGGTGGGTTTGAGCCAAACAGTATCTTGGAAGCTGCAAGTGGATGGAGCGTTGGGAAGCAATCCTTGGGCGTAGGGGTACTCTTGCAATGTCCCTAAGGAATAAAGATTGAATAAGCTATTGTAATACACTTCCTCATGACCAATAACCAGGTAGAGTATGAAGTAGTCATTGCAGGGATGCGACTCGCTAAGGAGATGGGAGTGCAGGACGTGGATGTGTTGACGAGCTCGATGGTGGTGGCCTCGTAGGTCAAAGGAGAGTTTGAGGCAACAGAGCCGACCCTATAACAATATTTGCTCAAGGTAAGAGGCCTTATTGGGGGGGTTCCAGACTTTCTCCATCCAATATGTACCGCGTGAAGAGAATGTTGTGGCGGATCGTCTGGCTATGTTCGGTCCAAGAGCTGGAGGGACTGCGAAGAACTTATTCTAGACATCTATAGAAGAGGGAGAACTAATGGAGATAGATCAGTTACCCTCATGGAAGGATCCAATTATCATGTTTCTGACCACAAGTGAGATTCAAGTGGAGGCCACAAACAAGAAGCGTTTCAGGCATAAGTCGACATATTATCTGTTGTGCGAGGGAGAGCTGTTTTGGAAGACTCTCTCAGGATTTCTGTCCAGATGTTTATCTGAGGAAGAGATTCCAAGGATCTTAGAGGAGGTCCACTCAGGAGAGTGTGGAAGCCAGTCAGGGAGCAAGACCCTAGAAGGCAGGATCGTCCTACAGGAGTATTTTTTGCCAACCTTGTGCAAGGATGCAGAATAATTTGCTAGGAAATGTCTTAAGTGTCAGCTATTCACATCGTTGCAACTCTTACCTGCCTAGAGACTCAGAAGTATCACAACACCATTGCCTTTTGCGATTTAGGGAATGGACCTAGTGGGGCCTTTTCCTCAGGCAAGTGGGTAGAGGAGATTTCTTCTGATCATGATATATTCCTTCATAAAATGACTGGAAGTCAAGGCTCTGGCCAAGGTAACCTCTCAGATAATGCATAACTTTATTTGGAGAGAAATCATCTGCCGACATGGATTGCCTCAAGACAAAGTATCCAACAATGGGCCACAATTCTCTAGTGAGGAGTTCATCAACTTATGTGGATAACTTGGGATTAATCTCAAGTTTGCATCGGTCCACCAAACCCGGAGTAACGGGAAGGTAGAGGCGGCAAACAAGATCATTGCAAACCTGTTTAAGAAGAAGGTGGAGAATCTAAAGGGGAACTGGGTGGAGCAGCTCCCATCGGTTCTTTGGCCCCTGAGAACCACGACCAACACTGCCCTAGGGGAAACCCCGTTCAAGCTTTTGTATGGTTGTGAAGTTGTGCTCCCCGTTGAGTTCGAGGTCAGGTTACTGCGGGTGGTCATCGCAGGAAAAGGGAAGAAGACTGGAGAATTGAGAATGAAGGCGAGATGCGACTCTCACTAGACTTGGTGGAAGAGCTCCGCAATCTAGCCATCATTATGCAAGAGGAGGTCAAGCATCGAATGGCAAAGTACTTTGACAAACATGTAGGTATTAAATAATTTGTAAAAGGAGATCTTGTCTTGAAAGAGGCGGATGTGGCCAGAAGGTTTTTCGTCGGTAGGAAAGCTCAATCCTAACTGGGAGGGTCCTTATATTTTCGAGGAAGCCCTCAGATCATGAGGTTATTGCCTCCAAATTGTAGATGGGGTAACCATCAGTTACACCTAGAGTGGAGATGACTTAAAACATTTCTCTACTTAAGAGTAAATAAAGTATATATATATATATATATATATATATATATATATATATATATATATATATATATATATATATAACCATCAGTTACACCTAGAGTGGAGATGACTTAAAACATTTCTCTACTTAAGAGTAAATAAAGTTATATATATATATATATGATTATTGTTCTAACTCTTCCTCACCTTTGCTTGTCCCCCTTTGTGGCCTAAGAAACAATTTTGAAGTTAAGTCCCAAGTAGCTCCCACTTCTAGGCTCTCACTAGATGGCAAGTCTGAAGGGCCCTCGGTAGGCTTAGTGATATTTTGAAGTTAAGTCCCGAGCAACTCCCGCTGTCAAAATCTCACCTAGATGGCAAGTCTGAAGGGACCTCGGTGGATGTTGTTATATTTTGAAGTTAAGTCCCGAGCAGCTCCCGCTATCAGGCTATCATCTAGCTAGCAGGTCTAAAGGCCCCTCTATTGACGTTGTGATATTCTGAAGTTAAGTCCCGAGCAACTCCCACTATCAGGCTCTCACCTAGCTGGCAGGTCTGGAGGGACCTCAGTGCACATTGCGATATTTTGAAGTTAAGTCCTGAGAAGCTCCCGCTGCCAGGATCTCACCTAACTAGCAGGTCTGAAGGGCCCTCGGTGGACATTGTGATATTTTGAGGTTAAGTCCCGAGCAGCTCCTGCTGTAAGGTTCTCACATAGCTGACAGGTCTACTTGGTCCTCAGTGGACGTTGTGAGATATTTTGGAACTAAGTACCTAGCTTCTCCCACTGTCAGGCTCTCACATAGATAACAAGTCTGGTTGAACCTCGATGGACCTTATGGAGTGCTCTGGAAGCAGATGTCCCAAGAATGATAATGTTTATTCAGTATGACATGCGGGAACCCGATGCACCAATGATATCGTATAGCGTAAAGTACCCTCTCGGCAGGACCCACTCGGCAAGGTCTACTCGGCAGACCTACTCTACGGGCCAGCTCCGCTGGGTAAGGAAGGAAAGCCATTTCCCACCAGACTTGGTTCACGAGTGCAAACCACGAAGGCACTGCTGTCACCACGTAAGAGCCTAGAGTAATTGTGAAGGCACTCACAAGTAGCAAATAACGAGAAATAAGAAATTAAGAGCAGCAGTCCTTTCAGCAGAAACAAAAGCTCAGAGTTTACATCCAAAAAAGAAAATAGAGAAGAGAAAACTTTTTACATATATCAGGGGTCTCACCCATTACATGAATGTACAAAAACCAAAAACAAAATACAAGCTAAAAATAAGAGGCGAAAAGTCTTCAGGAGGAGTCGTCGGGCTTCTCGCTGGAGGATCCTTCACTCAGAAGTGAGTCAGCTTCACCCATGTGCTAAAGGTCATCCTCGCCCTCGAGCATGTCGATAAGTGTGAATAGCCATGGGAGGATGTTATGCGTCTTGAGCTTCTCACAACTTTCGTTCAATAACCCGGCGTCTCGCAGCACTTTGATCACGTGCTTGGCCACCTCTTGGGAATTCTCCTACATCATCACCTCAATTTCATAGTTGGTTTATTGATGCCGCTTAACCTTCTCACCCAGGGGTGGCAGAATGAGATTTTCTTGCAGACGTTTGTTCTCAGGCTTCAACCTCGTGACCTCGCAATCAAGGTCAGCCACTCACGCATTCAACAGCTCGGCGTTAGCGGAATCCTGTGAAAATGGCATTAAAAAGAGTTAGCTTGAAATGAATCCATAATGCGGAAGTTTACTAAAGTTTCACCTACCCTTTACGTTAGGCTTCTGGTGAGGAGCGTCTCGGAGCCCTCCAGTTGGCACTTCAGGGAAGTCACCTCTGCCAAAGCGAGATCCCATAACTTTTGAACCTCGCTTAGATTCCACTCGAGGTTGAGGTTTCAGCGCGATGACATGTGCGTGAGCTCGAGGGTGCGTTGTTGGGCCCACGCAGTCTTGTGCGCGAGTGTCCGGGTCGACTCCATGTCGAAGATACTGCCATTTTCCCGGCTATATATCCTAGAGGCGAATGCGACGGAATCGCTACTGGTGGTGTCCTGTTCCATCCATGTTGGGAGGAGCATCGATATGGAGGCTTGGTTGACCTTGGGGTCCCACAGAAGCAGAGGCTAGCTTGACTCATCCATATATTTCTCGCCAAGGACAAAATTTCGGTGACCTCTCAGTACCAGTCTCGTAGGAGCCTTATCTAATATAGCAGCAACCTTGGCGGCAATGTTGACAACAATGCCTGTGGTATCCATCGCGGATGGGGTATTGGGGGGAACCTCGGCAACAGTCTTGCCCTTGGCAAGTGCCGATGTTTTCTCCTTCTTAGAAGACGTTAGGGAAGGGTGTCTATGTTAGAATACCTTATTACTGATTTGAGCTAGGATTACTATTCTTTGATTATGTTTTTTATTTTGACCCAACTTGTATAAACTAGGGTCATATTTTATTTCCAGACTTATTATTTCAGAAGGTATTCCAAAGATGCTTAGTTTGACGAACTCAGAACTCAGTTTGATAAACTCAGATATCAACTCAGAGCTCAGTTCGAGGAACTCAGAGCTCAGTTCGATGAACTCAGAGCTCAGCTCGATGAAAGTAAAAGTTAAGTTCGAGGAAATCCAAGCTCAGTTTGACGAAATCCTTGTTGAGTTCATCAATTAAGCAGTTACTATTTTACATAAGGCAAAATGATTTCAAATGCTTGATAACTGCTAGTTAAAACTCTGATATTTAATGTAAAATATTCTAATGAATATAACTATTCAAGGCAAAGATAAATATGGATTTATCACAGAGGATTTAAATCTAATTAATTCCAAGGCAGTTATAATTTTAAGAGAATTCTTCAATCATTTCAAGAATTGACTATTTCAAATAGACACAATGATTGAATTCTTCCCCGATAGTTTATATATAGAGAAGATTGCAGCTTCACAAGATATAGATAGATACACATATACACACATAAATATATACTTATATTTTGCTTCAGACTCTTCCAGTGACATATCTTCAATCTAAGAGTCATCCTAATACATATCTGTTAGAAACATCTACTGGAGAGTGAAAGCATACAAGAAGTCCTACACCCTGAAGAAAAGTCTCCTCTCTTGATCACAATCTCTATTCAAATCAGGGGGAGCTTTTTGCAACATCATCCACTAAGTTTTCTTACAGATACTTGACAGAGAAGATAACATCTAACTCTTTTAGGTTAATCTTAAACTGTGTACAAGGTTCTGACTCCCTTCAAAAGTTTACACTTGGTTCATAAGTCACCTGATCAAAAGACTTAAGTTTGATTTTTGGGTACCTGGTCAAAAGCCCAAATGGTTGCTAGATCTCCCTTATAAAATAAATCTTCTGGTGATAGGGAACCTGAGCAAAAACCTGTAGTGGATTCCTACTAGTGTGGAAGAAGAATAGACATACCCAGATTTATTGGGGAACTACTATAAAATCCTTGTGTCATCTGTGATTGTTATTTTTTATTTGTGTATTGTGTATAATATATATATATATCACTGATTTTTAAAACTGCTATGAAAATAAATTAAAGTTTTTCATATACTCTATTAACCCCCCTCTAGAGTAAAGTTAATTAGATCTATCCCTTCAACTTTCATTTGGTATTAGAGGAAGGTTTGGTTTTTCAGGCTAACACCTGAACCATCATATCTGATAGATCTTATTTTACCTTGAAGTTTGTTTTTAGATCTCTGATAAATTTATCTTGACACAAAATAATAAGTACTCAAGCACTAGACCTCCTATTTGCAATCTTAATAAGTTTGCACTATGGCAAGCAAGGATTAGGTTATATATAAATTCTATTGATTAGGATATCTACAATTCAATTTTGACAGGTCCACCTCCACCAACGGCAGCAACAAGCACCAATGCTACACCACCTCCAGAATGGATAGAAGCTCAAAAAAGCTGAGAACTGGTGATGCAAAGGCAATGAATATACTAGTCCAAATAATGTCTGATGTTATTTTTCAGAAGGTTGCTAAATGCACCTCAGCAAAAGATATCTGGGACTCCCTCACTACAATGGTAGCTGGATCAGCAGATGAAAGAAAAGATTGAAGATCTCACCTGATTTATCAATATGAGAATTTCAAAAAGGGAGAAATTGAATTTGTTGCTGATATGTATACATGACTCAGTCTCATAATCAATGAACTAAAAACTTTGGAGAAAGACATTACATTGACAGAATTAAATGACATAATTCTCACGTGTTTTCCTAGCACATGAGATTCAAGAATTTGGCCAATTAGAGAAGCCAAAATTGTGAATGAAATTACAACAAAAACTTTGTTGGGCAAACTCAAATCATATGAGCATGTCATCAAAATAAGAGAAGCTGAACAAATGACTTTATCCTCAATGAAGAAGGACAAGAGTTTTATTTTCCACGCAACTAAAGAGGAAGAACAAATTTAAGAAAATGAAGAACTCATGAGTCTATTGGCCAAAAGATTTTATAAAATGGCCAGGAAAGACTTCCGGAGAAGATTTTCCAGAAACAAGGAAAAACCAAGGTATGACAAAACACCTACTAAGGAAATTGTTTGCTATGGTTGCAGAAAACCAGGACACATTCTTCCAGAATGTCTTGAAAATTAAAAGAAAGATAAGAAGAAGGAGAAAGACTTTAAGAAGCATTTCAAACAAACCCTCTTTTAGTAAACACAAATAGAAGGAGAGAGGCTTTGTAGCTGAAATATGGAGTGAGTCAGATACTAAATCTTCATCCAATTCAAGTGAAGATGAAGAAGATTCAAATGCTAAAGAAGTCTGTATGATGGCAATCAATGCATCAAATAGCAATTCTGATTCTGAATCTTAGTCAGAAGAAGACCAGGTATTTTCAACTTTTGATTTTACATCAGATCAATTCAAAATAGATTTTAAATAGCATTGTAAAGATTTGATAAAATCAGAGAAGTAAATAAAACTTCTCAGAGAAAAATTAACTGAATTGAACAATCTATCTTCAGAAAATATTAAACTTAATGAAGATTTGTAAATTTCTAAGGAACAAACTATTTCTCTAGAAAATAAATTATTTGAGGCTAAGAAGTTTGAAGAAACTCTCAATGGGAGAAGTATCAAACTGATTAATATTACCAGTACAGTTAATGCAAGATTAAATGACAAACTAGGTTTGGGAGCTTCATCTAGTCAACCTCAAATTCTTAGGAAAAATATTTTAACTACTCCTGTAAAATTTATATCTGTTAAAGGAAAAGAAATATTATAAATTATAGATAAGGATACTGAAGTTTTGTCAAATAATGTACTAGAGAATAAATCAAAATCTATTCTAAAACAGAATAATAATTTCCGGAAAAATAATGTTGAACAGAATTCGTCGAACCGAGCTCGATGAAATCAAAATTATTCGTCGAACAGAGATAGACAAATGCTGAACACAGGAAATGAGAATAACTATTCAGTGAATGGTGGTCGGCGAAATCACTATTATTCATCGAACATGGCTTGACGAAATCAAAATAATTCGTCGAACTTAAACTTTTCAAACATAAAATTTACTTCTTTTCAAAAGAATAATCAAACTCAAAAGTTGATAAATCCTTTTACTGAGTGGATCATTCCTCCCAAGAGATATCATCCACATGGATATAAAAATCAACCTGAATATTCTTATATTTCTACTGATTATGACAAAAAATTAGGACCTAAGGTAATCTGGGTAAAGAACTCCTAACTTGTTATCAATACAAGAAAAGAACTATCCTACCACAGAGGAACGGTGGTATTTGGAAAGTGGGTTCTCTAAACACATGACAGGAAGAAAAGCTAATCTAAGAGACTTCAAAGCAAAGCTCAGACCAAAAGTCATATTTGGAGACTCTAACTGTGGCCAGATAGAGGGCTATGATAATGTCAAAGTTAGGGTAGTTACCTTCAGAAAGATAATATATGTGAGAGGTCTTAAGCATAATCTGATCAACATCAGTCAACTATATGATGAAGGTTATCAGGTATCATTTAATAAGTCTTTAAGCTTTATTACATCTAATGTAGACAAAAATTTTTTATCTAGGGTTAAACAAGGTAACATCTAGTTAGTAAATTTTAACTCTGCTAAAATTGAAAAATGTTTGTATAATCAGATAAGTAAATCAAATGAAATTTAGCATAAAAGATTAGGGCATATAAACCTTAGAACTATTATTAAATTGTCTAAGGGCAACCTTATCAGATGACTACCTTCGGGATCTTACAAGAAGGAAGGACTTTGCAGGGCTTGTCAATTAGGTAAGCAAACTAAAAATAGTTTTAAATCTATATATAAGGGTGATTCACCCAGAATTTTGTATTTGCTACATATTGATCTTTTTGGACCTATTGCAATACAAAGTTTGGGAGAAAAGTCATACACTTTAGTAATTGTTGATGATTTCTCCAAATTCACTTGGATGTTCTTCCTTAGGAACAAGTCTGACAACATCAAGATTCTTACAGACTTTCTTAGGAACATTAAGATTGAGTATTCTACTCAGATTGCATTGATAAAAAGTGGTCATGGCACTGAGTTTGAATCTCTTCTGATGAGAGAATTCTGTGAGAAAGTAGGAATCAGGCAGTGTTTCTCTGCTCCTAGAACTCCTCAATAAAATGGGGTGTGTTGAATCTGTAGTTGTAGTTGGGCTAGGTTCACTATTTAGAATGTTTGACCCACCTTGTATAGCTAGGGTCAAGTCTGTTAGTACTAGAGTTTAGGCAAGTCATTAGAATCAATCTTCATTGACCAGCCTGCAGTTGACTTCAAGAGACTCAAGACTTAGAAGAATTCAGAGTTCAGATTATTAGTTCGAAGTTCTTCGAACTCAGCTCGACAATCGTCGATCTCAGATCGACGAACTTAGAGTTCTTTCTTTGAGTTAAGCTCGACGATATTCCAGCTCAGGTCGACGATTTCTTCCTCTAGACAGATTCTCTGATCTAAGATCTTGGAGCGTAGATTTATCAAGATATTTCTAGATTGAGGTTTGCTGAGTTCAGGTCGACGAATAGGATTTCTCAGCTCGACGAACTTGGAACTCAGGTAGACGAAATCTGCTCAGAGGTCGACGAACTCTATTCCGAGTCAGAATGATAAGTTCTCCCTATCTCTGTCCCTAATTCATTCTATTATTTGGCAGTAATTCTCTGAGTAATTAATGCTCATATTCTTAAGAATATAGCCGTTAATGGCAGTATTAATTATGGATTTCATCAGAGTTAATTACTTGCTCATTTTAATGGGATAGTTGGGGAAACTCATTAAATACTATATTCCAGCCGTTTCATATCTCCAAAATCCAAGCAGAAATTAATGCACACAATTCAAAATTCAAAAACAGAATTTCTGCAAGGAAATATAAAAGAGTTTTTTAAGAAGATTAAACACACAAGTCGTAGAATTGAAAGAGTGACACAGGAAGACAAAGAAAAATACATTCAGTCTGCATACTGATACAGTCTTCATCATATACAAATCTTCTCTAGGCTTTCAAGAGACATCAAAACTCAATCATTCTAAAAAGCTTCTTGAAAGTGAAGGGATAGATACTACTCTAGAGGGGGGGGTGAATAGAGTTATCAAATTTTGCACTAGACAAAACTTGAAGGTCTACCCAGCTCCCTTGGAGTGAATTGCGGAATTAAAAGATTATAGATATAGAATTAACCCTATAGCCTAACACAAGTGTTGTGCACAAACTCAAGCTAACTGTAATTACAGTTAAGGCTTGGAAATCCTAATCAGCAACTAGCAACCTAGTTATATCTATTCACAGCCACAATGCAGGAAATAAACAAGGCAATCCAGACGACACAAGGAATTTATAGTGGTTCCCCAAACAACTTGGGTACGTCCACTCTTCTACCAACAAGGTAGGAATCCACTCAGGTTTTTGATCAGGTGCCCTGCCACCAAGGGATACTTTT
The DNA here is from genome assembly GCA_039513925.1 of Platanthera zijinensis. Taxonomy (NCBI): domain Eukaryota; kingdom Viridiplantae; phylum Streptophyta; class Magnoliopsida; order Asparagales; family Orchidaceae; genus Platanthera; species Platanthera zijinensis. The sequence continues at coordinate 73,128,404 of CM077094.1, read as the reverse complement.
GAAGGGAGTAATAACCCTGTACAGGAGGGGGAAGAAGGTTAAGATGTCTTCTTTATTTTAAAATAGATTAGAGAAGCACAAAAACTTGCACTGAGCTAGAAAGCTCTAAAGAATCAAGGCTCCCCCTGGCTCAAAGATGTCCAGGCGAAGTCTTGCTTCAGTGCAGAAAACTCTTCAGAAAGCTCTGAAGGAAAAACTACAAGAAGATAATAAATAATAAAATTAAAGATCTTCAAGCAGCTATCTTCTTCTTCTTCTTCTTCAAAAGAACTCTGAGTTTGAACTTCCTGAAAGCAGGAGAACTCAGGTTGAAGAAGAGTAGAAGATCTTAACACTTCTCAGTTGGATGAGTATTGCTGAGAGCAGATGACTTGATCTTGATGAAGGCTTGAATGCTTAAGTGAACAACTGATTAGCTATTAGCTAGCTTGAATCCTTCTTCAAAGGGTCCTTTATATAACAGCAGCAAGCAACGGCTCTCTTCAATTTGAATTACTTGTCTTCTTCTGAAACTTGAGACCTGGGCTGCAAATAACACACAGTAAAACAAACTCTGCAGCAAGACATCCTATAAAAGGAATGAACCTCTTTCTAAGAAGCTGCAGGATCAAATCAAATAACAGAAGGACTAAATAAAGTCACATCAGAGAAATACTCTTTATAGCAGAAGGAAGACTTTTCAGTCTAACGGCTATAAAGGACTGTCAGCAGATAAAGTAAAATATATAGTCAGCTAATAAGACAAACAACTTTATCTAAAAAGATTTGACTCAGGCAGAAAGGATGGAGCATATATTGTCTGGAAATATTATCATAAATCAACTGAAAAGATATGCCAGATAATGTATTAATTAAATATAATAAATAAATACAAAATATAAAGGCAGACAGAAAGCGTCGAACGACCTTCGGAGATCGTCGACCGACGCACGGAGATCGTCGAACTATCGGACAGATAGTCGAACGATCCAGATAGTCGAACTATCACAGGAGATAGTCGAACTATCACAGCAGATAGTCGAACTATCAGAAGATAGTCGAACTATCAGATAGTCGACCTATCAACAAATAGTCGAACTATCAAGGCAAAACAGATAGTCGAACTATCAACAGATAGTCGAACTATCAAAAACAAACAGATAGTAGACCTATCAAAAGATAGTCGAACTATCAACAGATAGTTGAGCTATCAGATAGTTGACCTATCAACAGATAGTCGAACTATCAAAAACAAACAGATAGTCGACCTATCAACAGATAGTCGAACTATCAACGCAGAACAGATAGTCGAACTATCACCAGATAGTCAAGCTATCAGATAGTCGACCTATCCAAGCAGATAGTCAAACTATCAAAACAGACAGATAGACGAACTATCTGCCGATAGTCGAACTATCAACGCAGAACAGATAGTCGAACTATCAACAGATAGTCGAGCTATCAGATAGTCGACCTATCCAAGCAGATAGTCGAACTATCAAAACAGACAGATAGACGAACTATCAGCCGATAGTCGAACTATCCTCGCAGACAGAAAGTCGAACAACTGATAGACGATCGTCGAACAGTTAGTCGACGATAGTCGAGCGGCGTTCGACGATAGTCGAACGAACAAACTACTTAACCAAATTCTCAATCTGGAAAAGTGAGTACTCTACAGCTAGACTACTAACCATTGACCATAGATCTTTCTTGGGTCAAGGGACTAAAAAGATAAGACTAAACTCAAATCAAACTAGGGTACCAACAATCTCCTCCTATTTGAGTTAAGTCTCCTAAAAACTAAAACACAGAGCTAGCTATAGAACACTATAATAAATACAGAAAATAGATAGCAATTAACTAGCAATTATCAAACAAATAGATAAATAACAGCAGTCAAATAAAACTAAGGATCAACAGAGTCAGGCTTAGATACAGAAGAGCTAGAAATAAAAGAAATTTTTCGCAGAGGATCAATGGCCTCTAACTTAGACATCTTTAAATCTTGCAAGCCAATGATCTTTAATTCTGTAGTCCTTGGCACAATAGCTTCCGGGTGCTTTTCCATATATTTAGAAGGGTCAAAAACCTCAGGGTTAACCTGGAACTTTTCTAATTCCTTCTTTCTGAAAGTAGACATGGTGGTTAAGCCAGTAGTATCTTTTCCTTCAGCTTTTGCTTTTCTGATTTGGGCTGCTCCAACTAATTCGTGAAAACGAGCCATCCTAAAGTTAGGATCAAGCTCAGGACTTTCATAAACAGACTCAGGAGGAGTAGCATCTGATTCTTTATCTTGATTAACTAGATAAGACATGGGAGCAGACTTAGCAAAGTTCTTGCTAGAATTTTAAAACAAAATAAACTACTTACCTTTTGAAACAATTTTTTCAGACTGTACTGGCATTGGAGATGGAACTCTTTTCTTTGGAGAAGGAGGAGGGGAAAAGGTTGGTCTTTGATACACAACCTCCTTCACTTGTTCTCTTACTTCAGTAACATGTCTTTGAGAACCAGAATAAGATCTGCCTTGGGAACTTTGAGAGCTTTTCCTTGGCTGAGGTTGAGAAGGTGCAGATTTTCCAGAAGATGCAGATGGATTAGCCGAAAGGTTCCCAGAGGCTCTTGCACTGGGAGGTGGAGGAGGAGGACCTCTGGGAGTCTATCTTGAAACAGGACTACCATACCTCTTAGATCTTTTTCTCTCTTTCTGCTGGTTCTTGGAGAACCACATCCAATGTTGAAATTCTTTTGATTTTGGGTCAATTCCTTTAAGAATATAGTATGGAGTATCATTGTCACGGCTGGGAGGAGGAGGAGGAGCAATTGCTTTCCTTTTCTTTTGAGCAGCTTTCTTTTTCTTAGCATTCTCAGATAAATCAGAATCCTCTTCATCTTCAGAGTGTGATGAAGGAGGATTGTCATAAGGATCATAGGCTTCAGAAACAGCCTTTTCTTTTAAAGCAGCTTTCTCTTTTTCCTCTTCAATGGCATCCTGAGCCAGAAGGAAATCCAAATCCAATCCTGGTGAATCATCCCAAAAAGTTGACTTTACAACTTGCAACTCTTTTTCTTTTTCCTCCAACAAAGATTGAACTCTTTGGTTCCAAGCAACTCTTGCTGAATCTTCTCGATTTTCAGATACATCTTCCATGTCATCTAAAAATGAATCCAATTCTGGATCTTCTTGAACATCAGGATCAATTGGATCAGCTTCTGAAACAATTTCTATAACTTGAGCAGCTAAATCTTCTTTAATATAATCTGTAGATTTATGAATACAGATCTGCTAAATAAGCTAAAATCATTCCTTCTAGGTATTCACTAGCTAGCAAATTAATTGACTTGTCAATAAAGCGAATGAGTGAATTACCTTCATATTTGACCAACTCCCAAGACTCATCTAGGTAGGATGTAATAATCCCTTCTAGGAAATTTACAATCACGGGAGAGGTGAGATCTTCTAAGCAAACTTTCACAACAAATTCAGATAACATAATAGCATCAGATATTTCCTTTTCCGATAACACAGAAACTGATTCTTTTTCAGCTGGAGCAGACACTACTTGAACTGTCATCACAGTATCTGTTACTGCTGGAAGGGAGACAGGAGGCTCTGAGGCATCTTCACAGAACATCTCCCCCTGCCTGATTTCAGTGGAAACTGAAACCAGGCCCCTTGAGGAAGAGGGCTCAACAGATTTGGAAAGTGATTGGATGGTAGCGGTTAAGGTATCAATAGAGGAGGCAAGTGGAGCGATTGCCTCTTCAATCATGGTTTTGATTGAAGGGGTAATCAACTCCATAATGCTGGAGATGAGTTCAGGAGTTATCTCAAAAGAAGATGGAACTGCAGTGGATGGAGATGCAGCAGAGATGGTTGTAGTGTTGGGATGAGCAGTGGTGTGGACTGGAGATTGAATTGGAGATGGAGCTGGAGAGTTAACAGGAGTGTTAACTGGAGAATGAATAGGAGACTGAGGAGGTGTTGGAATCCTCTCAGATCCTAACAAATCAAAACTAGGAGCAGATATCCTAGCCTGATGAGAAGGAAGAGGAGATGCTGGAGGGGAAGGAAGAACAACCGTGGTTATTTCTCTAACAGGAGAAGGGAAAAGTCATACTTCAGCTGAAGTTGATGGAACTTCAACTGAAGCAGACTGCATAGCAGAAGATGAGGGAAGGGAGAGAGCTGAGCCAGCTTCAACAGGGTGAGGAGCGACCGAATCAGTCCTGGTGCTCTCTGATGTCGCTGGAGCAACCCCTGTGAGAGCGGGTTTCACAAAGGTCCTCTTCAACTTGGAGAACAGGTTTGGGTCCATCTTCTTGCTTGCATTTATGGTTGTTGCGGTTGAACTCAGCAGCTGGGGATACTTTTTCTTCAGGAAAATTCCAAGAACCCTGCGTAGGGTAACCTCTTTCTTACCATTCTTTTTCCTTATCAAATCAAACATTACTCCTGCCCAATCAATCTTTTTCTGATTAACAATTGCACACATCAGTGCAAATTGTTGCCTTGTTATATTGTCATGAGCAGAGTGCTTACCGAGGAGCACTTTTCCGACCAACTCAGCAAGAAACTTAATCTTGAAAGGGAAATTGACCTTGAGCAGCTTCGTGGGAATGCCCTCTGCATGTCCCAGCTCAACTAACATTCTTCCAAAATCTTGAGCATCTTGCTCATAATCTTCTTCACCATTAACTAATCCAAAAACATCAGTCAGAACGGCCGGAGTTAAAATTACCTCTTCTCCGCCGATGGTGCCAGTCATCGAATCGTCGGTGGATGACGAAGTGAAAGCCCATTCCTTGATCTCGGGAATATTGAGCTTTATCCTTGTTGACATTAGTCTTTCCAGACCCTGATCCCGGCATAACTGAAGAACTTCCACGATCCCTGCTTCGCAGTAACTGAACGCGTCAAAATCAACGCTGAAGCCTGCATCGAACTTTATAACTTCTAACACTGCGGGAGAAATCGCCATTGATTGCTGGAGAAAGCGCGAGAAGGATGGCGAAGACGAAGGGGACGAAGCGGCAGAAAATCACAAGCGGGAAGACAGAATGCGAAAAGTCACGCTCCGTCGACGATAAAACAAAAGATCTTTTAACCTAGGTCGACTATCGGCTTTATATTAGACCGGAGATAGTCGATCTATTAAAAAGATACTAGACCCGATAGTCGAACGGCCGTTCGACGATCGGCTCAGAAGCAGAGTAGTCGAGCCATCGTTCGACTATTTCTGGCTTCTCAAACAACAAGCTGTCGTCGTTCAGAGATCGACGATAAGCTCGACCTGTTCGACGATCTTCGAACGCCGGTCGACGATCTTCAAACAGATAAGCTATCATTAACCAGAGGTCGACGATAGGCTTAATCCGTTCGACGATCTTCAAGCAGGTTTCAACATAGGCAGATATCGGCACACTTAGTCTCGTCCATTGATCATGCCAAGTTGAACTAAAAAGAACAGATGCTTCTGTTCATCTAAAGGCTTGGTGAATATATCACCTCTCTGAAACTCAGTGGATATGAACTCAAGACAAATCTTGTTCTTTTCCACACAATCTCTCAGGAAATGGTGCCGAATCTTAATGTGCTTCGTTCTAGAGTGGTGCACTGGATTTTGTTCAATTGAAATAGCACTGGTACTATCACACATGATTTTGGTATTCTTGTGTGAGTAACCATAATCCACAAGCTGGTTTTGAATCCACAGGATCTGTGAACAACAACTAGCAGCTGCTATATATTCAGCCTCTGTAGTTGAAGTTGAGACAAAAGCCTGCTTCTTACAGAACCAAGAGACCAATCTCTCTCCCAGAAACTGACAAGTTCCTGAGGTGCTCTTCCTGTCAACTCTGCAACCAGCATAATCAGAATCAGAATATCCAATTAATTCAAATTCTGACTCAGCTGGGTACCAAAGTCCTAGATCTGGACATCCCTTCAGGTATCTCAGGATTCTCTTTAGAAGAATCAGATGAGATTCCTTGGGGTTGACCTAAAATCTAGCACAAAGGCATGTAACAAACATTATATCAGGCCAACTTGCAGTTAGATATAATAGGGAACCAACAATGGCCCTATAATTCTTTTGATCAACTGGCTTGCCGTGATCATCAGAATCAATAACTACATTAGTAGCCATGGGTGTAGGCATTGCTGAAGCATCAGCCATCCCAAATTTCTTTACCAATTCCTTGGTATATTTGGATTGGGAGATGAAGATACCATCAGCATCTTGCTTAATGATAACTCTAATTATTTCTATATTTTTATTTATTTATATATATTAATAGTTAGATATTTTATATTAATTTTATAATATTAAGTTTACTTTAACTTGTTTTTATAATTTATATCTCTTTGATCTAATAAAATCATTTTTAATCTTGCAGGGCTGATCTACAGATTATCTGGAGCAACAAGGAGGATTTTCATTTTTTCTCCTTAGACACGCCCTGTGACACGCCCTACCTGGGCGTGACACAGGGGCGTGACACGTGATTACCAAGCCTGCAGCCAGAGCTCGTAGACCGCGCCAAAAGATCGTCGACCGGACACGACACGCCCGTGTCAGATGAAGACACGCCCGTGTATTCCTTACACGGGGCGTGACGGCCTGCGACATCACAGCTGCCCGTGCCACGTTGGATTAAAATTACACACCTGGGTCACGGGCGTGACCCAGGGCGTGTCGAAGAAGTTTCCAATCATTAACGCGCCGTTCCAGCCGTTGCCGCCAGATTTCCGTTCCAGCAAGACACGCCCCTAGTCACGGGCGTGACTAGGGGGCGTGACACCTCCTTGAAGACCAGTTTACTCCCGCCGTTTTCAGCTTCCCGCCGTTTCCAGAAACCGCCGTGACACGCCCTAGGTCACGGGCGTGCCCTAGGGGCGTGACCCGTCAGTTAACCAATTTTGGCGGTTTCTCCTCCAACGTTCCCGGGCTTTCAAGACGACGGTTCCGAGCCTGACACGCCCTAGGTCACGGGCGTGACCTAGGGGCGTGACCAAACAGAAATTTTTCTATAAATTCCAGACAGCTTCAGAGCTGAGGGAGTCGAATTTTGGGAGTTAGAGTCTTGTAATTTTCTATTTCCTTTGCTGTATTTCCTCATTTCTAAGTTAGATTTACTTTTGTTGTAACTTTAATTTTAGTTATTTCCATCATGTCTTTTCCTACTTCATTTTGTATTTTCCCAATCATGATGAGTAGCTAATCTTCTTTTAGCACTTGAACATGATGAACCTTAGAATAAAATAGATCTTTCTTCTTATTAAATGTCTTGTTCTTAATTATTCTCGCTACGATTTATCTTTGATTTTCATTTCGTCGAATTCATATTACGCGGATATGATCTTCGATCTAAGATCCGTATCCTAAATGACCGAGAGGTTGCGGATACGAGGAGATCACTCAAAGATAAAAGGAGTTGAACGCACTCCTCGAGAGAGGACGACGTAAATCTTCCGGATTGGAGTCAAATCCAATAGCGGGGTTCACCGCATAAAGCAAGCTTAGGGGTTTCGACTGGCCGAGAGGTCTTAATCGATCAACCTAAGGTTAGTTAGAAGCAAGAGCTCGAGAGAGACGCTTCTATACTTTAGGAACCTCCACGGTCGAGTGAGTATAATTAAGAATTCGCATTTCATTATTTACCAAAAAGATTTATTTTAGTCCAAGGGGATTCTAGATCAAGTGCTAGCTTTCTCATATTTGAATTTCTCTTTAGCTTCAGTTTTATTTTTATTATCTAGTATAATCAAACCCGCTTTTCCGTTAGATAAAATAATAGCTCTTCCTTGTGAGTACAAGTACTCAACAGGCCCCGAATCGCAATACGACACTTCCTATACTGCATTTCGATAGGTACGCTTGCCTAATCGAGATTCTAGTTTGGACGTAATTTAACTTCCAAGAAAATCATCATCAAGTTTTTGGCGCCGTTGCCGGGGACTTTTCTTTGTTGATATTTCGAAAGCAAGGATCTATTAGTTTTATCAATTTTCTTTAAACAAACTTTTTCTTTCAAAAGTTTTATCTTTAAATTTTTATATTTAAAATTTCTTGCGAAAGGGCCGTGTCGGGTTTTCATCCCGCAATACCGCCTAGTACCTTGCGAACCCGTCACTGGGTAGCCCTCGGGAAGTCCGGGAAATTTTATCTTATAAATTTTTAAACCTTAAAACTTTTATCTTATGTTTTGTTCTTGTGTATGACCCGAGGGAATCCGTCACCTCTTTTTGATTTGGATCCGGAAATCGAGCGAACCCTTCGGCACCGCTTACAATTTCGAGTTCCGAATTTTCAAGATACGGAATCCTTAGGAGACACTCCTAATCCTTCTTTAATTCTATCTCCGTCACCCTCTTCTTCTCCTCCTTCTTCTTTAAGTTCTTCTTCTCATTCTCCTAGATCTCATTCTTCTTCTTCTTCCAATATGGGTGAGCCAAATGCGGTCGAACAACGAACTATGTCTTATTATGCCCGTCCAAATTTGGACGAGGCTCAATCTAGTATTGTTCGCCCTGCTATTGCCCCCAATAATTTTGAGTTAAAGCCAAGCATCATCCAAATGGTACAACAATATGTACAATTTGATGGGCTTCAAGATGAAGATCCAAACGCGCATATTTCTAATTTCTTAGAAATATGCGATACTTTTAAAATTAATGGTGTATCCGATGATGCCATCCGGCTAAGGTTATTTCCATTTACATTGCGCACTAAAGCCAAGCAATGGTTGAGTTCTCTACCAAGAGGATCAATCACAACATGGGCTGAAATGACGGAAAGATTTCTTACGAAATACTTTCCGCCGGCTAAAACGGCTAAATTGCGCAATGATATTACTTATTTCTCCCAACTTGATTCGGAAACGTTATATGATACTTGGGAGCGTTTCAAGGAATTGCTTCGTCGATGTCCTCATCATGCAATTCCGGATTGGTTACAAATCCAAACCTTCTATAACGGCCTAAATTCTCAAACTAGGCAACATATCGATGCCGCCGCTGGTGGAACGCTTAATAACAAAACACCAGCGGCCGCCCAAGAGCTTATAGAAGGTATGGCTTTGAATACCTATCAATGGAGTACACCTCGGTCTAAATCACCTAAACCGGCCGGGATGTATGAAATTGATACGGTCTCCAATCTATCTCTCCAGGTTGAGATGCTAAACAAAAGATTAGAAGAGATGACTGCTTCCTCTTCTATACCCACCTAGGATCCTACTTCTTCCCCCTCTCCCACTACGTTGGCCGAGCATGTGGATTATATGGGAAATCCGAATCGGCCACCTTTTAATCCGGGTAATACTAATTATGGTAATACCTATCACCCGGGTATAAGGAACCACCCCAACTTCTCTTGGAGTAATCCGGGGAACGCGGCTCGCCCACCAAACACGATCCCACCAGGATATTTTCCACCACAAGCTCCAAAAGCTCCCAATCTCGAGGAGTTGTTCTCCAAATATACGAGTACAAATGATACCAATATCCGGAATCTCACCGGATCTCTTCGTAATTTGGAGACTCAAATTGGGCAAATTGCAAAGATGCTCTCCGATCGACAACAAGGAGCGCTACCGGGCAATACAGAGCCAAACCCAAGGGAGCAAGCCAAAGCCATCACTTTACGGAGCGGGAAGGAGGTAACCACTTCTACAATTCCAGTTGAAACTTCTCCAATTCCGGTTGATACGGAGGTAACAATTTCGTCATCTTCTCCTCTAATTAAGCCTTCTAGTTATATTAAACCAAAACCTTATCAACCACCTCTTCCCTATCCGTCTAGAATGCAAAAAGACCGGATAGATGAGCATCACGGTAAATTTTTAGACATGTTTAAACAAATCCAAATAAATTTACCGTTATGCGAAGTGATAGCACAAACGCCAAAATATGCTAAGTACCTCAAGGATCTTTTATCAAATAAAAAGAAACTTGAGGATATCTGCACGGTTCAATTAAACACGGAGTGCTCGGCGGTTTTACTTAATAAATTGCCTAAGAAATTACCTGATCCGGGTAGTTTCTCTATACCTTGTTCATTTGGCGATTTATTGGTAAAACGTGCGTTAGCCGATTTAGGTGCCTCAATAAATTTAATGCCTTATTCTTTAGTTAAAAAATTGGGTTTAGGAGAACCTAAACCCACAAGAATGAGCATTCAATTGGCGGATCGGTCTATAAGATATCCGATGGGTATTATTGAGGATGTGCTTGTCAAAGTTGACAAATTTATCTTTCCGGTAGATTTTGTCATCTCTGACATCGAAGAGGACACCGAGGTACCACTCATTCTCGGTCGCCCATTTCTTGCCACCTCGCGCGCCGTTATAGACGTTAGTAACGGTAAACTTCTCCTTAGAGTCGGAGATGAAGAAGTTACCTTTACTATTGACGCGTCTATGAAAAATTCGCTTTCCAATGACGACTCATGTTACTATTTAGAAGCTTCTCCCGAAGAAGATTTCATTTCTTTTTCTGAACATTCTTTATCGTCTATTGATCATAACGCTTATTTTGAAAATTTAGATTTAATTACTTATGAAAATAGTGATAAGGATTTGATCACTCGCACACCTACTTTTGAAATTTTGGAAATTAGTAGTGATCGTTTGAAAACTTCTTATGATGAACCTCCCACGCTAGAATTAAAACAATTGCCTGATCATTTAGAATATTTATTTTTAGCGGAGGATTCTAAACTTCCCGTAATTGTGTCGGCCTACTTGACCGATGATGAAAAATTTAAATTATCTAATATTTTAAAACGCCATCGCCGCGCAATTGCGTGGAAGATCACAGATTTGAGGGGAATTAATCCCTCCTTTTGCACCCATAAAATTTTATTAGAAGAACATTCTCACAAAACAATTCAACCTCAACGCCGGCTAAATCCTAACATGAAGGAGGTAGTCAAGGCCGAGGTGATTAAATTATTAGATGCGGGCATCATCTATCCGATTTCGGATAGCTCTTGGGTGAGTCCGGTCCAAGTGGTGCCTAAGAAAGGAGGCTTAACGGTAGTTCCTAATGATAAAAATGAATTAATTCCTACTCGAACCGTTACCGGATGGCGGGTTTGCATCGACTACCGTAAATTAAATGATGCAACCCGAAAGGATCATTTTCCTTTACCGTTCATTGACCAAATCCTTGAACGGTTATCCGGGCACTCGTTTTATTGTTTTCTTGATGGTCTCTCGGGATATTTCCAAATCCCAATTGCGCCCGAAGACCAAGAGAAAACAACCTTCACTTGTCCGTTTGGCACCTTCGCCTATCGAAGGATGCCTTTTGGTTTATGCAATGCGCCGGCAACCTTCCAAAGGTGTATGCTAGCGATCTTTGATGAACTAGTGGAGGATATCATGGAGGTCTTCATGGACGATTTCTCCGTCTTTGGAGACTCTTTTGATTTATGTTTAGCAAATCTTTCCCGTGTACTCCAAAGATGCGAGGACACGAACCTAGTCTTGAACTGGGAAAAGTGCCATTTTATGGTGCGGGAAGGTTTGGTTTTAGGCCATAAAATTTCTAGCAAGGGTATAGAGGTAGATAAAGCAAAAATTGAAACTATAGAAAAATTACCTCCACCCTCAAATGTTAAGGCCGTTCGTAGTTTTTTGGGGCACGCCGGTTTCTATCGCCGGTTTATTAAAGATTTTTCTAAAATCACTAAGCCCCTTACACACTTATTAGAAAAAGACGCGCCTTTTATTTTTGATGAAAATTGTTTGCGCGCTTTTTCTCTTATTAAAGAAAAATTGATAAACGCACCAATCGTAATAGCTCCCAATTGGGAACTTCCTTTTGAAATTATGTGCGATGCTAGTAGTTTTGCCGTTGGTGCGGTCTTAGGACAACGCATCAATAAAAATTTTCATCCGATATATTATGCGAGCAAAACACTAACCACCGCACAAGAAAATTATACAACCACCGAAAAAGAACTTCTTGCCGTAATTTTTGCTTTTGACAAATTTCGTTCTTACCTTACTTTATCCAAAGTTATTGTTTTTACCGATCATTCGGCTTTGCGTTATTTACTAACCAAAACAGATGCCAAGCCTCGATTGATTAGGTGGGTATTGCTTCTCCAAGAATTTGACTTGGAGATTCGGGATAAAAGAGGAGCGGAGAATCTAGCGGCGGATCATCTTTCTCGGTTGGAGAACCCCAATTCAGAGGAGCTCAAAGAGGAGGACATCGATGACACATTTCCAGAAGAGCGCCTCCTCGCCATGCATAAGGTAATCACTCTCCCCACTCCTTGGTTCGCCGATTTTGCAAACTTTCTTGTTGCAAGATTCCTCCCGAAAGGTTTTTCTTATCAAGAAAAGAAGAAATTCTTTTCTGATTTGAAAAATTATTTTTGGGAGGATCCATTTCTCTTCCGAGTTTGCGCGGACCAAGTAGTGCGGAGGTGTGTTTCTCATGAGGAGGGCGCAGAAATTTTAAAACATTGTCACGAGGGACCCGCCGGTGGGCATTATAAAGCTAATCGGACGGCTCGGAAAGTACTTGAAGCAGGCTTCTATTGGCCGAGCATCTTCAAGGACGCTCACGCACATGTAAGTCGTTGTGAACAATGCCAACGCTCAGGTAATATTTCCCGCCGAGATGAAATGCCCTTAAATTTATTTATAGAAATTGAAGTTTTTGATTTATGGGGAATCGACTTTGTCGGCCCGCTACCAACTTCTTTTGGAAATAAATATATTCTGGTAGCGGTTGACTATGTGTCACGGTGGGCGGAAGCGCAAGCTCTCCCCACCAATGATGCCCGAGTCGTGACCCGATTTCTTAAACAATTATTTTCACGATTTGGAGCACCGCGGGCAATAGTTAGTGATATGGGCACCCACTTTTGTAACGCACAATTTGCTAAAGTATTATCTAAATACGGCGTTACACATAGGTTAGCCACCCCCTATCACCCTCAAACTAGTGGCCAGGTAGAAGTAGTTAACCGAGAAATTAAACGAATTTTAGAAAAAACGGTTTCTACTAATAGAAAGGATTGGTCAGTCAAGCTTGATGATGCTCTATGGGCTTATCGAACCGCGTACAAGACCGCTATCGGTTGTACGCCGTATCGATTGGTCTATGGGAAAGCATGCCACTTACCGGTTGAGCTTGAACATCGTGCCTTTTGGGCACTTAAATTTTTAAATCTTGATGAAAATTTGTCCTCCGAGCTCCGCAAATTCCAACTTAACGAGCTCGATGAGTGGCGCTCCCTCGCTTATGAGAGTAATAAACTCTATAAGGAGCGCACCAAATTTTATCATGACAAGAAAATTAAGCACCCAAAGGACTTTAAACCGGGAGACCAAGTCCTTTTATATAACTCGCGCTTACGCTTATTTCCGGGTAAACTTAAGTCCCGTTGGTCCGGCCCCTTTGTCGTAAAGGAGGTTTGGCCTTACGGGACGATTCTTATTTCACACCCGGAAAAAGGCAGCTTTAAAGTGAATGGGCACCGGCTAAAATTATTTTTTGCCGGTGATAATATTAACGAAAAATTAGACAACATAATGTTGTCAAACCCATAATAAGCGCGCGCCACTATGGTCGAGCTCACCGACCATAAACAAAGCGCTCGTGGGAGGCATCCCATGGTTATCTTGTCTTTTTATTTTAATTTTGTTGTTGAGTTTTCTTTTACAGGATTGAAGAATTGCGATGCATGATGATCGGCCGGGGACGAACATGAAGTCTACATTATTCTTCAAGTCGGTAAATTATTGTTTTTTTTTTAGTTTATTTAAATATATATAAACAAACTAAAAAACCAAAAAAATACAACAAAAAAACTAAAAAACAAAAAAATACAAAAAAAAAAAAAAAAAAAATAAGAAAAAAAAAAAAAAATAAAAAAAAAAAAAAAAAAAAATTTTCTCGTACACGCGTCCGTCACGCCCGTGACCCAATGGTCACGGGCGTGTCCCGGACGTGTTTTGCCAGGACTGCGGGAGGTTCCTCCTCCCTCGGTTTTCCCGCCCGTCATTCGGACATGACACGGGCGTGACATGTTATGTCACGGGCGTGTCAACCACGTGTCGCGGGTATCCGAGGCGCTGACCAGTCGCGCCTCGGGTTCCTTCTTTGCCAGTCAAATTTGACTGACACGCCCAGAGTCACGGGCGTGACTCTGGGGCGTGACCGAAGAATCCGATGCCGTAGCATCGGATTCCCTTTGGATTCCCCCTCCACGCCCGACGTCACGGGCGTGTCCCGCAGAGTCACGGGCGTGACTCTGCGGCGTGACCCCGAATCCGAGGCAGTCCGCCTCGGATTCCCTTTCCCTTTGACCCGAGCTTGTCACGCCCCCTGTCACGGGCGTGACAGGGGGGCGTGACTCACCCGAAAAACAAAAAAAATCCTATAAATAGGATCTCTCCCCCCCTCTTCTCTTCACACCTCCACCCTTCAACCCTTCTCTTCTCTCCTCCCTTGACCGAAATTTCCTCCACTTCTCTCAACATGCCTCGCCACCACGCTCGATCCACCGCTTCCTCCTCCGAGCACCCCGCTGATCCAGCCTCGGCGGAGGCCATGCTTCTTTTCGAGAATGCTACCCAACAAGATCGAAGCGAGAGACTGCGCGCCAAACCCTTGGCGTGTTCAGGATCTTGGATTGGGCCATCCTCGCCCAATTCGGAGCAGCGGAGCTAGTTCGGGAGCTCATCTCTACCCAAGGGTGGGATCCCCTTTTTGCCATTTCTGAGCCTGCTTTCCTCGAGCTCACCATTGAGTTCCTGGCCTCATTTGAGTTCCGTTGGGCGGCGCAAGATGATTTCATCGTCTTTCGCTTGGGCGGGATGATGCACCAGCTCACCATCCACCAGCTTAATGTTGCCATGGGCTTTTGCTCGGAGGCCTTTTCCACTTCCCCCGCCTACCCCGACCTAAAAACTGATTTCCCTCCCGATTTCAGTCTCCCCACTTTTTGGTCGGAAATTAGTAATGACGTCGCCCCCTACACTCCAAAGAAATCTAAGGGTAGCCACCTCATCTCCCCCGCCTTACGTATTCTGCACAACCTTCTCTCTTTTACCATTTCCGGGCGCGGCGATAGCCACGGCGTGGTGACTCGGGCGGACTTACTATACTTGTATAGTATGTTTTACCGTGTCCCACTCAACCTTGGTTACATGCTCGCCATTTTCTTTCGGCACCAGGCCGAAAATGTGAGATTGGGAGCGGTGCACGGCGGGAATTTCATCACTTTCCTCGCCAAGCAGCTCGGCGTGTGGGCTGCTCTTCCGCGGCTCACTTGCATGCAAACGCCGCAGCCTCTTCAGTTTCCGACCCTTCAGGCGCTTGGTTTAGCTCGCCGACGCGACGGCGAGTTTGAGGCTGTTCCCCCGTTCGTTGGTGGCGGTGATCTTGACCTTGATCATGGTGCCGGTCCCAGCGGTACCCATCATTCCCCGCAGATTCCGCCACCACCGCTGCACTCTGCTCCAGCGCCCGATCCTGCAAATTATTGGGACCGACAATTTGGGTTGCTCCATACTCGCATAGACCAGATGCAAACCCATTTTGACGGTCGCTTCGATTCTTTTGATGCGCGCTTCACCGTGCTCGAGCGAAACCATACTTCCTCCATCGCGCATATTACTCGCGAGTTCGCGAACATGCGGACTTTCTATCAGGAGCACGAGGACGTTTCGGACCAGGAGTAGCTGTTTTCTTTTTATTTCTTTGGACTTGTAGGCGGTCGCATCTTTGTATCTGTATCTTTATTTTACTTTCATGTATTTTTTTTTTCTTATGAAAAAAAAAAATCTATAAAATATTATGTTTTGCTTTCATCATCTCTTACAGGTAGGTATCTTTTGATGCTGCTTTGCGCTTCTCAGGGAAGTCTCCTCTCTTCTTTTTCTTCTTCATTTTTACATTGGGGACAATGTCTAGTTTAAGTATGGGGGGAGGGATATTTCTCAAGCAAAACATATAAAAATGTTTAAAAAAAAAAAAAATTTTAAAAAATTTAAAACTCAAAAAAAAAAAAAAATTTTTATTTCATCTTAAAATTTTGTTTTTCCAATCATAATAAAATTAAATTAAAAAATGAAAAAAAAAAGAAAATCAAAAATTAAATTAGGGAAGTCTTTATTTCTATATTTATTCACATGCAAAATTCCTAGTAATTCAATTTTTTTATAGTGTTTAGAGAATTTTGATGTTTTAATTGAATGTTGAATTTTGGAGTAGAACTGTTGGCCATGCTGTGTTTCTAGTTAAGTGCACGTGTAAGTAGAATTTTTAATAGATCTAAATATTCAGCATATAATTAGATTTTCATTTTTCTAAATGCGTAGAAACAACTTATTTTACTTCAATTTTGAAAACCGGTAAAACTTTAAAATAATTTAGGTGAGTAAGTAGAAGTTTGCTAGAGAGATATTTCGCGGACTAAGAGAGAGTTATTCTTTTTCGATGTCTAGAACTTGCCCTCTAACTATTCTCAAGACTTTGCATAAGTTAAACTCGTTAGCATAAATATGATTTAGGCACTCCCTTTGGCTAGTTTGAGCTTTTGTACCCGCACCTAAAATTTTAACTTTGCTTAGCCAATTTGAGCCTATTACCTTTTCCTTTTGTTTTAGCTCCACCAAATGATTTACCAAAGCCTAAAAAGCATCCTAATTACACACCTAAACCCGAGCTTGAAAGAACAAATGTACAAATATTTTGTGAGTGATTAGGAGCCTTTTCATTTTTGGTGGCTCTTTTCTTAAAAAAAAAAAAAAGTTGATTTATTTTTCTCTCCTCTTCAAAATAAAGAAAAAAATTATCATTAAAAAATGAAGAGGTAGAAAAAAAAATCAATATGATGAGAGAGTTAAAAAAATAAGAAAAGAAACAAAAGAAATAGGAATTTGGCTACGTTCTTAAGAGCCATAGCAAATTTTTATGTACAAGCTTCTCTAGGTTTTGGTGTGACTAGCCATCATGTTTATCTTTGATTACCCTCACCAAAAACCTAAGCCTACATTTCAACCTAATTAAGCCCTATTGATTTATGTTTATAAGTTAGACTAGTGCCGTGGCGAGAGTGTGAAAGGGCAAGCCTATGGCCATCGACATTAATGGATTTCTTTGGAGGGTATCTTAATCTTTGTTTGTGCAATGTTATCTTAGTACGCACGCTACACTCTCCCTAAAGATAATTTCAAGATTTACCGGATTTTCATCTTAAAAATAATAGTGAAAACGCATTTTAAGAAAAATAAAAACCTAATTTATATGCTGAGTAAGTCTTTCTACAAAAGTATCTACAAACATAGGCATAAGACTTCGCATTTTACTCCTTAGGTTCAATTTTCTTTTCTAGCATTTAAATTTGTCTACTCCCTATAGGAAGTTGTTTGCTCGGGACTAGCAAACGGATAAGTATGGGGGTATTTGATAACTCTAATTATTTCTATATTTTTATTTATTTATATATATTAATAGTTAGATATTTTATATTAATTTTATAATATTAAGTTTACTTTAACTTGTTTTTATAATTTATATCTCTTTGATCTAATAAAATCATTTTTAATCTTGCAGGGCTGATCTACAGATTATCTGGAGCAACAAGGAGGATTTTCATTTTTTCTCCTTAGACACGCCCTGTGACACGCCCTACCTGGGCGTGACACAGGGGCGTGACACGTGATTACCAAGCCTGCAGCCAGAGCTCGTAGACCGCGCCAAAAGATCGTCGACCGGACACGACACGCCCGTGTCAGATGAAGACACGCCCGTGTATTCCTTACACGGGGCGTGACGGCCTGCGACATCACAGCTGCCCGTGCCACGTTGGATTAAAATTACACACCTGGGTCACGGGCGTGACCCAGGGCGTGTCGAAGAAGTTTCCAATCATTAACGCGCCGTTCCAGCCGTTGCCGCCAGATTTCCGTTCCAGCAAGACACGCCCCTAGTCACGGGCGTGACTAGGGGGCGTGACACCTCCTTGAAGACCAGTTTACTCCCGCCGTTTTCAGCTTCCCGCCGTTTCCAGAAACCGCCGTGACACGCCCTAGGTCACGGGCGTGACCTAGGGGCGTGACCCGTCAGTTAACCAATTTTGGCGGTTTCTCCTCCAACGTTCCCGGGCTTTCAAGACGACGGTTCCGAGCCTGACACGCCCTAGGTCACGGGCGTGACCTAGGGGCGTGACCAAATAGAAATTTTTCTATAAATTCCAGACAGCTTCAGAGCTGAGGGAGTCGAATTTTGGGAGTTAGAGTCTTGTAATTTTCTATTTCCTTTGCTGTATTTCCTCATTTCTAAGTTAGATTTACTTTTGTTGTAACTTTAATTTTAGTTATTTCCATCATGTCTTTTCCTACTTCATTTTGTATTTTCCCAATCATGATGAGTAGCTAATCTTCTTTTAGCACTTGAACATGATGAACCTTAGAATAAAATAGATCTTTCTTCTTATTAAATGTCTTGTTCTTAATTATTCTCGCTACGATTTATCTTTGATTTTCATTTCGTCGAATTCATATTACGCGGATATGATCTTCGATCTAAGATCCGTATCCTAAATGACCGAGAGGTTGCGGATACGAGGAGATCACTCAAAGATAAAAGGAGTTGAACGCACTCCTCGAGAGAGGACGACGTAAATCTTCCGGATTGGAGTCAAATCCAATAGCGGGGTTCACCGCATAAAGCAAGCTTAGGGGTTTCGACTGGCCGAGAGGTCTTAATCGATCAACCTAAGGTTAGTTAGAAGCAAGAGCTCGAGAGAGACGCTTCTATACTTTAGGAACCTCCACGGTCGAGTGAGTATAATTAAGAATTCGCATTTCATTATTTACCAAAAAGATTTATTTTAGTCCAAGGGATTCTAGATCAAGTGCTAGCTTTCTCATATTTGAATTTCTCTTTAGCTTCAGTTTTATTTTATTATCTAGTATAATCAAACCCGCTTTTCCGTTAGATAAAATAATAGCTCTTCCTTGTGAGTACAAGTACTCAACAGGCCCCGAATCGCAATACGACACTTCCTATACTGCATTTCGATAGGTACGCTTGCCTAATCGAGATTCTAGTTTGGACGTAATTTAACTTCCAAGAAAATCATCATCACTTAACTTGGAGACCAAGAAAGTAAGACAGCACACCCATACTACTCATCTCAAACTTAGAGTGCATCAGGTCAGAGAACCTTTTGCAAAGTTTGGGATCAGTGGAGCCAAATATAATATCATCTACATACACCTGAACTAACAGGATTGTGTCCTTGTGATGCTTGACGAAAAGGGTTCTATCAACTACTCCCCTAGTGAAGTTGTGCTCTAACAGGAAACTGGCTAGAGTCTCATACCAGGCTCTGGGAGCTTGCTTTAGTCCATATAAAGCTTTCTGTAACTTAAACACATGTGAGGGCTGAGTTGAAGAAACAAACCCTGGTGGTTGTTCAACAAACACCTCTTCCTTAAGCTCACCGTTCAGGAATGCACTTTTGACATCCATTTGAAAGACCTTAAACTTCATGTAGGCTGCATAGGCCAAGAAGATCCTTATTGCTTCTAGCCTTGCAACAAGAGCAAAGGTTTGGTCATAATCTATACCTTCCTCCTGTCTGTAGCCCTGAGCTACAAGCCTTGCTTTATTCCTTACAATAATTCCATTTGCATCCAACTTGTTTCTATACACCCACTTGGTGTCTATGATCAGTTGGCCTTTAGGTCTTGGAACCAAAGTCCAATCTTTACATCTCTCAAACTGATTGAGTTCCTCTTGTATAGCAATGATCCAGTGGGGATCTAGCTCTGCATCTTTAAAGGTGAGGGGCTCAACCTGTGAGAGGAAACAAGCATGCATCACATCCTGTCTTAATTGGTGTCTTGTTTGCACACCAGCTGATATGTCTCCAATCACTTGAGATATGTGGTGATCTCTAAGTGTGACAATATCAGCAGGTGGGATGTGATCTTCAGCAACAGTTGGGATTAATTCCTCAGGAGGAATTTGATCTACTATTGGTGGTACAACAACAGCTTCAGCAATGTCTTCATCACTGTCTGATTCAGTGATCTGAAGAGTTGAAAGTTGAAGAATTTCTTGAGGGACATCAGGTACCTGCAATGAACTGGAAGAAGGAGAATTTTCTTTCTCCTTGTAAAACATCTGAGACTCATCAAAAGATACATGCACAGATTCTTCAATTTTACAGGTTGATTTGTTATAAACCCTATAAGCTTTGCTTACTTGGGAATATCCAAGCATGATTCCCATTGAAGCTTTTGCTTCAAATTTTCTAAGGTATTCTTTATTATTAATATGAATGTAAACAACACAACCAAATATTCTAAAATAATTAATTTTAGGTTTCTTTCCTTTAATCAACTCATAAGGAGTTTTACACTTAAGCTTGTGTATCAAACTTCTATTTAAGATATAATTGGCTGTACTAACAGCTTCTGCCCAATAGGAGAGAGGCATGTTAGCATCTGCCAACAATGTGCTAGCAGCTTCAATGAGCGTTCTGTTCTTCCTTTCAACTACCCCATTTTGTTGGGGAGTTCTAGGAGCTGAGAAACTATGTTTGATACCTTCTCTCTCACAGAATTTTTGCATGAGAAGAGAGTCAAACTCAGTACCATGATCACTTCTGATCAAGGCCACATGAGTAGAGTACTCAGTCTGCACACATAGTAGAAAGTCTGTAAGGGCTTTGAAGTTATCAGCCTTAGTTCTCAAAAAGAAAACCCAACTGAACCTAGAGAAGTCATCTACAATTACTAAGGTGTAATACTTCCCTCCTAAACTCTGTACATTTATTGGGCCAAATAGGTCCAAATGTAATAGGTACAGGATTCTAGGAGAATCACTCTTATTTACAGATTTAAAAGAATTCTTGGTTTGCTTGCCTAATTGACAAGCCTTGCATAGGCTCTCCTTCTTGTAGGGGCAAGGAGGTAAACCTCTAACAAGGTTGTGTTTAGATAACCTAGATATATTTTTAAGGTTAACATAATTAAGCCTCTTATGCCACAAAGAATTATTATTAATTGTTACTTCATTAAACAAACAGATTTCAGAGTGAGATGAATTGAAATCTACTAAATAAATATTACCTATTCTAATACTTACTAAAACAACATTATTATTTAAAGTAATATTGCAAGAAGAGTTAGAAAATGAAACCTGGTAGCCAGCATCACATAGCTGGCTGACTGAAATCAAATTGTGCTTCAGTCCTTTCACATATGCAACTCTCTTGAAAGTAACATCTCCAATAGTAATCCTGCCATAGCCTTCTGTCTGACCACAGCTGGAATCTCCAAAGATAACCTTTGGGCCGAGCTTAGCTTTGAACTTTGACAGAAGATCTTTATTTCCTGTCATATGCTTAGAGCATCCACTATCCAAATACCACTTATTTTGAGTGATTGGATAGGCCTTCACCTGCAAGACATTTATTTAGACAGAGTGGACCCAGGTAACCTTGGGTCCCTTGTTTTTCACATAAGAAAAACTGGAAATATATGAAAATGCAGGTTGAGGGTGATAACCTAATGGGTGAGATCTCCTAGGTGGGATTCTCCATGCAGATGATGGGTCAACAAACCTAGGGTTTCTATTTTCATTTAGGTTTCTTTGGTACTGATGATGATTTTGAAAATCATATTGAAAACGTCGATCGACGTTCGACGATGGGCACTCAGATCGTCGAGCTTCGTTCGACCATTGAGCTTCCGATCGTCGAGGTGCGTTCGACGCTCTTTGCATTTCTTTAAAAAATTTCTTTCTCTTTTCTCTCTTAGCTTTATTTAAAGTTTTATTAACTAGGTTTACTTGCTCAGTGTTCTTCATTCCACTAGCTGAAATGAAGTTTACTGGAGTTGAAAGATTATTTTTAAGTAGAACTGGGGGTTCACTGGGAGAAGCTCCTAAGCCTAGTTTGTTATTAGCTGACCTAGTGTTAGTCATGCTGGTAATTTCTAACAACTTAAGACTTCTACCATTAAGTGATTCTTCTAACCTCTTAGACTTAGCTAACTCCATTTTAAGAAATTTAATTTCTTCACTACAAGTAGTGAGATCTTCCTTTAACCTAACATTTTCTGTAGCAATTAATTCTGAGTCAGCTAACTTATTTCTAAGTTCTTTTATCTCCTTTTCTGAGCTAATCAAATCTAAGCATAAAGATTTAAAATCTAATTTAAATTCTTCAGAAGTAAAGTCATAAGAAGATAGTACCTCATCTTCTGTTGGCATCTCTTCATCTGAATCTGAACTCTCTGCAGCTGAGTGGTTGCTGCAGGCATCTATTGTCATGAGGCAAACTTCTTTTGCCTTCTTCTCTTCCTCATCCTCACTGGAGCTTGAGGAGAAAGATTCCTCTTCTGTATCACTCCAGGTTTCAGCAATGAAACCTCTCTCCTTCTTCTTGTTCTTGTAGGAGGATGGCTTGGAGTGCTTCCTGTGGTGTTACTTTTCTTTTCTCTTGTCTTTGTTCTTCTCCTCTGGACACTCTAGTAAGATGTGTCCAGGCTTCCTGCAACCATATCAAATAATTTCTTTAGCAGGTGAACGATCATACCTTGGTTTGTCTTCATAGCATGAAGACTTCTTTCTGAATTCCTTTCTCCCTATCTTGAGAAACCTCTTGGCAAACAATGCCATTATCTCCTCATTTGATTGGCTGCCTTCAGAAGCATCAGCAGCCTTAAGAGCTAGAGATTGCTCTTTCCTTGTTGGAGTAGGGGTCTTTGGTTCTGCTTCTGCTTCCCTTGTCTTCAGCACTTGCTCAAAAGACTTGAGCTTGCCGAGAAGAGCTTCAGTGGAGATCTCTGTGGTGCTTTTGGCTTCCTTGATGGGCCAGATCCTTAGATCCCATGTGCTAGGGAAGCATATAAGAATCTTATCATTGACCTCTGTCAATGATATGTCCTTGTCAAGGGTCCTCAGCTCATTGATGATTGAGCTGAGCCTGGTGTACATGGCTTCAACTGATTCAGCATCAGTTTTCTTGAAGTTCTCATATTGTGAGATAAGGTTGGACCTTCTGTCCTTCCTTTCATCAGCTGAACCAGCTACAATCTGGTTCAGTGTATCCCACATAGCTTTTGTTGAAGAGCAGTCAGCTACCTTCTGGAATACCTCATCAGACATTGTCTGAGCCAGTATATTCATTGCCTTGGCATCTGCTATCTTGGCCTTCTTGTACTCGTCGTTGTAATCTGGAGGAGGCACTGCACTCATATCAGTTGATGATGATATAGTGGCAGCAGCAGGTGCTCTTGGGGACCTGACAAAATAGAAGCAAAGATGCTTTCATCAATAGAATTCATATATAATTTTATCCTTGCCTTCCAGATGCCAAACTTAGCTAAGTTGCATGCTGGAGGTCTGGTGCTAGAATAATCCTTGGACTGGGCCATGATAGTGAATATCTATAAGCTTTGGTATATATCAGGATCTTGTGACTTAGGTGTTAGCCTATTCAGTCAGTCAACCTCCCTCTGATACCAATTGAAAGTGAAGGGATAGATACTACTCTAGAGGGGGGGTGAATAGAGTTATCAAATTTTGCACTAGACAAAACTTGAAGGTCTACCTAACTCCCTTGGAGTGAATTGCGGAATTAAAAGATTATAGATATAGAATTAACCCTATAGCCTAACACAAGTGTTGTGCACAAACTCAAGCTAACTGTAATTACAGTTAAGGCTTGGAAATCCTAATCAGCAACTAGCAACCTAGTTATATCTATTCACAGCCACAATGCAGGAAATAAACAAGGCAATCCAGACGACACAAGGAATTTATAGTGGTTCCCCAAACAACTTGGGTACGTCCACTCTTCTACCAACAAGGTAGGAATCCACTTAGGTTTTTGATCAGGTGCCCTGCCACCAAGGGATACTTTTGAAGGGAGTAATAACCCTGTACAGGAGGGGGAAGAAGGTTAAGATGTCTTCTCTATTTTACAATAGATTAGAGAAGCACAAAAACTTGCACTGAGCTAGAAAGCTCTAAAGAATCAAGGCTCCCCCTGGCTCAAAGATGTCCAGGTGAAGTCTTGCTTCAGTGCAGAAAACTCTTCAGAAAGCTCTGAAGGAAAAACTACAAGAAGATAATAAATAATAAAATTAAAGATCTTCAAGCAGCTATCTTCTTCTTCTTCTTCTTCTTCAAAAGAACTCTGAGTTTGAACTTCCTGAAAGCAGGAGAACTCAGGTTGAAGAAGAGTAGATCTTAACACTTCTCAGTTGGATGAGTATTGCTGAGAGCAGATGACTTGATCTTGATGAAGGCTTGAATGCTTAAGTGAACAACTGATTAGCTATTAGCTAGCTTGAATCCTTCTTCAAAGGGTCCTTTATATAACAGCAGCAAGCAACGACTCTCTTCAATTTGAATTACTTGTCTTCTTCTGAAACTTGAGACCTGGGCTGCAAATAACACACAGCAAAACAAACTCTGCAGCAAGACATCCTATAAAAGGAATGAACCTCTTTCTAAGAAGCTGCAGGATCAAATCAAATAACAGAAGGACTAAATAAAGTCACATCAGAGAAATACTCTTTATAGCAGAAGGAAGACTTTTCAGTCTAACGGCTATAAAGGACTGTCAGCAGATAAAGTAAAATATAAAGTCAGCTAATAAGACAAACAACTTTATCTAAAAAGATTTGACTCAGGCAGAAAGGATGGAGCATATATTGCCTGGAAATATTATCATAAATCAACTGAAAAGATATGCCAGATAATGTATTAATTAAATATAATAAATAAATACAAAATATAAAGGCAGACAGAAAGCGTCGAACGACCTTCGGAGATCGTCGACCGACGCACGGAGATCGTCGAACTATCGGACAGATAGTCGAACGATCCAGATAGTCGAACTATCATAGGAGATAGTCAAACTATCACAGCAGATAGTCGAACTATCAGAAGATAGTTGAACTATCAGATAGTCGACCTATCAACAGATAGTCGAACTATCAAGGCAAAACAGATAGTCGAACTATCAACAGATAGTCGAACTATCAAAAACAAATAGATAGTCGACCTATTAACAGATAGTCGAACTATCAACGCAGAACAGATAGTCGAACTATCAACAGATAGTTGAGCTATCAGATAGTCGACCTATCAACAGATAGTCGAACTATCAAAAACAAACAGATAGTCGACCTATCAACAGATAGTCGAACTATCAACGCAGAACAGATAGTCGAACTATCAACAGATAGTCGAGCTATCAGATAGTCGACCTATCCAAGCAGATAGTCGAACTATCAAAACAGACAGATAGATGAACTATTAGCCGATAGTCGAACTATCAACGCAGAACAGATAGTCGAACTATCAACAGATAGTCGAGCTATCAGATAGTCGACCTATCCAAGCAGATAGTCGAACTATCAAAACAGACAGATAGACGAACTATCAGCCGATAGTCGAACTATCCTCGCAAACAGAAAGTCGAACAACTGATAGACGATCGTCGAACAGTTAGCCGACGATAGTCGAGCGGCGTTCGACGATAGTCGAACGAACAAACTACTTAACCAAATTCTCAATCTGGAAAAGTGAGGACTCTATAGCTAGACTACTAACCATTGACCATAGATCTTTCTTGGGTCAAGGGACTAGAAAGATAAGACTAAACTCAAATCAAACTACGGTCCCAACACTTCTTGAGATCATCAAGAAGACCTACACCCTGCAAAGCTTCCAGCTATTACTGAATAATAATCATCTCAGGGGGAGCTTTGACACCAGCAATCCACTAGTCTTCTCTCAGTTGTTTAAAATAGAGAAGAACAACATCTTAATTTTCCTTTCCCACTGTATAAAGGGTTTTAACTCCATTCAAAAGTTAGCTTTTGGTTATTAAGTCTTTTGATCAAGAGACTTTGGTTGGTTTTTTGGGCACCTGATCAAAAGCCTAAATGGTTGTGAGATTTCCATGTAAATAGATCTTGTGGTGGCAGTCACCTGAGAAAAACCTGCTAGTGGATTCCTACCAGGGTGGTAGAAGAGTGGATATACCCAGTTTGAGGAAACACTATAAAATTCTTGTGTTGTCTGTGTGTTCATTTTCTCTTTGTTTTGCTGTGTTGTGATTGTGTAGTTTAGCTTAGTCTCTATTTCATTTCACATAACTGCTGCTATCACTTAATTTCTCTGATAAAGTTTAAAATCAGCCAAAAGTTTTTAATACTCGATTCACCCCTCTCCTCTAGAGTATATCAGATCTATCTCTAACTTTCAATTAGTATCAGAGGAAGGTTCTTTTGGATGTACAAGATAAAACTTGAACTAAAAGATCCTAGATAGATCTGACTTTTGTCTTTATATATCATGGCACAGAACAAGGATTATGCAAGCAACAGACCTCCAGTTTATAACTTGAACAAGTTTACCGTTTGGAAGGCAAGAATTAAATTATATATGAACTCCATTGATGAAGATATTTTTAATTCTATCTTGATAGGTCCACCAGCTCCAGTGGCTACCATAACTGCATCTTCCAGCACTCATGCTGTTCCACCACCTGAGTGGACAGATGTATAGAAAAAGGAGAAAATAGCAGATGCCAAGGCCATGAACATTCTAGCCTTGACTATGTCAAATGACATATTCTAGAAGGTGGCTGAATGCACCCCTTGTAAAGCCATCTGGGACTCTCTCAATCAGATTGTTTCTTGATCTACAGATGAAAGAAAAGATAGAAGGTCTAATCTCATCTCCAAGTATGAGAACTTCAAGAAGGAAGAATCAGAGTTAATGAGTGAAATGTACAATAGATTCAGCTCAATCATCAATGAGCTTAAAACTCTGGATAAATACATAACCCTCACTGGGGTCAATGATAAAATTCTCATGTGCTTCCCAAGCTCATGGGATTCTAGAATCTGGCCAATCAAGGTGGCCAGAAGTCTGAATGAGATTTCCACTGAATCTCTTATAGGAAAGCTCAAATCTTATGAGCAGTTAATGAAGACCTGAGAAGCTGCTGAGCAAAAGACTCCCTCATCAGCTAGAAAGGAGCAAAACATAGCATTCAAAGCATCTGAAAAAATAGAAGCTCCATCAGCTAATGAAGAATTTCTGAGTCTCCTAGCCAAGAGATTCTACAAAATGGGCAAGAAGGAATTCAGAAGGAAGTCATCTAGACAAGATGACAAGCAAAGGTACGATAAAACCCCAACTAAAGAAATTGTTTGCTTTGGTTGTAGGAAGCAAGGACACTTCATATTAGAGTGTCTAAAGAATCAAAAGAAGGAGAGAAGAAGAGAAAAGGAGCCCAGGAACCAGCACTACAACAATCCCTCCTCCAGCAAGCACAAAAGAAAGGACAAGGGCTTTGTGGTTGAAACCTGGAGTGATTCAGAAGAAGAATCCTCATCTTCCAGCTCAAGTGAAGATGAAGAGGAAGCAAAAGCAAGAGAAGTTTGCTTGATGGCTATCAATGCATCAGGCAGTCCTTCTGAAGATGAGCAATCTGAAAAGGAATAAGAATATGAAGAAGATCAGGTACTGTCCTCTTTTGATTTCAATTCAGATGATTTTTGAACAGAATTAAAATCATTATGTATTGATTTATTTAACTCTGAGAAGGAAATCAAACTCCGTAGAGAAAACTAACTGAACAAGATAATTTCCTTTCTGAAAACATTAAATTGAAAAATAATTAACCTTAGCTAATGAACAAATAGTTTCTCTAAAAACTTAATTAGATGTGGCAAGGCAACTTGAAGAATCCCTGAATATCAGAAGCATCTTGTTGAAGAACATCACAAGCACAGTGAATGCCAGACTTAATGGCAAGCTGGGCTTAGGTGCTTCATCAAGCCAACCCCCATTAATTCAGAAAAATATATTGTCAACCCCAATCAAATTTGTTTCTGGAAAAGGTAAAGAAAAGGTAGATGATAATAATACTAAACAAACAGAATTAAAACAGAAAAATAAGAAAAAGAGAAAGAACAAGAAAATCATAACTATAACAATGTTAAGAAGATTTCGTCGAACTCAGATCGACGAAATGTGTATTGTTCGTCAAACTCAAGTCGACGAACTCCGAATGCAGTTTTTTATTATAATTATTCTCTGAACAGCGATCGACGAAACCAGTGTGTTTCTTCAAGCCGAGATAGACGATATTGGGGTACAGAGAATGAATATTTTCATTCTCTGAGCGGAGTTCGACGAACTCATCCCCATTCATCGACCTCAGATCGACAAACTCACCAGAATTCGTCGAGCCCAGTTCAAGATAACATAAACTTTAATTCTTACAGAACCTTTAATGAACCAAGATCTTTCATCAACCCATTTAATCAGTGGATAATACCACCAAGAAGATATCATCCCCTAGGTTATAAAAATCAACATGAATGTTCTTTTATTTCAAGTTTTAAGTATGAAAAGCAACAAGGACCCAAGGTAACCTGGGTCAAGAACATCTAATCTGTTTAAATGCAGGTGAAAGATTATCCAACCATAGAGGAATAATGGTACCTGGATAGTGGCTGTTCAAAGCACATGACTGGCAGCAAGGACAACCTAACCAATTACAAGTCCAAGGTAGGTCCAAAAGTAATATTTGGTGACTCCAACTGTGGCCAAACTAAAGGCTATGGGAAGGTTAAAATTTGAGCTATCACCTTCAAAAAGGTAGCATATGTAAGTGGACTGAAGCACAACCTAATATCCATAAGTAAATTATGTGATAAAAGGTTTCAGGTATCATTTAATAAATCCTCCTACATTATTACTTCAGTAGATAACAAAGTTGTTTTAACTAGAACTAGGATAGGAAATATTTATTCAGTAAACTTTAAGTCTGTTAAGTAAGAAATATGTCTGTTTAATCAAACTATCAACAACAATGAACTATGACATAAGAGATTAGGACATGTTAATTCGAAAAATATTGCTAAACTCTCTAGGGACAACCTTATAAGAGGATTGCCTTCTTACCCCTACAAGAGGAAAAGTATGTGCAGGGCTTGTCAATTAGGCAAGCAAACTAAAAATAGTTTTAAAGCCATTAATAAGAGTGATTCACCTACGTTTCTGTGTTTTCTCCACATGGATCTTTTTGGACCCATTGCTGTACAGAGCCTAGGAGAGAAATCTTATACCTTAGTGATTGTAGATGACTTCTTAAGGTTCACTTGGGTGTTCTTCTTGAAGAACAAGTCTGATAACTTTAAAGTTCTTACAGACTTTCTTAAGAGCATAAGGATTGAGTATTCTACTCCAGTTATATTGATCAGAAGTGATCATGGTACTGAGTTTAAGTCTCTTCCCATGCAAGAATTCTATAAGAAAGAAGGTATCAGGCATTGCTTCTCTACTCCTAGAACTCCTTAACAAAATGGGGTAGCTTAAAGGAAAAATAGGACACTAATTGAAGTTGCAGGCACATTACTTGCAGATGCTTAGTTGCCCCTATCCTTTTTGGCAGAGGCTGTAAGCACAACAAATTATGACCTAAATAGGAGTCTGATACACAAGCTTAAGGGCAAGACACCCTATGAACTACTCAATGGTAAGCAACCTAAAGTTGATACTTTAGAATTTTTGGGTGTTTATGCTATATTCATAATAATGACAAGAAATATCTTAGAAAACTTGAAGCCAAGGCTGCAATGGGAATTTTTTTAGGATATTCCCAAGTCAGTAAGGCATGTAGAGTTTATAATAAATCTACTATGAAAATGGAAGAATCTGTACATATTTCATTTGATGAAACTAACATGTTTTACAACGAGAAAAATTCTTCTACCAGTGAAATTTTGCAGGTACCACACTTGTGTGAGAAGTTGGATGAGTTGACCCTCAGAAATGAGACTGTTGCACATCCCTCTACACATATAAATGAAGATAGTGAAGATGAATCCCCTGAAGTGGATTTTTAATAAATAACAGCAACCATAATTACACAAGAGGAATTAATTCCCCAAGCTATTGTTGAACCAACTCCGCCTACTGAGTTTGTCACACTTAGAGATCATCTTGTATCTCAAGTGATTGGAGACATATAAGCGGGTGTTCAAACAAGGCATCAACTCCACCAAGACATGATGCATGCCTGCTTCATATCTTAAATTGAGCCCCAATCCATTAAAGATGCTGAGCAAGATCCACACTGGATTATTACAATACAGGAGGAGCTCAACCAGTTTGGTAGATATAGAGTTTGGGATTTAGTTCCAAGACCCAAGACTACCCAGTCATTGGAACTAAATGGGTATTCAGAAATAAACTTTATTCCCAAGGAATTATCATCAAGAACAATGCAAGGCTAGTTTCTCAAGGCTATAGATAAGAGGAAGGCATTGATTATGACCAGACATTTTCACCTGTTGCAAGGCTCGAAGCAATCAGAATCTTCCTTGCTTATGCTACCTACAAGAAGTTCAAAGTATATCAAATGGATGTCAAGAGTGCATTCTTTAATGGTGAACTGAAAGAAGAGGTCTATGTGGAACAACCACTAGGTTTTATTTCTCCAACCCATCTTTCTTATTTCTTTATATTGTATAAGGCTCTCTATGGTCTAAAGCAAGCTCCAAGAGCTTGGTATGAAACCTTAGCTAGCTTTATTCTAGAGCATAAATTTTCTAGGGGCATAGTAGATAGGACATTGTTCACTAGGTATCATAAGGATCAAATTTTATTAGTACAAATTTATGTAGATGACATTATTTTTGGCTCTACTAATTCAAAACTATGCAAGAGGTTCTCTGACTTAATGCATTCTAAGTTTGAAATGAGTAGAATGGGTGAGCTCTCTTACTTTCTTGGCCTCCAAGTAAAGCAATTGCTTGATGGCATCTTCATATCCCAGTCCAAGTATGCTAAGGAGCTAATCAAAAAGTTTGGGATGTCAGATGCGTCAGCAAAGACCACACTCATAGCTTCTAATGCTGTGATTGACTCTGATGAATATGGCAAGCCTGTTTATCAGAAACTATATAGGGGAATTATTGGGTCCCTATTATATCTCACAGCAAGTAGGTCAGACATTATGTTTGCCACATGCCTTTGTGTTAGGTTCCAGGTGAACCCTAAAGAATCCCACCTTATTTTTCTAAAAAGGATTTTAAGATATATAAAGGGTTGTCCTAGTCTAGGACTCTGGTATCCAACTGAGTCAAAGTTTCAGTTGATTGGATACTCAGATGCTGACTTTGCCTGATGTAGAGTGGATAGGAAAAGCACCTCAAGGACATGCCAGTTCCTTGGTGTTAGACTTGTGTCCTGGTTTTGCAAAAAGCAGACATATGTGTCTACTTCAATTATAGAAGCTGAATACATAGCAGCTGACAGTTGTTGTTCACAGATACTATGGATTCAGAACCAACTCCTAGATTATGGTATCAACTTAAATAATTCAACCTTACTGTGTGATAATACAAGTGCAATTTCCATTGCACATAATCCAATTCATCATAGTAGAACTAAGCATATAGAAATAAGGAACCATTTCATTAGAGATTGTGTGGACAAAAATAAAATTAAGCTTGTCTACATCTACACTTAATTGCAAAGAGCAGACATCTTCACCAAACCCTTAGATGAGAGGAACCATTTGTTGTTTCTAAATTAGCTAGGCATGATAAATGGAGAAGCTTTAATTTAATTTTTGTCTGTGGTCGAAGAATTTATCAAAGTTCGTCGAACGGAGATCGACGTACTGAGAAATCTTCTTGAAATTTTTCGTCGACCTGAGATCGACGATATCTTTGGGTGAAGTCATTTTCATCGACCTGAGATTGATGATCTTGCTTCCGAAAACTATTCATCGACCTAAGCACGATGAAAAGTTTTTCCTTCTCTTCGGACTGAGATCGACGATATCATTTCTTCTTGAAATTTTTCGTCTACCTGAGATCGAAGATTTTTTTTTTATTTTTTGCAGGACGGAGTCTGGCGGTTCATATTCTGAAAACCTTATAACTAGGTTTTCTTCGACCTCTATCCCGCGCTTTCAGAACTCTCTTGTACTTGATCTTTGTTTTTGTTATGCTAGACGACAATGGCCATTCCAGCAAACTCTCTCGCTAGCATGAAATTCGACAAAGAGTTTGATATTGATTTTGAATCTTTCCAACACTCCGATCAAATATTCTTGGATATACTGCAGTTGTTTGATGATCAATAGTTAAAGAAGTTTATGACCACCAGGATCAAGATAGTAGCGAATGAGATAAGAGAATCGGTACATACATCAACTACTCTTAATGCCAATTCTATGACCGACACCATCTCTTAGTACCAGGTTAATCTAACCCCCACCGTTTTAATAGAAATTTTTGGTTTGGTAAATGGCAATGAAGATCTTGAGATAGAAAGTTTTGATTTTGATAATATGTTAATTAAAATGGGTCATACTGGTGAGAACCGTAACAAGCTCCTCAAAAAACACTTGTCCACTAAATACTAGTTTCTTGCTGATGTTGTGGGAAAAGTCTTGCTGGGCAAGAATACTACTCATGAATACATTACCCGGAACCAATTTTTGGTAATGTGTGTTGTGGTGAATAAGAAAGCAGGGAATTGGGCAAGGATACTATTTGATTTAATCAAAAAGAAGAATACTAAAAAGGAAGTCTATTTTGGGAGGATTCTAGGGATTTTTCTCCAGGAAAAGGCATCTGAATCACTGGTCTCTGAGACCATATTCATCAATGCATCCAAAAGGCTGACTTAGAAGATGGGAGAGGACCGTCACAAAACCATTCAAAGATTCATCCTCTTCCAGAATTTCAGAGGACACGAGGGCAATAACAACCACTCCTCCCCCTCTAGAAGACATTCCCTCCATCAGGATTCCATCATATTCCTCTCAACAACAACCTCTTCCACCACAGGTTTCACTTCCTTCATCAACTCCCCTCCAATAACCATCCACTGCCTTAACATCACAACATAAATCTCCAACACCACCTGCCTCACCAGTGCATCAACCAACACCCCCTACATCTCCAGAACACATCACACCACCTTCATCTCTTCTTCCACCTCACCTTGCCAACATAACAACACAAAACCTCATGAACTCCATAAACATTAATCTATTATCTCCACATTCATCTCCATAACACAATCATACTTCATCCCCTTCCCATACTCCTCCATCTTCACCCATCCAGAATGAAGATATGACTGATATCATTCCCATCTCTCATATCATTCCATCTCCATCCTCCATCATCCATTCTTCTGTATCTACTCAGACACCATCTGAGTTTATCCAAATGGATTCTCCTTCCATTTCCTCTTTCTTGGAGCTCATCACTCAAATCCTCAGGAATCTCATAGCATAGGCAATTCAACATCTTGTTGATTCAATCACCTCCCTCTCTGCTCTCTTTGTTGTTGCCCCCTCTATTCCTTCTTCTTCTTGGGGCCTGGCTTCAGGACCCTCTGAAAATAGGTAGGGGGAGATGTCCTATGAAGAAGTTCCAGCTATTCCTCCTACAGCAGCAGTTCCAATAGTAACAGCAACAACAACAGCAGATGTACATATGGATATAGTAGTTACAGAAAGTGAAAATACAGATACAGAGCTATTAGAATTTCTTGAGGCAGATCTTTCAGAATTTTATATTGAGCTTACTGATGCTGAGATTGCAGAACCTTTGGCAGCTACACCATTCTTTTATCTACTCCCTTCTGTGGAGTTAGCTGATTTATTAAGGGTTTTGATACTCTTTATCATTTTCTTCTTTTTCTGAGCAAGTTTTCTCCAAAGACATTGTATGTTACTCTACTCCAGTAAGTCCAACAGTTATGTACCAAATAAGAGCAAGTTTTATGGCCCCAGTTCTTTCAGATATTTCAGTTGTTGAGGATGCTTTTGTACAAACTTCTGTTCCTTAACAAAAAGTTATATCTCCTCAAATTTACAAAATTGATGAAAGTCCTATACTATCCTTGGATGATATTATTCTTGTAGATATAGCAGAAGAAGAAAAAGGAAATTAGAGTGCTGCAGAAAAGCAAATCTCCAAGGAAGCATTGAGAGAAATTGATGACTTATATGATAATCCTCCTGGATATTCTGATGATAATGATGATGACGATGATGAAGACTCTAATGAACCAAAAGCTAAGAAAAAGATACCTAAGAAGAGGAAAGCTATTCCTAAGGTTGTTCCTTAGCCAAATCCTACTGCAGACACACCATATTACAGATTGAACAGGATTACTCCTTATCCTGGTATGTCTCAAAGGAAGTGGCTATCTAAGAATGAACAAGAGGAAAGGAAGAAGAGGAGAAGGTACAGGTCCCCTCCTAAGAAATTCAAAAAGGATACTCCTCCTCCTTCATCAGTAGGGGCCTCTGCAAGTGTCTATCAAAGATCAACTCCATTCACCAAAACATATCAAAGACATTCCAAGCCAAGTTCGCAGGACAGCAGGCATCAACAACAACAGTCTACTAAAAGCAATCCACCTACAGCTTCAAAGCAGAAAAGTTCTTCAATATCACATGATGAATCAAAGAAAGACACCAGTCCAAAAAGTCCAGAATCTCCACCAATTCCCTTTGTTGATCCTAAACAGGAGACCACTGCTAAAATGGCCAGATTTTAAGAATTGGTTGGACTATCTTTGATTTACAAAGCAAAAGCAGAAGGCAAGGATCCCTCTTAGTATTCTACCATGTCTTCCTATAGAAAAGAAGAGTTAAAAGGTATGATAAAGCAAATCTATTTTTCAATATAGATGCTTACATGAGTCTCCACCTAGAAGCTGTTGTGCTAAGAGCTACCTCTTGTAATATTATTGGAGCAGCTGATATGACAATGTCCAAGAAAGAAGCTGCCAATTCTAACAGGGAAATCAGATTCAGACAATGTTCTGACAAAGACAATTCCATGAAACCTAAATAACTTTTTGATAAATTTATTTTCTTAAACTATTTATGTTAATTCATCTTGAAGCACATGTTGTATATATCTGCTAGATTTTCATTCTCTACAAGATATCTGTTGGCATGATTTATGATTGTATTTTATTCTGTTATTTAGTGATCTCACCCAATTAGGCGGAAATTGTTGGATCCCTAGTTTGGATTTGGGATAGGTTCACTATTTAGGATGTTTGACCCACCTTGTATAGCCAGGGTCAAGTCTGTTAGTCCTAGAGTTTAGGCTAGTTATTAGAATCAATCTTCATGGACCAGCCAGCAGTGGAATTCATGAGACTCAACACTTAGAAGAATTTAGAGTTCAGATTATTTGTTCGAAGTTCTTCGAACTCAACTTGACGATCGTCGATCTCAGATCGACAAACTCAAAGTTCTTTCTCTGAGTTGAGCTCGACGATATTCGAGCTTAGGTTGATGATTTCTTCCTCTAGATAGATTCTCTGATCAACGATCATGGAGCACAGATTTATCAAGATATTTCCAAATTGAGGTTCGCTGAGCTCAGATCGATGAACAGGATTTCTCAGCTCGACGAACTTGGAACTCCGGTCGACAAAATCTGCCCAGAGGTCAACGAACTCTATTTTGAGTCAGAATGATAATTTCTCACTATCTCTATCCCTAATTCATTCTATTATTTGGAAGTAATTCTTTGAGAAATTAATGTTCATATTCTCAAGAATATAGTCGTTCATGACAGCATTAATTATGGATTTCATTAGATTTAATTACTTGCTCATTTCAATGGGACAGTTAGGGGAACTCATTAAAGACTATATTACAGCCATTTCATATCTTAAGAATCCAAGCAGAAATTAATGCACACAATTCAAAATTCAAAAATAGAATTTCTGCAAGGAAATATAATAGAGTTTTTGAAGAAGATTAAACACACAAGTCGTAGAATTGAGAGAGTGACACAGGAAGACAAAGAAAAATACATTCAGTCTGCATACTGATACAATCTTCATCATCTGCAAATCTTCTCCGGGATTTCAAGAGACAACAAAACTCAATCATTCTAAAAAGCTTTTGGAGATCATCAAGAAGATCTACACCCTGCAAAGCTTCCAGCTATTCCTGAACAATAATCATCTCAGGGGAAGATTTGACACCAGCAATCCACTAATATTCTCACAGCTGTTTAAGATTGAGAAGAACAACATCTTCATTTTCCTTTCCCATTGTATAAAGGGTTTTAACTCCCTTCAAAAGTTAGCTTTTGGCTGTCAAGTCTCCTGATCAAAAGACTTGGGTTTATTTTTTGGGCACCTGATCAAAAGCCTAAAGGGTTATGAGATTTCCCTATAAATAAATCTTGTGGTGGCAGTCACCTGAGCAAAACTTGCTAGTGGATTCCTACCAGGGTGATAGAAGAGTGGATGTACCCAGTTTGGGGAACAACTATAAAATTCTGGTGTTGTCTGTGTGTTCATTTTCTCTTAGTTTTGTTGTGTTGTGATTGTGTAGTTTAGCTTAGTCTCTATTTCATTTCTCATAACTACTGTTATCACTTAATTTCTCTAATAAAGTTTAAAATTAGTCAAAAGTTTTTAATACTCTATTCACCCCCTGTTGGAACACCCTATTAATAATTTGGGTCAGGATCACTATGTCTATAGGATTGTTTCTTTGACCTTGTTATATAGAGTAAAGGTCAACTAGTTAGGTTTAAGGCTTAGGACTTAAGTTTGAAGCTTCCCCCAAGACCTCCTAGTTCAGATGAGAAGCCCAGAAGAGGAATTCAACTTGTCGTCGAGCTCAGATCGACAAAGCGTCGAACCCAGTTTGACTATCTGTGAGGTCAGGTTGACAAAGCGTCGAACTCAGTTCGACGATCTCTGAGCTCAAGTCGACGAGGTGTCGAACTCATTTCGACGATCTCTGAGCTCAGATCGATGATCTCTGTCTTAGACTAATTCCAATATCTTTGAGTTCATTTCAACGATAGTTGAGCTCAGATCGACGATTATCTTTTGAGATCGACGATTTATGGAATTTTGTCAATTTGATAATGATTTCAAATGTCTTCCACTCAAAGCATTTATTGCATAAGATTTCTAGCCGTTATAATAAATCTGGAGCAAGTTTTAAGGAGACAAAGAAGGAATGTACTTAGGTTATTTCCTCCAGAGACAGTTGACATTTAAGGAAAGCCTTTATGACTTTGCAAACGGCTATTATCAAGATTTTACAACTGGATTTCTTATTATCATTCAGAGAGAACAAGAAGACATACACAGCAGCATACACAGAAAAAAGAGATACAGAAAGAAAAAGAAGATTAATAACTCAGAAAATAGAACAAGTTTTCTTTCTGATTCTTGCTGATTAAAAGTCTTCATCAGTCACACTCCAGACAACAAACATTTCAGTTCTTGCTGAAATCATCTTTTGCTTTATCATTCTTTTCATTGAAGACCTATCACCCTTACAAAGCTTCCAGCTCCTGAACTCTTGCTCATCTCAGGGGGAGCTTTGACAACATCTCATCCACTTGTGCTTCTCTTTGATTATTTACAGAGAAGACAACTTCACCATTTTTTTCCTTTCCTGTAAAAGGGTTTTTGAACTCCCTTCAAAAGTTTTGCTTTGGTTCCTGAGACCTGATCAAAACTCAGTGGTGGCAAGAAACCTGATCAAAAAATCTGGTTTGGTTTTTGAGTACCTAATCAAAAGCTCATTGGTGCCCAGGACACCTGATTAATTCATCCTGTAGTGGATTCCTACCAAGGGTGGTAGAAGAGTTGATGTACCCAGGTTTTTGGGAACCACTATAGTTCTTTGTGTCTTTTGGTTACTTGCTATCTTTTTTGCTGTGTGCTGTGGAATTGCTTTTTTGTTTGTTTTATTTTGATTTCTGTCAAGCACTCTACACTATCTAAATTAAGTCTTCCACTGCTTGAATAATTTTCATATTGCAAAATTATTTTAAAACACTCTATTCACCCCCTCTAGAGTGAAGGATCGATCTTACACTCACTTTCAATTGGTATCAGAGGGAGGTTGATTATTCAGCCAGTTTGGTTGTTCATACAGGCTAACACCTAAACCAAAAGATCTCTCTTAAGATCCTTCCTTAAAAAAGGGTTATTTTTATTATATTTATTTTAATCTAAATCCATGGCACAGAATAAAGATTATGCTAGCACAAGACCTCTAGTGTGCAATCTCTCCAAGTTTGCACTTTGGAAGGCAAGGATCGGATTATACATGAATTCCATTGATGAAGATATCTTTAATTCTGTTTTGATAGATTGCCCCAAGCCTCCTGCAAGCACAAGTACAAATGTTGTTCCACCACTTTCAGGAAGAGATGCTGATATAAAGAAATGGAAGGTTGCTGATGCTAAAGCTATAAACATCCTAGCTCAAACAATGTCTGATGATATCTTCCAGAAGGTAGCTGAATGCAACTCAGCTAAAGAGATTTGGGACAAACTATCTGAGATTGTATCAGGATCAGCTGATAAGAGAAAAGATAGGAGATCTCATCTTATCACTCAATATGAGAATTTCAAGAAAGCAGAAAATGAGTCAGTAGTTGACATGTACAGCAGACTAAGCCTAATTGTTAGTGAACTTAAAACATTGGATAAGGAGATCTCTCTCATTGAGATAAATGACAAGATCCTAATGTGCTTCCCCAGCACTTGGGATTCAAGGATCTTGCCCATCAAGGATGCCAGAAGTCTGAATGAGATCACTACAGAAGCTCTATTGGGCAAGCTCAAATCTTATGAGCAGCTTATCAAAAATAGAGAAGACGCATAGAATAAAACCACTCCAGCTGTCAGGAAGGAGAATTCAATTGCTTTCAAGGCAACAGAAGAACATTCTGAAGACAAAGTCACAGGCAATGAAGAACTGATGAGCCTCCTAGCCAAGAGGTTATACAAAAAGGCTAGGATGGATTTCATAAAAAGGTCATCCAGAGGCCAAGAAAAGCCAAGGTATGATAAATCTAATAATAAAGAGATTATTTGTTATGGTTGCAGGAAACCAGGCCACATACTGCCTGATTGTCCAGAAAATGAAAACAAGGACAAGCAGGACAAGAGAGAAAAGAGAAAAGATAAATACTCCAGAAGAAATCATTATGACAGATCCTCTTCCAGCATGAACAAGCACACTAGGAAGGGATTTGTTACTGAAACATGGAGTGAAACAAAAGAATAATTTGATGCATCATCAAGTTCAAGTGATGATGAGGATGATGCACAAGAAAAAGAATTCTGCTTGATGGAAATCAATGCATTTAAGAACAACACTGATTCAGAACATGAATCTGAATCTGAACTAGAGCTAGAAGAATATCAGGTAATTGATTTATTTGATTTTAATTCTGAGGACTTCAAGTCTGAATTTAAAGCACTGTGTTTTGATCTACTCAATTCTGATAAAGAAATTATCTCTCTAAGAAATAAACTATCTGAATATAGTACCTTAAGTTCAGATAACCTCAAACTCTAAGAAGAGTTAGAATGTTGTAGGGAATAGATATCTTCACTGAAGAGTGAACTATCTGAGGCCAAGAAGTTTGAAGAAACCCTCAATGGGAGAAGTATCAAACTGATGAACATCACAAGCACAGTGAACTCAAGACTCAATAGTACACTAGGCTTGGGTGCTTCATCCAGCTAAGCTATTGTGTTAACAACTCCCATTAAATTTATCTCTGATAAAGGAAAAGGAGTTGTGGAGGTAGAAAGAAAAAATTCTGATCTACCCAAAAAGAACAAAGTTCAATAGAAATCGTTGAACAGAGCTCGACAATCTTCGAACAGAGCTCAGCGATTTCATGCTGAATCGTTGAACTCAGGTCGACGATCTCTGATCTCTGAACACAGGCAAGATCGATCGCTGAACGGAGCTCGACAATCTAACTCTAGATCAACTAACTCAGATCCACGATCGTCGTACGGAGCTCAGAGATTCGACCAGTTCTCAAGAGGTTTGTCAAAAATTAATTCTATATATCCTTCATCTCAAGGGTTCAACCCTTATACTGAATGGATAATTCCTCCTTGGAGATATCATCCTGAAGGATATAAGAGTCAACCAGAGATGTCTTTCATTTCTGATTTCAAAGGTTATCAAGCTAGACCCAAGGTAAACTTGGTCAAAAACAAATGAACTGTTATTTGTGTAGGTAAATACCTATCCAACCATGGACTAGCATTGGTATATGGATAGTTGGTGCTCCAAGCACATGACTAGAAGCAAGGATAACCTAATATCCTCCAAGGCTAAACATAGACCCAAAGTCATGTTTAGAGATTAAAACTTTGGACAGACCAAAGGTTATGGTGCAGTCCAAATAGGATCAGTAACATTCAAGAAGGTGGCATATATGGAAGGACTAATGAACAATCTTATCAGTATTAGTTAGCTATGTGATGAAGGCTACCAGGTTACATTCAACAAGTCTTCATGCATCATCAAATCAGAAGACAACACAACTGTGTTGACAGGTAATAGAAGAGACCCTTTGCAGGTATAATCTCTATCAAAGAATTTGGAAAGGCTGAATATCATTGAAAAAGATCCATCACCTCCATTCACTCAACAAGAAGCTGAAAGCTGTGAAAATGAAGATGACAGTCAGATTTTAGAAATTCATGGTGACAATCTAAATGAAGAGCCAATTGTTGTTCCATAAAAGGAAATAACAACACCGGTTGGTGAACAATCAACACCCATTTTTGATTTAGTAACATCAAGAGACCATCCAATCTCCCAAGTGATTAGAGACATCTCAGCTGGTGTGCAAACAAGAAACCAATTCAATCAAAATCTGATGCACACTTTCTTTCTTTCTCAAATTGAGCCTCAATCCATACAAGAAGCAGAATAAGATCCAAACTGGATTATTGCAATGCAAGAGGAATTAAATCAATTTGAAAGAAACAAAGTTTGGGAGCTAGTGCCAAAGCCAAAGAATCATCTCACTGTTGGAACAAAATGGGTATTCAGAAAAAAGTTAGATGATCAAGGAGTTATAGTAAGAAACAAGGCAAGGCTGATTGCTCAAGAATACTCTCAAGAAGAAGGCATAGACTATGACCAAACCTTTGCACCAGTTGCAAGGTTAGAAGCCATAAGAATCATCCAAGCATATGCAGCTCACAAGAAGTTCAAAGTATATCAAATGGATGTTAAAAGTGCATTCCTCAATGGTGATATCAAGGAAGAAGTTTATGTAAAACAACCTCCAGGTTTTATCTCTCTAACTCACCCTGATTTTGTTTATAAATTGCATAACGCATTATATGGTCTCAAAACAAGCTCCTAGAGCATGGTATGATACCCTAGCTTGCTTTCTCTTGGAAAATGATTTTAAAAGGGGTAGAGTAGACCAAACTCTTTTTATTAGAACCCATAAGTCCCATATCCTACTAGTACAAATCTATGTAGATGATATTATTTTTTGCTCTACTGATTCAAATTTGTGCAAAAGGTTCTCCAACCTAATGCATTCCAAATTTGAAATGAGTAGCATGGGTGAGATATCCTTCTTTCTAGGATTGCAAGTCAAACAACATGTTGAGGGCATCTTTATTTCTCAAACCAAGTATGCAAAAGAATTGGTTAAGAAATTTGGTAAGTCTGATGCATCCTCTATGAAAACACCTATGCCTACTAATGCTGTATTAGATGCTGATGAACATAGGAAACCAGTTGATCAGACAACATATAGAGCAATGATTGGCTCCTTATTGTATCTTACAGCTAGTAGACTTGATATAATGTTTGCTACATGCATATGCGCTAGATTCCAAGTCAGCCCTAGAGAGTCACACTTCATATTAATTAAGAGGATTCTTAGGTATGTGAAAATTTGTCCAAATCTAGGTCTCTGGTATCCAGCTGATTCAGGATTTGATTTAACTGGATTTTCTGATGCTGATTATGTTGGATGTAGAGTAGACAGGAAAAGCACCAGTGGAACTTGTCAGTTTCTTAATGACAGACACTTCTCCTGGTTTTGCAAGAAACAAACATCTGTGTCCACATCAACTACTGAAGTTGAGTATATGGAAGTAGGTAGTTGTTGCTCACAGATATTGTGGATTCAAAATCAGCTCCTGGACTATAGCAACAACTTAGAGAAGTCCAAAATATTTTGTGATAACACTAGTGCTATTTCAATAGCTCAAAATCTAGTCCTCCATAGTAGGACAAAACACATAGAGATCAGGCATCATTTCTTAAGGGATAATGTAGAGAAAAATAAAATTGAATTGGAATACATCCCAACTAATTTACAAAGGGGAGATATTTTCACCAAACCCTTCGATGAAAAGAAACACACTTTTGTCCTTAATCAGGTAGGAATGTTAGATGGAGGAAGTCTTAATTAAGTTCCAAGATCTTTAAACCTAAAAAGAGACAAAGACTAGGCTAAAAATATGAATTTCATAGCGTCTATAGGTTTTCTGTCTCTGAACTGCGCTCGACGATTTTTCTGAAGATCATCGAACGGAGCTTATCGTTTCTATATAGTACTCAACTATCTTTCATTTTCCGTTGAACGGAGATCGACGATGTTAGGAATCGTCGAATGAAGCTCGGCGTTTTTCCAGATAGTGCTAGACTATCCTTCTCGGTCAGCGATCTCAATTATCGTCGAACGAAGATCGACGATGTTAAAAAACGTCGAACGGAGGTCAACGATGTAAATACCTTTCAGTTTCCCCTAAAGCAGTCGATCATCGAACTGAGTTCAACGATCTCTCCTTTTCTGCGTCGAACCCTGATATAAAATCATTTTTCAGGCGTCGTTCTCCTTTGCGCTTTCATACTTTCTACAAGAACTTTCTTTCCCTCCAAACTTTTCTACACTTGATCTTGTCTATTTTTGCAGGAACTATGTCGGTCTCAGTCGGCGTACTAGCCGCAATGAAGTTCGACACTGGTTTTGACATTGACATGGAATCTTTTGAATGAACTGATCAGATGTTCAAGGATATTCTAGAACTTTTCAAGGAGCGACAAATTGTGAACATCATGACTTCCAGAATCAAGATAGCAGCAGTTGAGATTAAATAACGGGTCTATACTGCCCACAATTTGGATCAAAACATAGTTATTAGAACCCTCTCAGGGACACAGGTATCCCTAACCCCAGCCATTCTTACAGAAATTTTTTGATTAAGTACTGGAAATGATAGCATAGAACTATCAGGGGTAGAATTTACTGAAATGTTAGATAGAATGGGTCATAATTCTGAGAACCCTAATAAGTTGCTGAAGAAAAATCTATCTATGGAGTATAGATTTCTAGCAGATGTTGTAGGCAAAGTGATATTAGCCAAACATTCAGCCCATGACACAAAATCTAGACATCAATTCTGTCTAATGGCTGCAATAGTTGATAAGAAACACCTGGATTGGGGAGCCATTTTCTTTGATTTGATTAAAAAAAAGGTAAATAAGAATTTTGTGAATTTTGGAAGAATTTTGGGCCTATTCGTGCAGAATAGGTGCCCTCAGTTGTTGGTGTCAAATTGAATGCACATTAATGCTTCAAAGAGGCTCTCTTCAGCTCTTTTTGGCAAGTGGGAGAGACAGATTGTCAAACCCAGCAGGGCTCTTGCAGCTAAAGCTTCTTCAGACACAAGGACTGAAATAGTCACTTCTCCTCAGTCCAATGCCCCAGCAGAAGTGTTGCCATCCTCTTCCATATCCTCTCCTCTCTCTCCAAATCCAGTTACATCATCCATTCCTTCACCTCCAATAACTTCTCCACCTCCTCCACCCACCCATCAAGAAGCATTCCATCCACTACATTTATTCTCATCCATAGATTTAGAATCATCTTCCCATCTTCAATCATTCAACCTTTTAGATAATTCCTTCATGGATGATTCTCCATCTTCACCCCAATACATTCCATCCACCTCAACATCCTTTCAACAAATCCTACATGACATCATATCTCAACAATCCTTTTCCCCTTCTATCTCCTCATTTCTACCAACAGTCACTATCCCAGCTCCATCTATTACATCTATCTCCATCTCTCAACCATCCATACCACTTTACTCTGAATCCATTCCATCCATCTCTACAGCCCCTCCTTCTACCTTTACTTAAGTTAATCTTGAGCAAGTAGATCTTCTTCCTCTAGCAGATAGATTATATGAGTTGTTGGCACCCATGCTAACTCTCTTACTGGATTCAACCTTGGCTCCCTTAGTCAAGACTTTGAATGATTTATCTGTTAGATTATCTTCTCCCTTCTCCCTTCAGGCCATCCCTTCTTATGGGGGCCTAGATTCAGTTATCACTGAAACTAGGTAGGGGGAGATGCCTTATGAAGAAGTGCTACCCTCAGAGAATTTTGCTTCAGAAATGCAGATATCAGAAGTTCTAGCTTCAGAGATTCTAGCTCCACAGAAAGTTTCAG
Organism: Platanthera zijinensis; assembly: GCA_039513925.1. Lineage (NCBI taxonomy): Eukaryota > Viridiplantae > Streptophyta > Magnoliopsida > Asparagales > Orchidaceae > Platanthera > Platanthera zijinensis. The sequence continues at coordinate 73,084,055 of CM077094.1, read as the reverse complement.
CTTCAGCTCCAGCTCCAACCACCAGTCCTGTAGTAGATATACATTCTTTATTATCTTTATTTGATTCATTTTATAGTAGTTATCTTCCAGTACCTCTCCTTGCTGAAGACTTAACCAGGGCTATTCTTCCCCTTTCTTGCTGTGATCCAACCCTGATAGAGGTGTATATAAATTCTATTCAATCTGTGGAAAGTATTTTTGTGGTTCCTTCTGCTGCTGCTGCTGATGTTACTTTTTCAGAGGCTATTATAGAGCCAGTTGAGCCAGTTTGTTTAGCTCCTGAGCCTATTGTTTCAAATGCTACTGTTCCTGTTGTTTTAATTGCTGATGTGGTTATTCCTGCTCCTCCTGCTCCAGCTCCTATTATCTCTAAAGAAATATTAAAGGAAATAGATGTTTTATATGATTAGCCTCAGAGTTCTGATGATGATGATGAATTCAGAACTTACTCTGATGATTCCTCTACAACTATTGCAAAGAAGAGGAAAGCTAGAAGTAAAGCTATGAAAAGAGTTCAATTGTCCAAGACTACTTCTGATCATGAAATTCCATATTATATTCTGCACAGCTGCCCTATAACTGAGCACTGGATGCAATTCTCTAAGAACTAGTTGAAGGCCATGAGGAAGAAAAGGAAATTTGACCAAGGAACTACTCATCATATTCCTCCTCCTCCTTCTCCAGGTGCAGGATCTGGTGGAAACTAAGCTCATCAATCCTCATATGCTTCATCTCAAAGATCCTCTCAGGCTCAAGGAAGATCTCAATCTAGAGGATATTAGCAAGGAGGCAATCAATCAAGAGGAAGTCACGACAGAGGCAAACAAAGAGATTATCAAGTTTATTCCAGAGGACAGTCCAGACATCAACCTTATCAAAGGAAAGGAGAAAGCCCAAGTGATTCCACTTCTGGTCCTTTTCCTTATAAGCTCAAAGAATGCTTTCATTCAAAAGCCCCTCCCACTTACATAATCAATAAGTATGAGCCACCAGTTCCTTTTGTAGACCCAGAGAATAACCCAGTCTCCTGGACAGCCAGACTAAAAGAAATGGCTGCTCTAGATCAAATCAAGAAGCAAGAGAAAAAGGCCAAGATACTTCCAATATCTCAACTCTATCAGATCAAAGAAGACAAGAACTTGAAAGATACAGCTCCAAGAAATTCTTCAATACTGTGGAGTACATGCAGCTATATCCTTAAGCTGTAGTTCCTAGAAACAGAAGCCAGAAGACTCTTGGTGCTGCTGATGACCTCAGATAAAAGAAAGATTAAGAAAATCCAAACAGAGAAATCATTTTCAAGAAAAGAACTGATGATAAGCATTAATCTAGGTGTAAGCTGAAAACTCCTTATATCTCTGCTGAACTATCTTGCTGTGATATAATTATATCTGTGGTTATGCAATGCCTTTTGTATTTCTATTGTTTTTATTTCCTATATATCATGTAAATAGTAATCCTAACCCAAATAGGGGGAGATTGTTTGAACACCCTATTAGTAATTTGGGTCAGGATCACTATGTCTATTGGATTGTTGCTTTGACCTTGTTGTATAGAGTAAAGGTCAACTAGTTAGGTCTAAGGCTTAGGACTTATGTTGGAAGCTTTCCACAAGACCTCGAAGTTCAGATGAGAAGCCTAGAAGAGGAATTCAACTTGTTGTCGAGCTCAAATCGATGAAGCGTCGAACCCAGTTCGACTATCTGGGAGTCAGGTTGACAAAGCGTCGAACTCAGTTGGATGATCTCTGAGCTCAAGTCGATGAGGCGTCGAACTCAGTTCGATGATCTCTGAGCTCAGATCAACGATCTCTGTCTTAGACTAATTCCAATATCTCTGAGTTCAGTTCAACGATAGTTGAGCTCAGATCGACGATTATCTTTTGAGATTGATGATTTCTGGGATTTTGTCAGTTTGATAAGGATTTCAAATGTCTTCCACTCAGAGCATTTATTATAGAAGATTTCTAGCGCTTATAATAAATTTGGAGCAAGTTTCAAGGAGACAAAGAAGGAATGCACTTAGGTTATTTCCTCCAGAGACAGTTGATATTTAAGGAAAGCTTTTATGACTTGGATAACGGCTATCATCAAGATTTGATAACTGGATATCTTATTATCATTCAGAGAGAACAAAAAGACATACACAGCAACATACATAGAAAAAAGAGATAAAGAAAGAAAAAGAAGATCAATAACTCAGAAAATTGAACAAGTTTTCTTTCTGATTCCTGCTGATTAAAAGTCTTCATCATTCACACTCCAGACAACAAACATTTCAATTCTTGCTGAAATCATCTTTTGCTGGAGCATACTTTTCATTGAAGACCTATCACCCTTGCAAAGCTTCCAGCTCCTGAACTCTTGCTAATCTCAGGGGGACCTTTGACAACATATCATCCACTTGTGCTTCTCTTTGATTGTTGACAGAGAAGATAACTTCACCATTTTACTTTTTCCTTTCCTGTAAAAGGGTTTTTGAACTCCCTTCAAAAGTTTTGCTTTGGTTCCTGAGACCTGATCAAAACTCAATGGTGTCAAGACACCTAATCAAAAAATCTACTTTGGTTTTTGAGCACCTAATCAAAAGCTCATTGGTGCCCAAGACACCTAATCAACTCATCCTGCAATGGATTCCTACCAAGGGTGGTAGAAGAGTGGATGTACTTAGGTTTTGGGGAACCACTATAGTTCCTTTTGTCTTTTGGTTGCTTGCTATCTTTTTTGCTGTGTGTTGTGGAATTGCCCTTTTGTTTGTTTTATTTTGATTTTTGTCAAGCACTCTACACTATTTAAATTAAGTCTTCCACTGCTAGAATAATTTTCATATTTGCAAAATTATTTTAAAACACTCTATTCACCCCCCCCCCCTCTAGAGTGAAGGATTGATCTTACACTCACTTTCACCCCCCCCCCCCTCTCTAGAGTATATCAGATCTATCCCCTAACTTTCAGGGTGGCAGAAAGGAAAAATAGAGTCCTAATTGAGTACGCTATAACATTACTTGCAGGTGCTCACTTGCCCCTTTCTTTTCTGGCAGAGGAAGTAAGCACAACAATTTATGTTCTTAACAGAAGTCTCATTCATAAACTTAAGGGTAAGACTCCCTATCAATTGATTAAAAATAAGTAACCTATAGTAAATTATTTTAAAAAAAATTTGTGTAAATGTTATATTTATAATAATGACAGGAAACATTTATGAAAATTTGAAGTCAAAGCGGCAGATGGAATATTTCTTTGATATTCTCTTGTCAGTAAGGCTTATAGGGTTTATAATAAATCTACCTTTAAAATAGAAGAATCCATACATGTAGAATATGATGAATCTAACATGTTTTATAAGGAGAGGAATACCTCTACTATAGATTGTTTTTAGGAACCAATTCTGTGTGAGAAACTAGATGAATTAATCCTAAAGCAAGAGGATACATTGCATCCTTCTCAACATATTGCTGAAGAGAGTGATGAAGATAATACTGAAATTTATGTTGAAAAAGTTGTAGCTAATGAAATTCCACAAGAGGATTTAAAAACAGAAATCATTGAAGAACCAACACTACCTATTGATTTTGTCACTCTTAAGATAATCCTAGATCTCAAGTGATTGGAGACATATCAGTTGGTGTGCAAACAAGTCATCAACTCAATCAAGATCAGATACATATATGTTTTCTATCTCAGATTGAACCTCAATCAATAAAAGATGCAGAACAAGATCCTCATTGGATCATTGCAATACAAGAGGAACTCAATCAGTTTGAGAGAAGTATAGTTTGGGACTTAGTTCCAAAACCCAAAGACTGTCCAATAATTGGAACCAAATGGGTCTTCTGGAATAAATTTGATGCTCAAGGAGTTATAGTGAGAAATAAAGCTAGACTGCTAGCTCAAGGATATTCACAGAAGGAAGGAATAGATTATGATCAAACATTTGCTCCTGTTACAAGATTTTATGCTATCAGGATATTTTTTGTTTATGCTGCATTCAAGAAATTCAAAGTATATCAGATTGATGTAAACAGTGCATTTCTGAATGGAGAAATCATAGAGGAAGTCTATGTAGAACAACCTCAAGGTTTTATCTCTTCAACTCACTCATCTCATGTATTTAAGCTTAATAAAACTCTTTATGGTCTTAAACAAGTTCCTAGATCTTGGTATGAGATCCTTGCTAATTTTCTATTGGAGAATAAATTTTATAGAGGCAAGGTAGACAGAACTTTATTTTTTAGACATCATAAAACTGAAATTCTACTAGTTCAAATATATGTTGATGATATAATTTTTGGTTCTACTAATTCCAAACTTTACAAAAGGTTCTCTGACCTATTGCATTCAAAATTTGAAATGAGTAGCACGGGTGAATTACCTTATTTTTTTGGTTTAAAAGTGAAGCAAACATCTGATGGCATCTTCATATCTCAATCTAAATATGCTAATGAGCTAATTAAATATATGGCATGTCAGATGCCTCCTCTATGAAAAAACCCATGCCCATTAATTCTGTAGTTGATAATGATGAACAAGGCAAATCTGTTGATCAAAAAACATATAGCACAATCATTGGGTCTCTATTGTATTTAATAGCAAGTAGGCCAGATATTATGTTTGCAACCTTTATTTGTGCTAGGTTTTAAGTTAATCCTAAAGAATCTCACCTTATTTTAGTAAAAAGAATTTTGAGATATATAAAGGGTTGTCCTAATCTAGGACTCTGGTATCCTATTGAGTCGAGATTTGAATTAATTGGATTCACAGATGCTGACTATGCTAGATGCAGAGTTGACAAAAAAAGCACATCAGGAACTTTTAAGTTTCTTGGTGATAGCTTGCATCATGGTTTGGCAAGAAGCAAACATCTGTTTCTATTGCAACTACTGAAGTTGAATATATTACAGCAGGTAGTTGTTATTCACAGATTTTGTGGATTCAAAATCAATTACTAGATTATGGATACAAATTAAATAATTCAATTATATACTATTACAATACTAGTGCAATTTCAATTGCACAGAATCCAGTCCTCAATAGTAGGACTTAACAAATAGAAGTAAGGCACCACTTTATGAGAGATAATATGGATAAAAATAAAATTAGCCTGGTAATTATTTCTACTGATTTACAAAGAGCAAATATTTTCACCAAACCATTGGATGAAAAGAAACATATTTTCTTTATAAATCAGTTAGGAATGATTGATGGAGAGTGTTTAAATTGATTTTGAACGGAGATCGACTAATTTTGAACCTTTCATCGAACGGAGATCGACGAATAGTAAAACCTTTCGTGAACCTTTCGTCGAATGGAGATTGACGAATTGTTTTTTTTCGTCCTTTCAACTTCTGAAAACTATTATTTTTAGTTTTTCATCGAACTCTGTCCCGCGCATTCTCAATTTATATTGTACTTGATCTCTTTGTTTTGCTTGATAATGGTGGTGTCGCAAGCGATTCTCACTGTGATGAAGTTCGATGCTGGATTTGATATCGACATGGATTCTTTTCGTCATTCAGATCAGATCTTCTAGGACATTTTGTAACTTTTTGAGGCAAAGCATCTACGCAATTTTATGTCCACCCGAATCAAGCTCTTGGTCGCAGAGAAAAAGAAATGGGATAACATTGCAAAGTTTCATGATCTCACAACCATTACAGGATCCATCTCAGGTCATCAGGTTTCTCTCACACTTGGGATTTTATCTGAAATTTTTTGTTTGGTCAATGGAGAAGATGATTTAGAATTATCTAGTATGGACTTTAATATTGTTCTAGATAGAATGGGTCACTCACAAGGAAACCCTATCCATTTGTTGAAAAAGAATTTTTCTAGGGAATATAAATTTCTAGTCGATGTGGTTAGCAAAGTTCTTCTGGGCAAACATTCAGCCCATGACTATGTCACCAGGCACTAATTTCTATTGATGAGTGCTCTGGTTGATCAGAAAAACATTAATTGGGGGATTGTTTTGTTTGATTCTATTAAGAAGAAGATTAATAATAATAATGGGTGTTATGGAAGAATCTTGGGAATTTTTCTCCAGGCCAAATGTCTAGAGGTTTTTGTCTCTCAGACTGTGTATATTAATGCATCCAAAAGGATCACCTCTGCTCTGTTTAGTAAGTGGGAGAGGGTGATTCCTAAGACTCCCGGGGTTGAATCCTCTAGTGCAGCTTCTGAAAGTACTAGAGTTGTCTCTTCTACTCTACCTACTCCAGAAGAAGATTCTCCCCTTGTTTCTCCCACTCCACAATCTCCACATCTTTCCCCTAGTCCTACACCACCTTCTCTACAACCTACTTTGTTTATAGAAGTTCCATCCTCAGCCTTCCATGTAGATTCCCCTGCTCCATAGTCACCTCATTTATCTCCACCTCACTTATCTACACCTCGCTTATCTCTACCTCACACAGCCATCCAGGAGACAATTCCTGATGACATTCCCCCTGTCATAAATCCTCCATCTATTCCTCAGTCTTCCTTTCTCTGTATAAACTGTGATAACAAATCAACTCCCTCTTCTTCCAATCCATCCTTCGCATCTACTCAGAATCCCCCTTAGTTTATGTACCTAGATTTCTCTTCTATTGCGACTCAACTTTTTGACTTCCTTTATCTTACACTTAATGAGCTCTTGGATTTATCTTTGGCTCATGTTTTATCTGCTATCTCAGAACTCTCTTCTAGAATTGCCTCTTCCCATTCTGTCCCTTCTTCTGGAGGCCTAGATTCAGTTTTCCCTAGATCTAGGCAGGGGGAGATGCTTGATGAAGAAGCTCCAATTGCAATACTTGATGAAGCAGCTCCCAATGAAGAAGCTCTAGTTACAACAACTAATTTTGTTAAAGTTCCTGATTTAGAAATGATTGATGTCATCTTAGTGTTAGCTGGTCTAGCTCACTATAGAGATTTTATGACAATTGAGGATGAGTTTTCAGATCCTCCAGAGGTTATTACTGTTGATAATTTCATCATTAATCCCATAGTTAATATATATTCTTTGCTATCAGATTTTGATGTACTACACAACCATATAACTAGCTTACCAGATTTTGGAGAGGATCTCTCTAGAGCAATAGTTTGTTACTTTGCTCCTATTGATGCCTCAGCTTTAGAACAGCTTTTCAGAGATGTTTCTACCAGTCTTCGTCCAGTCTCACAGACTATAATGACTGATGATATAATGAATATTTCTTAGCCATTTTTTTCCCTTTTTTATGGGATGAATCTCCCATGCCTAATTTTGATGATCTTCTTAATGAAGATATGGAAGAGGTAGATAAAATAGTAACAAAAAATTGATGAATTATATGAACAGGCAGAGGTGCAGTCTGATGATCATACAGATTCTGATGAATTAGAAAATTCTCTTTCCAAGAAAAGGAAAACTAGGAAAAGGCTCAAGATAAGGTTGCTCGTCAACCTTCTTCTACTGATGATATCCCTTACAATATTTCGCATGGGATAACTCTTACTCCAAACCATCCAAATTGGATGAGGTACTCAAAGAATGAGCAAAAATGAAGGAAGAAAATGAAAAGGTTTCATTCATATCCAAAGTCTTGGAGAGGACCTCCTCCTCCTCCTCCTCCTCCAGCAGCAGGATCTGTAGGTATTTTACCTTCTTATCAGAGGCCTATCTCTCATTATTCTAGAACAACTCAATGCAGGCAAGATAGACCTACAAGGCCTGGGACTTATGGCAGTCAGAATAGTCAGCAATATTTTTGCCAAGACAGGCCAACCTCTCCTGTGATTGAACCATAGTTAGATCTTGTATATAGAATGGCTAGGATCAATGAACTAATTGCACTTTCTCAGATAAAGAAGGCAAGAACTGAAGGTAAGGATACCTCTCAGTTTACCACTATGTCTTCTTACAGGAAACAGGAATTGGACAAATATGGAAAGAAAAGCTTGTTTAATCTTGATGAATATATGAGCTTGCATCTAGAAGCTGTCGTTCCTAGAATATCTTCCCATACTATTATTGGTTCTCAATATCTAAAGCTGAGAAAAAGGGAGTCTTATGATCAAACAAGGGAACTAATTTTTACCAAGTCTTCTTCAGATCCTTCATCTGTTACACCTTAGAAGGATTCTCAATTTTGATTATGAACCTTGTTGTTATATTTATAACTTTCCCAAAGCTTTTTATATATCTGCTTAAAATTTATGTTTCTGCTAGATAATTATCTATGTTTTGTGTTTTTCTTATTTTATAGTATCTTAACCCAAATAGGGGGAGATTGTTAGAACACCTTATTACTGATTTGGGCTAGGATTACTAATCTTTGACGAGGTTTTTATTTTGACCCAACTTGTATAGACTAGGGTCATATTCTATTTCCAGAATTATTATTTCAGAAGGCATTCAAAAGATGCTCAGTTTGACGAACTCAGAACTCAGTTCGATGAACTCAAAGCTCAGTTCGATGAACTCAGAGCTCAGCTCGACGAAAGTAAAAGTTCAGTTCAATGAAATCCAAGCTCAGTTTGACGAAATCTTACTGAGTTCGTCGATCAGGTAGTTCCTATTTTTTAGAAGGCAGAATGATTTTAAATGCTTTATAACTATTTGTTAAAATTCTAAACTTTAATGCTAAATATTCTAGAGAATATAGTCGTTCAAGGTAACATTAAATATGGATTTATTATAGAGTATTAAAATCTAATTATTTCCAATGTAGTTATAATTCTAAAAGGATTCTTCAGACGTTTCAAGAATCGACTATTCCAAATAGACACAATGATTGAATTTTGCCCCGACAGTTAATATATATAGAAGATTGCTGCTTCACCAGAAGTGGATAGAGACACATATACACACATACAGATATACATATATACTACTTCAGACTCTTCCTGCGACATATCTTCAATCTGAGAGTCATACTAATACATATATGTCAGAAACATCTACTGGAAAGTGTAAGCATAGAAGAAGGCCTCCACTCTAAAGAAAAGTCTACTCTCTTGATCAAAATCTCTATTCAAATCAGGGGGAACTTTTTGCAACATCATTCATTAAGTCTTCTCAGAGATACTTGACACAGAAGACAACATCTAACTCTTTTGGTTTACTCTTAAACTATGCACAGGGTTCAAACTCCCTTCAAAAGTTTACACTTATTTCATAAGTCACCTGATCAAAAGACTTAAGTTTGGTTTTTGGGTACTGGTCAAAAACCCAACGGGTTGCTAGATCTCCCTTATAAAATAGATCTTCTGGTGATAGGGCACCTGAGAAAAAACCTGTAGTGGATTCCTACCAGGGTGGTAGAAGAGTAGACATACCCAGATTTAATGGGGAATAACTATAAAATCCTTGTGTCGTTTGAGATTGTTGCTTTCTATTTGTGTGCAGTGTATATTATCTATATATATATCACTAATTTTTAATATCGCTATGAAAATAAATTAAAGTTTTTAATATACTATATTCACCCCCCTCTAGAGTAAAGTTAGCTCTATCCCTAACACTTTCAATGTAGTTTCCGCTTTGGGTCACTCGACTGAGACGAAGTGCCCGGCTCCTCTCTGCAGGCCAAGACAGGAGATTGGGCAAGAGATCGGCCGGTGGCAAGAGCCCCGATTTCCTCCTAAGGATGGCGAAGAGGCACTTCTCGCTCACCTGGGTGAAGCATAAGGCTAAGCTTCACCATATCTAAGGCAGAAATCTAAGGGGGGTAGAATGGTACCATCTCTGGCGGGAACGAGTAGAAGGGAGTCAAGGTCCCTCTGCAAGTACTTGATGTCAAAATTCTTCGCGCTGAAGAAGGCGAGAAGGGCTGTCTCGTGCCCTACAATTGCGGGAGGCTTATAAGTCGCCTCATCATATTATATGTGCGAGAGGGGCATGTTGTCGAAGTTTCCAGAGACGAAGATGAACTTCTGGGGCCAGAGATGGTTCTTTTTTGCGAGACCGCTCGTCTTGATAATCTTACTCGAGAAGAAAACAATTTCGCTCTTAGTTCTGAAATTGAATATCTTCTAGAAGACCGAAATGTTAAACTCGATCCTCTCCAAGCACATGTAGCAGGCGAATGCTACCAAGAGAGCGACATAATTTTGGATTCGTTGGGCGGGAACCACTACGAAGTACCGGGGGGTGTAGCGCACCTCTAACTAGAGGGGGAAGGCAGAATCCCATCTCAAAGTGTTCTAGGGGAATGATGAGCTCCCATTCCTGAAGGAAATTAATTTTATCATAGCCGTCTGGATTCCGCGTGATGTACCCCGGCGGTATGTAGTTTGCAACTGTGGAAAAGTATTCCTCCTCGGTCAACTTGCAAGGGTGAAAATCATGGTCGATGAAGCATTGCACGCACCAGGTCCGGCCATTAGTGTCTCCCAACATATTGTTAATGTGAGGGGAAAATTAGGTTTGTGCAGGCACGAGACTTCAAAAATCACGAGTTAGTAAGGAAGCAGGACGAGGACTCGGGGTCAAATTGATAGTAAATGTGGTTGGTAAAGGGGCCTATTTATAGAAAAATTTGGCAAATCATGAAGTTTCCAAGGCAACAGGGGTGCAAATAGCATTTTAATATTTCGGCGCCTCGTAATCCGTCTAGCCACACCGTCGCTCCTCTTACCTGTGAATGGCGAGAGCCTCTAGGAAAGCCCCTAGATGAAGTATATAGCATGACGAGATGAATATAAAGAAAAATATACAACACTGATCTAAGACATTCGACAATGGAATCAAACATTGCGTATGGAGAAACATTACTTGAAATATGAAAAGCCACTCGCCAGGAGAGAGCAAGTTAAGTGTTTATTTATAATAAAAAAAAGCGGAAAAGGTACATTCTGAAGAAACACAAGCTGGAGGCTGGGATGGGAGGGGACGGGAGCTAGCAGACTCAGTACTGGGCCCATTGCCAATGGCCCTGACCTTACCTCTCCGACCTCGGGGGCACTCGCGAGTATTAGTAGGAACTAAAGGCCATTAACTCTTGGTTGACAAAGCGCATCTCATGTCGGGCTTGCGCAATTTGTCTTCAGGGAGAGGTCTCCTCGCACCTGCCTCCCTATCTCCCCATCTCCCTGATGAGATGCAAGTACTCCATCTCGAGAATGCCTAGCCGGCATTCAGTTGCTGCCTGGTGTGCATTCGCCTGATGGGAATCCTCTCACTGTATCTAGATCAGCTTCTCCAAGTCCTTCACCATTTGCTCCTTGAGTGTCTCGGCATCTCCCTGATCACTGAGGAGGTTTGCAAGCTCGCTGGGATATGGTAGGGGAGAGAACTCCTCCTCGTCGGCATCAGGAATCGTTGTTGAAGTGTCATGATAACTTGGCAGGAAATTTCCGCAGTTGTCAGGATTAGGTTTGGGCGAGAATGGGAGGGTTAAGTCATTTACCTGGTGTAAGGACGGCGCTATCGCCTAGTGGCTATTGGGAAGGACAAGGTTTCCCCTCGAAGGTTTTTGCAAAGAGTGAATGGCCAGATTTTCCCCATCCTGGATGGATCGGCGTTTTCCCCGGACGGCGGATCTCAGCCGGTTGGGAGGTGTTAGGTGCTTTCTCGATTGAGGGATGAGAACCTGGCCCTAGTTCATTTGGGTTCTTGGAGGCAGAGGTCTTGGGCGCTAGAATGACCAGGCCCGTAGTCCCGAAGGGAGGAGATGCGAGAAACGGTGTAAGGAGAAGGATATGAGTTAAGAACTACGAGAAGGTGACGAGTTAGCTACCGGGAGTGATTACGGGTTCGGCCTGGGAAACTTGGGGGGCATTCTCCGGGACTAACTGTTCGTTCCTATCAGGGAGCCGGGATGTCTTAGCATTCGTTGGGGGGACGCCAACATCGCTCTGTATCAGTTGCTCATGTGAATAGACCTGTGGTTGAGTTTAACATGCCTATTTTTGGGGTATTTGCAAAGGCAGGTGTAAGTATAATATCTCCATTGGGATGATGAGTTTCTCTCAGTTAGGGGTAGGGGTCAGAGAAGCAGATTCAACCACCGTAGGGTTCCGCCGAATCATCTTGGACCTTTTTGGCAGGTAGGGAAAATCTGTAGGCCTCTTGGACGAGAGCCAAAAGGCATATCTGGAGGACTTGGAGCTGCCTTTTTCCTATGTAGCTGCGAGACAGTCCAAAATCTCTTACAAGAGCTGATTCGCGGCTAGTTTAACGAATATTGTTAGATGCGGCAAGAACTAAGGGGTTGGACAGTAGACGAGCAAAGATACCATTTTAGGGCAAAGCCAAGGGATATATATTGAGCTGCTGAGGGGCCCATAAAAGATTCTTTTCCAGGTCAGCAAGCACTCATCGAATACTGGGGGTTGGACTTTCCTTTCTGAGGGTAGTATAAGCTCGAAAAGAGAAAGGATTGTGTACAACTCCGTATTCACTGAGTGGGCCCCTTTGGTATGTTCAGGGCATTGTAGGGCATTCAGGTTCAAGAGTGTCAAAGTAGGCGAGTGGTGTGGGCAAAGACGCACTCGCCCCTAAGGAGCAAAGGGCTCCCACCCAAAGAAGGTGGAAGGGCTCTCACAAATATTGGAGAGTGGCATATTGATCTCGCATCTTTCCTTTTAGGAGGCTGTCAAGGCGAATGCCTGACTCACCCAACTTTCACCTCTTCAGGCGAGTGGTGCCCTTATGGATCACTCGACTAGTGGGGTCCAAAGGCAGAATTACCTGGATTCCCTTGAAGGTTTGTAGGTAGCCTTTTTAAACAACGGAGTTGCACTGCTGGCAGACCTAATTGGGCTATATTTAGTACTTCTGGATAGCGGAGTTACGTTGTTGGCAGACTAAGTTTAGAAATCTATAAATATAACTAATTGGGCACTTTTGGAGAGACAGATTGATAGTTTTTCTTGCTCTCTTCTTCTTTGGGATCTCTCCGAGGTGCCCAAGCTCAGCATTGGCATGGGCGGGGAAGCGCCCTTAGATCTTCCGAGTGTGAGGTGGGACCTCCTCGCTGAGATATCGGTTCTGTTACTAGGTTTCTAAGCCTTTGGTCTATTGTGGCTAGTTAGAGGGAACTAAGTATGAGGCCATACCCTTTTGAGACCCCCGAACTCCATAGAGACCAATTTTCAGTTCAACACTCTACATGCTCTCGGATGAAATAATAACGTATTTCGATGTGCTTTGTCCGATTGTGAGAGACTGGATTATTTGTTATTGGTATAGCACTTGATGAGTTGCAGAACATTGGAATCTCCATCATCTTCAGATTATAATCTTCAAGATGATTTCTTATCCATAGAATCTGCACGCAACAACTGCAAGCTGAGATATTCTTTGACTCAGCAGGTGAGATTGTTACATAATTTTTCTCCTTACTACTCTATGAGATAAGCCTTCTTCCAAGGAATTGGTAGGTCCCGAAAGTGTTTTTTCGATCATCGCTACTCCATACAAAATCAACATCTGAAAATATAATTAGCTCACAGTCATTACTTCTTGGGTACCACAAGCCAAGATTCGTTATGCCTTTAAGGTATCTCAAAATCTCTTTGCAGCGGCATAATGAGATTCCTTAGAGTTCACCTGAAATCTAGCACAAACACATGTTAAAAACATTATGTTTAGTCTACTGGCAGTAAGGTAGAGAAAGAATCCAGTTATGCTTCTGTACTTTGTTTCATCAAAAGGTTTCTCTTTTTCATCCTTGTCTATAGTCATAGTTGAACCCATTGGATTCATCATAGAGGTTGCATTCTCCATTCTAAATTTCCTAATCAACTCTTTTGTGAACTTCTTCTAAGAGATGAAAATTCTATCTTCAGATTTCTTCAACTGAGGTCCTAAGAAATACTTCAGCTCACCCATACTTCTCATTTCAAACTACCATCACATAAGGTTAGAAATTTTTTTCCAAAGGTTGTCATCTGTAGATCCAAATATAATGTCATCGACTTATATTTATACTATCAAGACATTTCCTTTTACTTCCATAAGAAATAATGTCTTGTATATCTTTCCTCTTGAGAACTTGTTTTCAAGAAGAAAGCTAGACAACGTCTCATACCAACCTTAAGAAGCTTTTTTTAAACCATATAAAGCTTTATTCAAAATACACATAATTAGGAAAGGATGGATCAACAAAACCTGGGAGTAATTCTACGTATACTCTTTTCTTTAAATTACCATTAAGGAAGGCTGAATTCACATCCATTTGATAGACCTTGAAACCTTTGTGAGTAGCATATGCTAGGAACAACCTGATCGCTTTGATTCTAACTAATGGAGAAAATGTTTGATCGAAGACAATACCTTCTTCTTGTCAGAAACTGAAGGTCTTTAGTTTCAAGGGTAACTATAAACCTAGACGGGGGGGGGGGGTGAATAGGTTTTCTAGTCTTTTGTAGTTTCTTTAAATTAGTGTGTTGTTAGTTAGCTAGGTTAGCCTGCTTTCTAGGCAATCCATAAAAACACACACAATATTTATAGTGGTTCACCAGATTATGGGTACGTCCACTATCCCTCCCACTTTTCTAACAGCTTGTTAGACACTGAACTTATCAAATCTTGGATCCTAAGAGCCTACAACACAGATCCCGCAAGATCTCTCATCTCCTCCAAGACCTACAACTCAGGCAAAAAGCCCTACCTCAGAGCAAGCTTGCTCCTAAAACTTAGTGATCAAAAGATCACCTACCTCAGACATGAGAACATGTCCTATAGCTCAGGATATGGATGTTAGTCATACTACTCAGAGAGTAAAACTCTCCTACCTCAGGAAATCAACCCTACCTCAGGCACATAGGCCCTACACTCAGCCTTTATAAATCAGGCTAAGCAACTTAGAACCAAAAGGATCCTACAGAAAAGGAATGGGTTTTATTGGTGTTGATTTGACACCAGAGAAATATCTATGTGTCTACTTCCTGAGCTAAGATAAAATCAGCCTTACCTTCTTCTCAGCAATAAGATAACCGATCTTCAATAAGCTGTTGCTTGTGCTGGAAGTAACACAGAGATAAGGTCTCTGAACTTGTTGTTTATATGCTCTTCAATCAGCTAATTTTGACTATAGAAATTTGAAGGCACTGCTTAGTCTTCTTTCTCAGAAAGCTTTTCTGATCTTATTGTAGCTAGTGAAGATTGCTACAGCTAACTCACTAGAACTTTTAGTTCAGCTGGTTTAACTTCCTGCTTCAAGATCGATAATAATTGAGAGGAGGAAGACGAAGTCTAGCCGCTACTTTTTGAAATGAGTAAACCCTAAAAGTTAAGTTCCATCTCTAGATCTTGTCCCTTTTATCTTCCCCCATTCAACGTCTCTTTGAGATGGTTGGGATCACCTGTAGTTGTTGGCTGTAACATGTTTTAACAGTAAAAGATGTACAATAGGTCTGCGGAGCCATTTATCGCGTACTATAGCTTTCCCGGAACTAATTTGAATTTTGTTGACTTTTGCTGACGTCAGTATCTGTGGACTTAGCCAAATTTTCAGTTTCATTCCATGCGTTGAGTGCGTTAAGTGAACTAGCTTCACTCAACGCTTTTGTACTTAGCCGTAACTTTCTTTATGAATGCGTTGAGTGAGCCTTCACCACTCAACGCTTCTGCCTTTGCCTAGCTTCTTGTTGATGAGGCATTGAGTGAACTGCCTTCACTCAACGTTGTTGTACTTAACCAATTTTCTTGATGAACTTGCGTTGAGTGAGCTGTCCTCACTCAATGCAACTGGACTTAGACAGATTTTTCTATCTCTCTTTAGGCTTTGACTGATCATTACTCTGTCGATGCTGTTGGATCTTGTGGCCAACCTTAGAGGGTGCAGGGGTCAATAAGTGTCATAACCCGCACTTTCTTGACAAATAAATCATATCAGAGCAAGAGAAAATATGTCATGTGATGCCACGTAGTGCAGGGGATAACTGCACACATTCAGGCAAAACTCCAGACTTTAGATTTTTAGAAAAACCAAAGCTTATTATGAAAGAAAGCTAGTTATATCTAATGGTCGTATCCCTCGGCACAGTGGATCAGCTAGTCCATGATAATATATATATATATATATATATATATATATATTCATTCACAGCGGAAAATACTTTAATTAAGTGGTTTTGACTTCCTAAACGAGCATAAGTGTCCCCGAGGGATGACTCATGGTATGCATGACTCTAAGGTTGGTGTAGTATATATAAAAAGATAGTCTTTACGCTTAAGAAAAAAAATAGTGCTTTAGTTTTGTAAACATGATGTGCATGAGATACATGTAGTAATATGTTAGGGTTTTAAAAATACCTAACATGCAGCCTAGCATAAAACCTTCCCAGAAACAAGTGAACAACCTCAAATAGGAAAAAGTAGCAGTTTTAGTTCATACCTAACAACATAAGTAAGCCACCAGTGGGCGTCAACAACCTGACACGAACCCACTAGTGAGTATACATGTCTATATAGAAAGGAAGAAAAACTACCTCACCAGATGAGGAACAACAGCCTCAGCTACCCAGGAGGCCACAAGCAAGATCCACAAGAGCACTAGCCGTCTAACTAGCTACAACCTGAACCTGAGGCATTCAAAAACAAAGAATACCTCAGCAAGTAAAAGAAAATCATAGAAAGTGGAGCATTAGATTCATGAGCAATAAAATAAGGGGTTTACCAGCCCTGCAACAAAACGTTATCTAAAGAAGAAAAGGCATGATAGTAAGAAGAAACACTGTCCAAAGAGCAGTAAAAGAACACCAAGTGTGAACATAAATAGCAACATGCTCTGCTAAGCCCCTGCAGCAGCACCAAGGCATACCTATGCCAAAGGAAATAGCCTCTAAAAAGGGAAGGAACTAACAACCCTAATCTTTGTGAATTATTGGATGTGGTGAAAACCTTGGGATGGAGTGGGCGGCACAGCCCTCACCATCAACAGAACCCAAAAACACTCTAGGGTGAAAACAACTGGTGGCAGCTACAGGGTCCACACACACAACCATACCAGCCCAACATGGACTAGGTGGTGGTGGCCATAACTCACCACACACGATTCACCCCTTACAGAGCCCACAAAACCACACCACCTGCCATAATCCACGAGTCGGCATGCAAAAACTAGTCGAACACCCAAAACCCCCCCTAAGGAATAAGCCATACTAACAGTCCTAAAGGAAAAACCCCCCAAGGCAAAAGCATCGAGTTCACTCGACGCAGCTCTGAGTGGGTTACTCAACACCAAGCACTAACCATGAAGTCGAGTGGGGTCACAACGCAAGGAACATAGTCGCAAAAAGCCTAGCCATGGCATTGAGTGGGTTCACCGCACTCAACGCCAAATAGCTTCGGCGTTGAGTGAGGTCCACCCACTCAATGCCAAGTAACCTAACCGCAACAACAGGCTTTGGCGTTGAGTGAGCCTACCACACTCATTGCCAAAATAGCCACGGTGTTGAGTGAGGTCGACTCACTCAATGCCAAATGACTTAACCGCAAAAACAGGTTTTGGCATTGAGTGAGTCCACCACATTCAATGCCAAAACAGCCACGACGTTGAGTGAGGTCGACTCACTCAATGCCAAATGACATAACCGCAAAAACAGGCTTTGGCATTGAGTGTGTCCACAACACTCAATGCCAAACAGCCACAGCGTTGAGTGAGTTTGACTCACTCAACGCGAAATGACTTAGCCGCAAAAACAACTTCGGCGTTGAGTGAGTGCACCACACTCAACGCTAGAAGCCTAACATTCTAGGCATTGAGTGAGGTACACTCACTCAACGCTTTTGACTTATCCTAATATTTAGAAAACCTGGAGCAATCCCGATCCGAGCCCACTCAATGCTTACAAACCAGAGAGCTGGAAAAATTACTCCAACTCTCTCTCCTACCCCTTCTACCCGGCCACAACAACCTAACAAGCTGGACTAAATCTTAATAAAGCAAAACCCTACCTCCAGCTACTATCTGGGAACCAAGCAGAGAATAGAAGGAGAGAAAAAATAATAAATTCTGGGCAAGATTTAAAGTAAACCTGCTCGGGACTAAGACTGCAGCAACCCTAGCTTCTAGGAGAGAAAGGAATGAGCTAATACAACAAAAGTAATTGGAATAAAAATCGAGATTGGCAAAGGAAAAGAGAGCCACTTGCCTCTACCTCCAGGAAACTGCAGTTGCCTTCCAAAATTAGGCACCGGCGGCAAGATCAGCCACCTAAGAGGCAAACCTGAAGCTTTTAGAGGAAGAAGAACAAACCCTAAAAATGCTAGCTCATATAAACAGCCCGAAAAGCTAAATTGAATACCTAGGAAGCAAGATCTCGGTGAGAGCAGCTCAAATCTCCTGTTACCCAAGCGAAACAAGCCCTAAATCCACAGCTATCCGGCGGTTAAAGCTGCAGCTCCTCCGCCTCCCGCTTGCTTCCTTCCGCTGGAAGCTAACAAGCTGAAGCTAGCTCGGGAAATGGGGAAGAAGAGAATAGCTGGAGCCTTAAAATAAGATCTCCACTCACTTATCTAAAGCTAAATAAAATAATCCTATAGCACTCAGATTCGACCATTGGCTGCCTCTCCTAAAACCGCCACCTTTAGCTATGCATAAAAAAATATTATACATATAAAAAATATATGCATATACAAACATATAAATCTAAGCTTATAAAATTAGCCTAACTGATGCACCCGAGCCCACCAGCTACTAAAAAATACATATATACTAAGCTTTTAAAGACTAGATAGCAGCTGCTTCCCAAAATCAGCCAACCTAGAGCTTATAAATATATACTATTACTGTACAGCAAAATCACTAGCTAGTTATCTAAACATATATATATATATACATGAAATGAAAGCAGCTAAACACTTAGCCTAAAAATAGGCCACCAGCCCTACAAGGCTCAGCCACTCAAGGCCATGCACAACAAAAGCAACTACCACTAGCTAGTCAAGTAAACGTCGAAACGACGCGAAAAAAAACGATCTCAGATTTCGACAAAACTCGCACCGTAGCTAAACACCCAAGCTACGAAAACAACGGCGAAGTCAAAAACAACATTCGACGATCAAACACTCGGGCTAACACCTTCCAAGACAAAGTACAAGCATTCCCTGAGAGGCTCAACCGAGTCACCAAAACAGACTCCGGCTACCTGGGGAATCTCGCAAACAGGCTACAAATAGGACACTCAAGGAACCTAAAGAGCTAAGACCACGCTCTAACAACGGTAAAAGGCCAGAAACGCGTCATCATAATGCCAAACATCGATCAAACAAAAGACAGAAAAATCGGGGGCATTACAATAAGGTTTCGAGCATTATTTGAAAATTCAATTTATTTTGCCCCAAAAAATCAAGTTCTGGAAGCTACCGCGAGGCATTAGGTAACTAACGCACAGAGGTATATCTATGAACTCGTTTCCTATGCAAATTCTCTTGTATACCCCTTAGAAGAATACCAACTAACATAAACGACAACAGATCACCAAAGTAATGAAAATAATAGAGACTAACTTTATTAAAATTGAATCAACAAGAAGTCCTAAATAATTCAAAATCATGATCCCCGTGATGCCGGATATCGAAGGCAGTGAAAAAGAAACACTCTATTATTTTCTATACTGACCCGCTCCAACGAACGGTTGGCTCTCTCCCTTTCCCTCCAAGAAAGGTCTTTGAGCCGGCTCTACACCTCCATGCAAGGAAGGGTCTTAGAGTCCCGTTAGATACTCCGATCTAGACATCCCTACCCCGAGATGATTTTCTGTAGAATCCTACCTAGATTTCGATGAACCTCACTGGTTGATTTTCCCCACCACAAGATTAAGAAAAAGAGAAGATTACAAAAATAAATATGTAATGAATCTAAAAGATTAAGTTCTCCCTCTAGACGATTTCACCGTCGAGAGATCTACGGACGATGCTTGAGATCTTCGTATGGTAGCAACTGGTCGGCTGTTCGTAGTCGATGTAGATCTTGGATCGCTAGAGTTCTTCGTGCGCGAACAGGAGGGAGGTGAAGTTCTTTTCCTTTGACAAAAAAATTTTGAACAGAATGCAGAGAGGCGGCCAAACCCAAGAATGCGCAAACTTGATCTCTTTTCGTCTTCAGGTTATCAGCACAGAAATCGAGGCGGCCTTATTTAAGTCTTTGTGAAAAATACGCTACCACCGATAGTAAGACTAACGCCTGGGGGTATATTCACGCGCTTGATGTGCCAGCTGTCCTCCAAATTAAGAAAAAATTATTCAAAACGAATATTTTCCTTTTTCCAATACTAGCACGGCGCGGTTAGCAGATATCGCCTGGCAGTAGGCCTGACTCAATGCCTTGGATCATTGAGTGGGTTACTGCGGGGTGGTACCAAGCTATCACCCGGTGGTAGTGCTGTCTCAGCACACTCAATGCCTTGGAGCGTTGAGTGGGTTAACGCGACGCGGTACCAAGCTAGTGCTCGGTGATAGTGTTGTATCAACTCACTCAATGCCATGGAGCATACAGTGGGTTACCACAGTGCGGTACCAAGCTAGCTCCTGTGCAGTAGGTTCTCGATAGCTTGTCCAAATAATTCATCGAACTAGCGTGGGCGGTTGGACTAGCACAGAGCGGTAGGTTCCTGAGAGCTCTGGCCATTTAATTCGCGGCTACCGCCCGACAATAATTTCTATCTCTCGGCGTTAGTATCCATAGGAGACTTCTTTTTTTTTTTGCGTGAACCTGTCAACCTGCACACTCTATCAACACAAGACATGATCAAATACAACCTGAGATTTGATATTCTTAAACACAGGAAATGTGAAACAACGATTCCAACAAACTCCCCCTTTTGATGATATCAAATCTCATTCATGAGAAATAGCAAGGGAATGTATGATAGGGCGCATATAAGAGATAAACATTAAAAATATAATCAGGTTATAGGATAGCTCTCCCTACACACGAGCTCCCCCTACCTACGTATTCTACATGCTCCCCCTATCTATGTGCAAGCCTTGTAACAAGCTCCCCCTATATGTGATCTTTCCTAACCCGTAACTCATACTCATACTCATGAACAACTCTCTTCTCCCCCTTTGATATTATCAAAACAGGCGGGCCAGACTAAATAGATATGCGGGATGAAAAACCAGTATATATGATGAGCGTGAAAAAAAAGACAGTGCACACAATCAACAAAGCAAAAAAGTGAGAAATATAGGGGTGACCAAAAAAAAGCAAATCAAAAAATTTGAAGCACATAGGCATACATAAGAGAGGAGTACACGAACATAAAATAAGTCATTTCGCAGAGTTTATATGGATTAGATAGCACAGAGTAGACTGAGCTCACAACGAGAAACAATACAATGCTACGAGAGTTATAGAGTTAATCACATAAAACATTGTAAATGTCAAAAGTATAAATCATGTGCTAGTTCCTATGTGCAAAAAACATATAGTGTAGTTTAAGTCCAATTCTTATGCATAGAAGTGTTAAATAAGGTAATGACGTGTATGTGTAGCATCAACAAGAGAGAAAACACCAAGTATAAATATCATATTTTACATGTTTATTTCGATCCTTTAACATGCTAACACAAAAGAAATAAAGTGAACAATCGCATCACATGTCTATCTATGTCATACCAAGACTTGAACTAAGGGAACTATGCTTAAGTTAGAGTCTATGCACAAGATTGAAATGACTCTTTGAACCAAGGTGCTCATCCTCACAATGCTCATAAAGACTTATCAGGAGGAATGAGTAGTTCTTGGGGGGGGGGGGGCCTTGACAAGTCATTTGATAGCATGCATAGTTTTCTTTGTAGTTTTCTTTGATCCATCACTTTTAGATTTTTTTTGTGTCTGAGTTCAAGGATCCTTGAGTCAATCGAAATCTGTCCACCTAGATAGATACACTTTAACTTGTATAAATAAGACCTTAGCACTAGAGATTTGATCCATGTTTTAGTCTTTGTATAATCACATATGTATTGTGTAAGACCCCATTTTTTTTCTTTTTAAAACACCAGGGTCTTAGGCCTAGAATCGCCACTTTGCGGTGACACATTCACGCCCTGAAGGGTCATCACCACAAAGCGCCGATTTTGCCGGCCAATTTGATCACAGAAAGGTAGCACAATAAAGTAAAAGTAAGTCCACAGAAAACTCACATATCAGAGTAATAAAATCTCCACGAAGGGAGTGTCCACAGAATATTATATCAGAGTACTAAAATACGGGCTTATGCCCGGTACATCAAGTCCTCACTACAATTCACTCATGCGGAAGCAAAATGAAACACTATTAGAATTAGGGACTCACAGTCCTAGCTGTCTGAACTCCGGAGCTAGACTGCCCCATCTAGAAGCGCACCGGTCTCTGGGGCTGCTCTCCCGTGCTGGGCTCCACGATTCCCTAAAATGATGCGGTTCAAAAATCGTTAGTCATAAAGACTAAGCCCTATCATCCCCTACCCCTTCCCCCATGGCTCCTAAGTATCGAGCGGAGAGGAAGAAAGGGAAGGACTTGAAGGTGGAGATTAAATTAAAAGAAACAGGTGGCAGTGGAACTAATCTAGTAATTCTATAATAAATAATGGTAATAAGACGAAATATGAAAAGTTACCTTCACTTATGAGAGAACATATAAGCCAAGGGGTCTTCTGTAAAGGTTCCCATCGTATAAAAAGTTTCATACCAATTTATGCGTTGGGGTGTCGGTTATCAAACAGCAGTATATATATATATACAAATTGACCTTAATTTATAAACTTGCCCACACAAGCTTATACACCAAGGGGTCGTTTTGCAAGTCCAAATATATAAGCATCCCATTCCACTTATACCTTAGGTGTCAGGGGTTAAATGAATCGATTATGCTATGACATGCAAGTGGGTATGATGGAACATGCAAGTGAAACTCACACACCCGACTCTGTGCACACAGACCTTTAGTTCCCCCTTTATGGAGTCGTAACCTCCCAGGATACCTCCGTAGTGGCAGAAGGAAGCGGTGGGTTGGGCCTCGTGTAACATCCCATTTCCGGCTAGACCCCTAGGAGTTGGTTGGTTGTGGTAGAACCCTAGGGAGCCCAAAAATTGAAATAAATCGACCAAGAAATCGGGTCACGGGTTGGTCACGCCCGTGACCGACCCGTCACGCCCGTGACATAGGGCG
This sequence comes from Platanthera zijinensis, assembly GCA_039513925.1. NCBI lineage: Eukaryota > Viridiplantae > Streptophyta > Magnoliopsida > Asparagales > Orchidaceae > Platanthera > Platanthera zijinensis. The sequence continues at coordinate 73,060,990 of CM077094.1, read as the reverse complement.
TGACCAGATTCGACGATCGTCGATTTCAGTTCGACGATCGTCGAACCCAGAAGTAGTCACCAGACCTGTCACGCCCGTGACCCGCCATGTCACGCCCGTGACATAGGGCGTGACCATGATCGTCGGTTCCAGGTCGACGGTCGTCGACCCAAAATTGGCCCCACGGGCATGTCACGCCCGTGACCCGCCATGTCACGCCCGTGACATAGGGCGTGACCATGATCGTCGATTCCAGGTCGACGGTCGTCGACCCAAAATTGGCCCCACGGGCATGTCACGCCCGTGACCCACAATGTAACGCCCGTGACATAGGGCGTGACACGCTCGACGATCGTCGATCCCAATTCGACGATCGTCGAACCAGATTTGGCCACACGGGCCTGTCACGCCCGTGACCCAGATGTCACGCCCGTGACCACCCTTCGACGATCGTCGATCTCAGTTCGACGATCGTCGAACCCAGAATTGGCTAACCGAGCCTGTCACGCCCGTGACCTATGTGTCACGCCCGTGACCAAGGCCGAAATGACAGCTAGGTTGGAAATTTCGGTAACCGACGCCATAATAAATACTGACTATGGGAATGAAAATCAAGAGTATTTATGGGTCGTTCCCTACTTTAATTATGTTAATAATTAAGGAAAAGTGGGTCCAATAGGAAATTGCCACCTGGCAAACACCTCTTCATCTCCAACGTTTCAACTGCCATTCGTCATAACCGAAACGTCATTAAGGGGATTAGTAATGGCCGCGAACGTTTCATCTCCAACGTTTCATCCTTTCCCCTCCCCATTTGCTGATCTATAAAAGACTCCTAAGAGCAAGAGGAAAAGGTTACACTCCCTCAAACTGTTTCAGACTTCCCCCTTGCTATTGAAGAATTTCCGGCGACGCCACCACCGCGCAAATGGCTTCCCGACGCTCTGCACGCCTTCAACCCGCGAATAAGGTCCTCCCCTCCCTCTTCTTCTGCGGATAGATCTTAGGAATCGTTAGGAGAGATATCGAGCTCAAAAGAGCCAGATCGGGTGAGCATATTCATGGTTTTTCCCAAAATTTCATGGTGGCGGGTTCGCCGGAAACCGCCTCTCCGGCGGCCGTGCCGCCGCCCGACGATAGCACTCGCCTCAACGGAGGTGGTGGTGGTGGTGGCCGGCTAGGGAGATGGCTGGATGGCCGGGAAATAGCTTGGAAAAGCTACAGGAAATTAGGTTTTTAGGCCTCTGGTTCGGGCTGTTGAAGAAGATGAACAGTGCCATGAAAATTGGATTCTATTTTTAAAACAATTTCTGACTGAATTTATCTGTCATGTTAAATAATTTGGGAAAATACCTAGATGCACCTACAGGAAAAATGATCAACATAGAAAATGTAGCCCTGGTAGTCTACTTTAATTCAAAATTAATTTCACTCAATTTGGAATCTTGGTTAGACCACAGCACCCTTTTTGGTGAGGTCTATCCAGAGGGCTGTCTTGACCTTAGAAAAATTCCCCACTCCAATCCAGTCATCCAAATGACTTGAAATTTGGGGTGTGGTCTAATCTTACATATATCTAGGTGCTATCCAAAAATGAGAATTTTTGGAGAATAGTTTTCAATAGTTTTTAGAAAAATTCAATAATCCTAGCCGAATTTAATAAAATAGTTAAATAATTTCCAAACCCTCCCAAATTCTGGTGAGTGGTCCCTGGGGTCACCATAAGGTTCTGTATAATTTTTCATCTCATTTGTAGATGGTTTGGATTAGAAATGATCAACCCTAAGTTTTGCCCTAATAAGGGGTCTTAGGTTAAAAGTGCACTTTTGGAATTTGAGTGGTCAGATCACCTCAACAGAGGCTGAGATTTTTACCACTGGCTAGTAATATTCTCTAGCACCCCCTCATGGAGTTTGAGGTGGATCGGTGTAAGTTTGCCCTAAGGACCAAGGCCAAACCCTAAGGATGGATCTTGGTGGTTTGTGAAGGTCATGTGGTCAAATGACCTTGGATTGACCCAAAGATGGGTGAAGAGAACCTTAGGGCCAATATAGTTCTCTGGATGAAATCTTAGTAAATTTGGAGACCGTTGGGATACCTAAAAATCTAACCCTAGTTTAGGGCGCAAAACTTGTAGAGATAGGAAATGACACTAAATCACATAGAAAAGTGGTGAGATTTGGGTAGAGTGAATTATAGGGATGGTACAAGCTTTGGATATTTTTCTATGAATTTTATGATCATTATTTTGGATACTTCCTTTAATGATTTAGTAGTTGTATGATTTGCTTAGAAAATTTAGTAGGGAATACACACTCTCTGGAAAGTGATGAAATTTAAGCAGAGAATGTTTATTATGATTTTAAATCTCTGTGAATTTTTATGGGATTTTTGGAAGATTAATTCTAAGGCTCGCTTCATTAAGTATGTTTTACCTTGATTATTTGATTAAATCTTTAGTGGTGGTTAGCAAGCTAGTAAAATTATGATTCTCTGCACAAAGATCTTTTATATATCATACTACTGACTAGTGATTTTTCTATAATTTTTAGATAAATAATTTCAGTACTTCCTTCACTACGTAGAATTAACGTGATTATACTGAATAAATTATTTAGAGGTTAAATACTTTCTATAAAATTCTGAGAATTTGTATTTGAGGTTATTTTGCTGTTATTTAATGATCATGATTTTTGAGTAGCCATTACTTAGGAAGATCATGTAGTTCATGTTTAAAATGACCCGTGGCACGTCCTTTGGGAAAATTAAATAAATATCAGATTAATTAGGAAAATTGTAAGTTTCTGGATTTAGACAAAGTATGATATGGTAGACCTCCAGTAAATATTATAGGAGATTTGGAAGATAATTTGGTGTACCTCCCCTTGGGTACCTCATATAGTTTAGGATGGTCTGCATATAGTAAAGCCACGGAATTTTGATAGTTGATGGTTGGTAGGGCAAACTAGGATCGAGTTCATCATTGGGAGACTTGTTGGAATAAGGGAGTACGGGAAACGACGAAAGATCGTCCATCCCGGGAAGAAGAGGAAGAGTCTTAATACTCTAGGGTTAGAACTAAAGTAACTAAAAGGGGATCGGGCTAAGGGAGATCAACCAATAATAATAAGTGCCTTGCGAAAGGGAACTTCGGGCCGTAATGCCGCCGTCTTGGTTCCTAGTGCCCCTTGAGAGCCCTTCATGGGGTATACCGGGGGCAGTCCTGGGCTAACGTAAACCATAGGAATAATAAATTAAAAGAGCAACTAGTATGACTAGGGTTGCACACACTCACTCCCCGATAGCTAGGAAAGTAGAATAATAGGACTTGTTGCCATTCAGACGGTAGCTCTGAAGGTAGATGCATGGACAGGACTGTCCGGGGGGCCGAGGGCTCGAGGGTTGGAGTACAGAATAAAGGTGGTGGGTCTTCGGTATCTGATGGTCGTTCACACCGACATCGGTACGCGGACTCGGCGGTGTGGGACACTTAGCCAAAGAAAGTCTGGAGGGTACATCCAGCAGCAGTACGCGGATACTCTAGGTTGTGTTCTTCTAGGGGCGTACGGGAGGGCTAGGCCTGGTAGTGTGGATGCCCGCCTAGGAGTGGGGGGCCCGACCCACTGTCTCCGTTTGTCACTACGGAGGTTCCTGGGAGTGAAGCTAGCTGCCCGAACAGGGGGAACCAAAGGTCTGTGCGCATAGAGTCGTGTGCGTGTGTTGCACTTGCATGAATCATGGCATAGCATATCACTACACTCATATTTGCATACAACCGACACCCCAACGTATAAATCGGTATGGGACTTTTTATACGATGGGAGCTTTGCAAAAGATCCCTTAACTTATAAGTTTGTATGGGCATTCATATAAGTTAAGGTTACATACTTACTTACTTGTTGCTTACTTACTATTCTCTAGCTGCCTTTTATACAATTTGCTATTTATTAACTGTTCTACCTATTACAACATTTACACTGTTCACCTGTTTTAACTTGCTAGTTAGGTCCACCGTCACCTGCTTGACTATTCTCCACTTTTGTAGCTTCCCTTTCCTCCTCTCCGCCCGGTGCTAAGGAGCCGTGGTGGGAGGGGTAGGGGATGATAGGGCTTAGTCTTTATGACTAATGGTTTTCGAACCAAACATTACAGGAGCTCCGGATGGGAGACAGGGACCAGCACCAGCGGAGTACGGTGCGCATGGAGGTGGGACAGTCTAGCACCGGTGCACCTGCGACCAGCTCCGTGAGTGATTAGTATTTTCTTAGCTTCCGCGATGAGTGACTTGTAGTGAGGACTCTTATGTACTGGGCTCGAGCCCATTTATCTATTTTCCCATTATATGTATTGATGGACTGGATATGATTCTCTTTTATTTACATGTTTCTGTGGACTTGTTTACATTTTTTGTATAAATACTTCTCTCTCTTGTGATCGAAAAGGGCCGGAAGAATTGGCGTTTTGTAGTGGTTGCCTTCCCGAGATGTCAGTGCCACTACAAAGCGGCAATTCTGGGCTAAGACCCCGGTGGTTGAAAAAGAAAAAAAAAGGGGGTCTTACAAGTGGTATCAGAGGAAACCTCGATCGAAGAGAAGTAGTCCACAAAATCTTGGGTCACCCCCGCGCGAGCTTAGTTTGCGGACAAACTAGCAGTGGAAGCAGTGGTGTGCCCATAAGGGAAATCACATGTGAAAGTCCATCATAACTCTTCTTAAATTCCATTCATTCGCTCTCTAACAAATGGAATTTTTGCTTGTAGCCTGCGACGAACCCTACATCGCAGCAGGGGACACCTCAGGCTCCGAATGTGGTCCCGACTCCGCCAGCACCCGTTCCGTTCCTAGCAGACGGAGATGGGGCAAACACTGACGGCCATCATGGAGGCCTTCAGAGCTCAGCAAGCCCCGGCCCCACAGCCAAACCCCGGGGCCAATTGGATGATGGTCTTTCGAGGACTTTCCCCTCCATCCTACCACGGGACGGAGTCTGCAGTACGTACGGAGGAGTGGTTGGACACCATTTATGAGATGCTGGCAGGGATTCGATGCCCCACGGAGGAGGCAGTCGCTTTGACAGTCTCCTGCTTAGAGTCACACGGAAAGAGATGGTGGAAATCTCAGCTGGACACCACCTTTGCAGGGATGGACTGTGCTGATATTACTTGGGAGGAGTTCAGAGCAGCACTCTTGGGACATTTTGTACCTCAGTCGGCGAGAGATGACCTGGAGGATAGATTCCTGCGGTTGAGGCAGGGGAACAGGACTGTGGTGGAGTACTATCAGGAGTTCACTCACCTGGCCCGTTATGCGGATGCTTACCAGTTAGACGATGCTGGCTATACCCGGAGGTTTTATAAGGGGCTGCATGATGACATGAGGCAGGCCCTCCTTTTCGTTTCAGAGGGGAGTCTAGCCAGGATTCTGGAGATGGCTAAGAAGAGAGAGGCGGATCAGCTTACAGTGAAGAGCCGGAAGAGACCGGCTGATGATACAGTGATTGGAGGGCATAGAGACCGTCCTCGAGGCCAGGTTATTGGAGAGAGAAGGAACGGGGATCAGCCTCGTCAAGAGTTTGGGCAGGAGTAGAGGAGTCAGGGGGTATTGGCTCCCCAGCCTATACAGATGCTGGAAATGCCCAGGACAGCAGAGCAGCCGCCGGTATGCTATCAGTGCAACCAGCCGAGGCATATCAAGAGGAACTGCCCTGTGAGGCGAGCACCCCCACCGGCACATCAGTGCGCCCCACCTCCCCGATAGTTTGGCGGGCGAGGACAGGACCGAGGACGAGGATTTCAGGATCGAGGTCGTAAGCCAGAGAGAGAGCAGGTGTATGCTCTAGACCTGACACAGCCTCGGAACCCGGAGCAGGTTATCACAGGTATGGCAGCATTTTTAAATTTTCTTCATGTAAACTTCTATTTTAGACGTAACTGGTTAGAAATTAAGAGAAGATAAACTGCAACAAGAATACTATGACACTTAATCACCCCAGGCATAGTCTTCGTTAGCGGCAAGCCCGCTCACACCCTCTTCGACACTGGTGCGTCGCAATCATTCGTGTCGGAGGATTTCGTGAAAGGACTGGCAGGAGTGGAGCTAAGCACCGGGAAGATGCTGAGGGTGCGCCTACCCGATGGATCAGAGATACTGACCTCTACTCATTGTGATATGGAAGCGAGGATCGGCGTAGAAAGGCGTTTGAGGCACCAGCGATGGTTTTGAGGATGCCAGATTACGATCTGATTCTGGGCATGACCTGGCTGTACTGGAACCATGCCCAGATCGATTGTGTGGCGAAGAGGATCACCGTGAGGCACGACGACTCCTTCATTGTTATCGAAGGTATTATATCAGCACCCCGTACTTTACTATCGTCTGTGCAGGCCGTTAAGGCCCACCTGTAGGGGGAAGAGGTTTATCAGGTCCTCTTTGAGGCGGTCGTAGCCAAGGATTCCATTGCAGATATTCCGGTAGTGCGGGACTTCGCCGACGTGTTTCCAGAGAAGCTACCAGGGTTACCCCCGCACCGAGAGAAGGACTTTCAGATTCAGCTCATACCGGGGGCTAAGCCGGTATCCAGAGCTCCCTACCGAATGGCCCCAAAGGAGTTGGTGGAATTCCGAAGCCAGCTTCAGGAGTTAGTGGAGGCCGGGTTCGTTCGGCCTAGCTCTTCACCATGGGGAGCTCCGGTGCTGTTCGTTAAGAAGAAGGACGGGACCCTTCGACTGTGTATCGATTACCGGGCTCTGAACAGGTTGACAGTCCGGAATACTTATCCCTTACCACGGATAGACGAGCTATTTGACCAGCTGGAGGGAGCTCATTGGTTCTCAAAGCTGGATCTGAGGTCAGGATACTACTAGCTTCGTATTCAGGAGGAGGACATCCCGAAGACGGCCTTCAGCAGCAGATATGGCTTGTACGAGTTTACCGTGATGCCGTTCGGGCTCACGAATGCACCCTCCGCATTCATGACTTTGATGAATCGGGTGTTCGAGGAGTATCTGGATGTCTTCGTCATTGTATTCATCGACGACATCCTCATCTATTCAAGGACGGAGGAGGAGCACGCGAGACATCTAGCTTTGACCTTGGAGAAGCTGCGTGAGCACGAGATGTATGCCAAGTACAGCAAGTGCCAGTTCTGGCTAAAGGAGGTGGCCTTTCTGGGCCATGTCATCAGTGGAGCAGGTCTGGCAGTGGATCCGGCAAAGATCCAGGCAGTACGGGATTGGCCACCACTAAAGTCGGCCACGGATGTTCGAAGTTTCTTGGGACTTGCCGGTTACTACCGGAAGTTCGTAAAGGGGTTCTCTCAGATTGCCCTCCCTCTTACGTCCCTGACGAAGATGGAGTCCCCTTTTATTTGGACGCCGCGATGCGAATCTGCCTTCCAGGAGCTGAAGGATTGTCTCACCTCCGCCCCCATCCTTGCTCTTCCATCAGGGAGGGAGGGATTCCAGGTATATACAGATGCTTCCTATCAGGGGATGGGTGCCGTCCTTATGCAGAATGGGCACGTAATAGCTTATGCCTCCCGTCAGTTGAAGCAGCACGAGCAGAACAACCCCGTGCACGATTTGGAGATGGGGGCAGTCATTTTTGCTCTTAAGATCTGGCGGCACTATCTCTACGGGGTACATTGTGATATCTTCTCCGACCACAAGAACCTGAAGTACGTCGACACCCAGAAGGAGTTAAACATCAGGCAGAGACGCTGGGTGGAGTTTCTTTCGGACTACCAGTATACCATGCACTACCATCCGGGGAAGGCGAACGTGGTTGCGGATGCTCTGAGCCGGAGAGCGAGTACGACTGGAGTAGGCCCGCAGCTGATGGCTTTGGAGTTGATTAGATCATTCGAGGAGATGCAGATTTCGCTAGTGTCTGAGGATGACCCGGAGCTGTACATGGAGTATCTGGGGTCGATGGCTACTACTGATGACATTCGAGACCGCATCAGAGATGGGCAGATGCTGGACGAGAGAGCTGAGCCGATATTTCGAGCCTTGGAGGAAGGCACGACAGGAGATTACTCTTTGAGGGATGGGCTCCTGTGTTTCCGGGGCAGAGTCTACATACCAGCAGGAGGACGGATCCGGGAGGATATTTTGACGGAGGCTCACTACAGCCGGTATTCGGTACACCCGGGGATCACCAAGATGGTAAAGGATTTAAAGAGGACGATGTATTGGCCGGGTATGAAGAAAGATATTACGTATTTTGTGACGCATTTTGAGGCCTGCCAGCTCGTGAAGGCGGAGTGTAGGAACCCGGCAGGCTTGCTGCAGCCGCTTCCAGTGCCGGAGTGGAAGTTTGAAGATATAGCCATGGACTTCATACATGGGCTACCTAGATCCCGTGCGGGGAACGACTCGATCTGGGTGATAGTGGACAGGCAGACAAAGGTGGCCAGATTCATCCCAGTGGCAAAGGACACACTGGTCAGTGTATTAGTACGGAGGTTCATTGAGCAGTTCGTGCGTTATCATGGGGTGCCCAAGACTATCGTTTCGGATCGGGATGGGCGGCTTACATCCAGGGAATGGAGGTCAGTCCAGGCCCATCTGGGTTCTCGGTTGACATTCAGCACAGCTTCCCACCCTCAGACCGACGGACAAATAAAGCGCACAAATCGTACACTGGAAGATCTGTTACGACTGTGTATTTTGGACCGTGGCGAGCCTTGGGAGAGATTGTTGCCACTGGTCGAGTTTTCATACAACAACGCTCATCAGTCTAGCATAGGCATGGCTCCATACGAAGCGTTGTACGGAAGGAGGTGCAGAACCCCACTATCATGGGTTCAGGACGAGGATCCGCATTCACTGGGCTCAGAGTTTGTGGGAGATACAGATGCTCAGATTAGATTGATCCGAGACAGGATGTTGGAAGCCCAGAGCAGACAGGCAAAATACTACGATGCGAGGCATCGTCAAGTGGAGTTCCAGGTAGGAGACCGGGTTTTCTTGAAGATACGTCCGATGCACGGAGTCTCGCGGGTTCGCGGGCGGAAGAAGCTCAGTCCGAGATATATGGGGCCCTATAGGATCCTGGAGCGGATCGGCCCCTTAGCCTATAGACTGTAGCTACCGCCGGAGTTAGCGGGATTGCATGACGTCTTCCACGTCTCCTCACTTCGGAGGGCTCTGCTACGCCCTGAGCAGCTGATTTCCTCGGCAGATGGCCCAGTGGCCTCGGATCGGTCAGTCGATTTGGAACCTATCAGGATTGACGACACGGCAGTGCGTGTCTTGCGACGGAAGAAGGTTCCGTTGGTCAAGGTTCTGTGGAACAATCATGGGCAGGAGGAGCATACATGGGAGCCACAGGACTTGATGCGGCAAAAATACCCGGAACTTTTTCGTCAGGAATACCTCACAACCCCTCTGGACAATCAATTTGCCTTCCTGTTTTAAACCAATGGAACTGAAATTTCAAGAATAAGGGCTAATCTTTTGTTTATTGGGGTGAATATACCTAGTTAGGTGGGCGAATTAATCTTAGATTCGAAACCGCACAAACAAACATAACGTAGAGAGGTAATCTTTCAGCTCTCATGGG